>OLKM01000191.1:288320-358719 GCA_900291075.1 Melanogrammus aeglefinus
CGTTCAAAGATCTTGACCACTTTTACCACCTTCGTGACATCATCACTCTATGGAGAGAATGTTTTTCAAACAAAGGTTAAAAGAAAAATCTATTTTACGTTATAAAATGCACAATATAAAACAAAAAATCCCTTTCCCACAACAGTTATGCACAACAGTTTGTTGTGTATTCCGAAGAAAATCCAGGTGGACCCCCCATGAGACACAGCAGATGATTTACCTGAGTCTCTGTGACCATCTTATTCTTCTTCGGTTTGTCCTCCTCTTTTTTAGCTGAAAAGGTTTTCTGTTTGTCCTTGTTTTTCTCTTGCTTCTCCAAATCTTCCAGGTATGCATCGTATATCACCCACTACAAGAGAAAATACACTTTTTAATTCCTCGTAATTAATTCATACAACCTTGTCAATAAAGGCACGGAATTGGGAAGAAAACCAGGCAAACTACTTAACATGAGTGGATGTTATGTTTTATAACTGTTACCTGATTGGCCGTAGCGGAGAAGTTACATCGAGGAGGAGGTTCAGTCTGGCAACTTCTTTCCTATTGGTGATTGATAAAAAGATGTGTCAATAGAACATTGGGTCATTTAAATGTTTATAGAGGAATGTTAAAGCTTTGCATTCATGTGACGTCTTGTGATCACTTTAAGGAGCAAGACAGCCTAATAGGGACAGGAAAGTACTGTGTGTGGTAATAGGGCATGGGTTTGACTCTGAGCAAAAGGTTCTGGGGTCAATCCCCAATGTTCAACCCTTCCCCTGAAGAGGATGCTTTACGCGAACAGCTTATCAATGACATGTATCTCAAATGAAGAGATTGTTTATCTATGATACGACTCTCATTTTTAAATACCTGCTGTCATGTAAGCTTTCTGTTGTGATTGCGCTGCTGTTACACCGTTTCTTACCCTCAGAGGGTTGTTCAGGGTCTGGGATGCCCGCTCGCTGAAGTTGAACTGGTTAGTGACCTTCTGCTCCTTCTTGCCTATCTGGGCTTCTACGCTGTCAGGCCTCTCCTCCTCTCCCAACACCTCTGCTTCTTCTGCGTCCTCTGCAGCCGCGGCGTCTACCTTGGTTAACACACATGGAAGATCTCAGACAGTAGCACACAGACCGTTCCTTCCATTAAATGGTTAAATAACTATCTTTGAATCAATGTGTCGATGTTTGATGCCGTCGGTTTGGAAACTCCAGTTAACATTTTGCTTGCATTGCTTTCTAATTTGAATATTCCCTCAAATTGTGGGTAACATTTAGGTGAGTTAATAAAGTTGTGGTTCAAAACTCACAATTTCCGAAGGCTCTTCGATTACGGGATTCTCTGGGATCTCCTCGTCCGGCTCTGCTTCAGCCTCAGCTGCAGGTTTCTCTGGAAACAATTTAAATGTCCTTTGTTTGAAAGTATTCCAGCAGTTTCGTTTATTTATTTGTATGATTGGTATGTTTTAGGACTGGATGGGTCTTTGCAAAAGGACAATAGTGTCACTCTGTGGCTAGAATCTTGTATTACACCAGAAAACCAAACTATTTGGTTAGCGCTGGTTTCGTAAATGTTGGCAGAGCAGAAACTCCAACTGAATGCAACATGTTACAAAAATTAAATATAATTAAAATATGACTTTCAATTATAAATACATAAAAATTTAACAATTATGATTTTCCTATTCCGTTTGTATAATTGTCTAGATAGCCTACTCAGTAAGCATATAGGCAGACAGTAATGGCTCCTAGAGTATAAAGTATGAATGAAACCAATCCCAGTGTTTACCGTCCGTCTGGTCCTGTCTGGCCCTCTGTCGTCGGGCCTCTTCAGAGTCAACATGTATTAGGTTGCCCTCCAGGACAAAGTGAACTGCCATCTGATCCACACTACTGATGGGCTTGTACGAGCGCTCCTACATTAACGAAATAAGCCACACATGTAGGAATAGAGAACTAATAGAGATTTGTGGTCAAAAATGTTTTTTTAATTATTATAATGTTGAATTTCTTTAAGGTATAGTCAGAGTTACAGGATACATCAACAGTCATTTTTTATAAAAGCATAGCATTGTGTTCCTTACTGAGACAGTATGGAAGAGTAAGAGGAATCAACGTGTAACTTAGCGTAATACATATCTAATTTCATATCTTGCCTCATTATAAATGTTGAAGCCTATATGAAGCCTCAGAGGTCGTTACCTTGAAGCTGTATCGCGCGAATGTTCTGAGGTGCATGAGGGTTATTTGCAGTCAAGATCTTAGTGAATTCCTCTTTCAGCTCCTATTCCAGCCATGTTGGAAAAACGTAAGAACATGAAGAATGAAGAATAAGACAAAGTGAAAAGGATTGGGAAATAATTTCAATGAAGTAGCCACAACACTTTCAACACTTGTTTATAGAATGACTAATAACCGGTTAACAAGCAACAATGTACATTTTAGTGTGAACAAGTGTCCCTTTAAATAAATATTAAATACAATTAAATTAATAAATGTTCAGTTGCAATCAATCCACCAGAAAAATATAACAAATATTTAAAAAATAAATAAATTATCTTTAAATAAATTAAAGCGTTTTTTTGTTCATCTTTATGAAAAATCAGTCAACTTCCCCTGGGAAACTTGTCCTCACCTCCTCAGTGAGCTCCAGCTGGTCTGGGGGCTTAATCAAAGCTTTTCCTTGGGCCCACTCGTCCCATCCATCCCCCTGATCCACCCCTTCCTCTTCATCCTGTCAAATGAAGAAGAGTTTCACCGATGAGTGTGGGGACATGGGTTTTCTCTGTAAGTCGGTGTCCTTGACCTTGCAGACATTTAGCAGTCTAGAAGTAGAGCTCGAAATATGATGGCTCAGTTACTTTGTTGTGACTCACCTTTTTCTTGCTGGCAGGTTTAGCAACCTTTAGGCCTGCACCTGGGGGCTTTTGCAATTGGACAAAATGTTACACGAATAGGGAATAGAACAATGTTTGTTTAAATATATATAGATATATTATCTTTTTTCTGTATTTTCTGATTTCTCCTCTTTTATTCAGTCCAGAACGGTTAGCAACGTTTTTTTTTATTGACCTTAACTTACCTTCTTGGACTTTACAGTTGTGGGCACGGGCATGGCGTTGAATTATAAAGAAACAATTATGCTTCGGTCTATCAATATTGCCTAAAAATACTTGGGAAGAAAACGTTTCGAGTGGATTCACTTCAAACGTATCGGCGAGGTCTTCTCCAGAAGAGTGTGTACAACCGTAACCATGTCGACCAGCTTCATGGCGCTCTCCTCTGACCACGGGACGCCTGGAACGGGATCCCCTAAATGAGCGTTACTGGCGATAAGACAGGGCGGGATTTTCAGGTCCATAGGTTTAGGGCAGAGGGTTCAGGACCAGATGCAAGAGAGGAAGAGTTCTGATCGAGGGATCCTCGTTTTCGTGCCATGTTTCGTATATTGCTCTATCAATTGCTCGTCAGAGCGCCATATGTATTTTACCTTGTCGGTGTTATTCTTGTCGCGTCCCTATCTTTCTTTTCTCCGGGGCTGTTAACTGGCGTAAACAATTCATAGGAAGTTAAATACCGGAAATTGCATTGCGGTATACGGGGATAACGCTACAACACAGGATCCTCTCTCATCCTAACTAAAACATGACGCAGTACCACTATGCAGTGGCACCCGAATTTAGTATTTTTTCCATACTGTAGTACTTCTAAAAAAATGTTTTCGTGTCGTTTTCATAGACCACTATTTAATACATGGAAATGATTCCCTAAAAAACACGTAGCACAACAATTCCCGTGAATGTACACACAATAATACAGACTCAAAGGAAATTTGTTATTCCACACTCAAGCCAAACGCATATGCCTGAATTTATTAACATAATCATGCCCTTTGTTGTCCTCCCTCCGCTCCATCGCTGCTATTTCTCTAGAATATGATCTCCTCTGTGATTGGACACATCTATATTCCTATAACCCGGAAGTTGGGCGGTGCTGCTGTTTAGCTGTCGAGTCACCTCTGCCAGATTGGAGGAAAACAAACTGCCTGGTATAATGCAAAATAACGGGAGATCCTGCATATCAAATCAAAACCAGGGCGTGTAGAAACCTTGTTTATAAAACCGGTCTAACTTTATCAGCAGTCCTTCGCGAAAATGATGGAAGAAATTGACCGGTTCCAAGTGCCTCCTGTCAACGGAGAGACGCAGCCTCTGGTGAGCAGACTAGACGTTTCCATCACATTATTTTCTCAGATTCTATACGTGCAAAGTGTATCGTTCAGACTTAATGGGTTGTCTTGTGTGCTCCTGGTGCCTTATAGGACATATGAGAGAACGTCGAAAGCAATATGCCCGTACTATACAATTAAATCAGCAATGTTAAACGGCTACGGGCTGATATATGTTGCTATAATATATGATGACGTTTGACTAAATGATTCACCTGCTCAAAGAAATACGAGGAGTTTAGCTGTACTATCAGATTTTCTATTTGTCCATCTGCAATTCTAGCGGCTTTTTCTCTACTTGGTTTCTGTCCCAGCCGAGACTGCGGACTATTGCCTTGGTGGTTGACCAGATATAGGCCTAGTACTATTTGAGCATGGTCATGTTAAATACGCTACATACATTTTCACCGAAACTTAAGATGCACGATCCAAAATTGTCAATACATCCTTTGGTATTTAACCTCATAATCTAAGTGACTACGGGTCAGTTGTATGTGTATAGGCCTATCCGGCCAGGCCCAGTTATCCAGCCTTCGTCTCAAACAGCTGTCCCTCTCACAGTGTTGGCCCAGTCGGAGGTGCTCATTGCTTATCATCATGTCCATGCCTGTTTAGCACACGCTAGAGAGGCTTGTTGAGGCAGGTGAAAGCAGGAAAAAACCTTTCCTTTTATTATGCTGGAGCATCTGCTAATCTGATTAGTTTCCTCCACTGGGTTCTCTAATGTGATCTTTGGTAGAGATGAGTCAATCCTGAATTATTGAGGTTGACACTCAAAACATTAATTAACAGTATTGGTAGAACCATTCCAAATCCTCTTTCCATATTATGATGTTAGCATTCTTGCTTTTGTGTTTTCTTTCACTTCCAATTAAATGTTATTACTCTGACTCTAGATTGCGCAGGTGTAATCTGACAAGCCCTCTGTACTTACATAAATCTGTCTGCAATTCTATTTGACTAAGGAAGTGGGCATGCATCAACGGTGGATAATCCTATTTGATGTCAAGGAAACAGATAATGGAACAAGTTTATGTTTGCATGTTAGTTCATGGTGACGTGTCATATGATGATGGCCTTACGCTTACTGTATCATTTGGACCCCTTTCCCTATTGTGCATTAAATCAAAGTCATATACAAGCAGGGTGATGTACACACAATGAAAGGGCATGTCAAGCACGCTTTCGAGCATGTCCTGAGAAACAAGACACACTTATCTTTTTTTGCTAGTGCCTGAGTGTTCACGTGTCTGTCTCCACACATTCATTCACGCATGTATGAGTAAAGTGTTATTGGAACAAGACCCAGTCAAGTGTAATATCCTTGTGAGGTCACCTTAAACTGATTGGTATTTTCTGAGTTTGTGTGACATTGTCATAGCCTTTATATCGTAGCTCCCGAGCCATTGTCACTCCTATTCACAACGCTTAGTTTTCTGATGGTTCCCTGATGACCTAATACCAGTCTCCTATTGGCCAAGAGGAAGCAGTGATGTGTAATCCAACCAATCGGCTGCTGTCCACTGTGTCAGCAGCATAGTGCCTCTTCATCATCGTAGGCCGTAAAACAGCCCACAGGCTGATAAAAATGGACTTAGAAGGAGAGGTCACTTCCTCAATCATTGTGGTCATGCAGCACACACACACACACACACACACACACACACACACACACACACACACACACACACACACACACACACACACACACACACACACACACACACACACACACACACACACACACACACACACACACACACACACACACACACACACACACACACACACACACACACACACCCCTGTTATTACAATTTATTTCAATATGGCCAAGTGCTTAAGACTGAATATGTGCATGAATGTTTCTGAAGGTCAGAGCTGATTGTACACGCGCAATCAGTGTTTTTTGCATTAGATAGTAGCAGCGCCAGGCGCTCACCCAAGTATCCGGATCAAGGCCTCATATGTGTACTTTTTTAACCAAAGGTTCAACATGTGCATATTATATATTGATCAACAACTTGGTATATTAGTATTGTTATCAGGTTTAGCAAAACCAACTGCAGCAGCGTATGAGTTTTTGGCCACTGGGCAGTTCTCATGGCCAGCTAAAATGCGTGCCCATTTTCCCATAACACATTTCTTTAAGTATAAATTTGAAATATATATTGAGATATATTACTTAAGTTTGAGCACAGGGCACCCTGTTGTCATGGGTCCCAATAGCCTATCACTTACCCACCAAAAGTTCCAGGAATGGACTCTATTTCCTTTGATATTTCCTGTTAATGGAAGCCAGCGGATCCCTCGTTGATGACCTCATTGATGCTAAATCCCCTTTTCATCATTCACTGCGGGCTCTGATAAAAGCCTCCAATGGGGGTTGTTTTCCAAACAGACCAAACCTCCATCCTCCTACAGTGGAAGCTGGTGTGAAAACCCGGCAGGAAGGAGAGCGATTGCGCAGCAGCGCAGGCATAATGATCCAGGGGATCATCTGTCACCAGTGCCATGGAAGGGTTTCATGTCTGCAGGGGAGACTCCTTCAACGAGGACACCCGAGTCCCGCACCATGCCTTCTCCAGCGCCTTCATTTGAGACCGATTGGGCTGTATTCTGTTTCCTCTGCAGCTCACATTTGTTATTTCAGCCAGCGGATGGCGCGTGACCACCAGATGATTCTATTGTACTCACCTGATCTGTCCACCTCGCGGATTACAGTAAACAACTATACGGCTCGTTGAGTAGCAGTGGCTCCTATAGGGAAACAGGATCTTCAGTCATCTCTGAAATATGGATTGAAATGATTGGTGGCTGATAACTCTTGATTGTTGCGTGATCATTATGTTCAATCTTCTCTCTTGGTGTCGGTCGGGATGCCACAGGCATGATGATAACACCTTTTTGCAGGAGGCGACCGTTTAAATGAATATGTGAGAGGAAATTTGATTGAAAAATTCTCGTCCTACTGTCATTGCTTGATACGTTCATTTTAGTTAGGCCCCATGTGATTGGATTACTTATTCGGTATATCACATCATTCTGTATGATGTTTGGAGCGAAACTGAATTAGGTCCATATTTCCCTATCCTTCTAACATTTAGCTTTTACCGATTAATGAGATTGCCATGAAAAAAGAATCTGTTGACAACAAACAATGAATCTCCTGTAGCCTATATCAGTCTAATTTGTGCAGTCTGGACGTTTTCTGTATAAATTAGTGGCTCAATGTTGGAGCTGCGACATCATGCCCGCGTCATGGAGTGTCTTTGTTGCTCCTTCTCTTTTGGAGGCGTAGCGTCTGATTTATCCCTGTGAATGCAGGCTAATTGTGAGGCGGCGCCTGGCAGCCTTTTCCCCATGTGTCCCTGTGGAGTCCTCCCCGTATGCAACAAGAGCGGGCCTGTGGGCTAAACATAATGCCGGCCTCTGTTGGTGGAGCAAGCCAAGGCCCGGGCCAGTGAAGCCCCAGCCCCGGCTCTCTGTACGTCAGGAAACCTCCCCTCCAACAGAAGAACCCCCCCTCTGTTCTCCCACGACCTCGCCTCTCTGTGTTGTCCCCGGCGGTGAGAGCCTAGAGAACCCCCTCTGTAGGCTCTCTGGATGTGCCGACCCCTGGCATCCACGGTAGCACGTTGGCTAGCTACAACCCCTTCTGGGGAGTGGGCCGTAGCAGGCCTCAGTAAATGCTGCCGTGGCATGCTCTATTCTGGGTTGAATATGGTTCAACCGTGCTTACAGCACAGGGTGGAAAGGCCATTGCCATTACTACGACTAAGGAAGTAAATTAAAATTGAAAAAATAAAATGTAATATCATCAATGAATTTATTATATCTACACATTCTACTGGCGTATGGCTTGCGTTAAACAAAATCCTGTTTTGTTAAAGCGGTTGAGGATTCCTGTAACAATATTATTTCTTTCAGGACCCTGCAGCATCTTCCACGTCCGAGGCCGACCCTGATACCAGGGAGGGAGAGACGGTGGCCATGAACTACAAGCCCTCGCCCCTGCAAGTTCAAATAGGTACTACAACAACCACAAGGCAATCAAGGCACCTCATCGTGTCATAGCAAGGTTAGGGTCGGAGTTGGTCCCTATGTTACCCTTTTCAGAAAGTCACAGTCGGTAATGTGGTTTTAAAATCATATGTTGTACATTGTATTCCAGCAAGTCATTTATTAAGAATAAGTGTTATGGTAAATGCCGTATATTAAATGCTGAATACATAACGTCACATCTGCTTTCTGGAAATCAGTAGGTCCATTTGACTATAAAAAGCAACAAACGCATATTACTAAAACAGATGTATTCAATTAATATCGACCCGTGTGCTTGTGAAGTCTGCCATCTTGAGTGGCTTGATCAATAGAGATTTGTTTAGCTCCGCTTTAGCCAGTGCTCACTTTCTGATAGCCTGCTAGATTAAAACACCCAGAGTGGCCAGGTTGGAGTTAAGTTATTGTTTAGTAGACAGACTCGAAAGTTTCCCTCACCTCTCTTTCGTCCCCTTTATATCTTGGCCTGGACAGGATTAAGTCATGTCAGCAATCGGTTGCATTAATGTAAAGCATGGTGGTCTGCCGCATTGGGTCGACATTACAGTAGAGAAGACTGGGGTAAACTAATTTGCATTGATTGTCTTACAATATGGCTTTTCTTGCAGCGGCAACACATATAGAATATATCGAGTTTTCAGGATACTGTGCAGGACAGTGTCATTGTAAGGATGTCTTGTTTTACAGCTGTACTGGGTGTGATCCCGTCTGACGCAGCCTACTAGTAGGCATCCTTAAGCAAGCTGCCTAACCCTTACCTGATCTTTATTGACTAGCAACCCCCTCCAGATAAAAGCATCTGCAAAATAAATGGAAAGCTAGACTAACTAAAAAAAAAGGAATAGGTAGAGTGGTGCTGGAGCTCTTAAACGTCATGTGATATTAACCGGTCATATCCTGTGGTGGCTCAGAGAAACAGAGGGATCTGGCCAGGAAGGGATCCGTGAAGAATGGTACGGTGGGAAGTCCTGTGAACCAGCAGCCCAAGAAGAACGCCAGGACAAGGTAATAACCAAGCCTACTACTGTATAAACCACCTCAAGGCTAATGTACAGCAACTCCAGATAAAGTTTGAGGAAATTCAAATGCATAAGTGGTAGGGACGACAGAGGCCCTCGTTATTTTCTGCCAACGCACCTCGGAAGCTGTCTCCTTCCTGATGTAATAACCCCAAACACGCACCACGATTCTTCATAAGGCTCAGGATTTGTGAGAGTAAACAATAATTGCGATTCTATTGTGGGAGTCGGCTGTACCCCTGTTGGCATGAAGTCTCTCCTGGATTAGTGGGGATGCGAAGGGCGGCCACAACCATGGGTCTGATAGAAAGGAAATTAGCTGCTCCCACAGCCCAGGGTTCAGCAGACTAATGCCAATTTCCTGTGTGAGTCACAGAAGAGTGTTTCCCTTTAGAATAGATTGTTATGGAGCCGTTCTGTGTTTATTTGCTTGACATTTAATTTCATCCACCATTGTGAAATGATTCCTCTAAATCAATGTGCATTCTGGCTGTCATTGTTCTCTTTCGGGTTTTCTTTTTCTCTCCCTGGCTTTCAGACTGGTGGTTCCAAACAAGGGCTACTCGTCCTTAGACCAGAGTCCAGACGAGAAGCCCCTGGTGGCCCTGGACACGGACAGGTAAGGGCTTGTCCTGTTTGTCCTCCTCACATAGTATGAATGTACTTAAAATATGGTTACTATCATGCCATACCACATTCTGATGTTGTAAAAAGGTAACATCAAGTCAAGCATATCAGTTGAAGCTCTGTCGTGTAAGTTCAAACATAACGTCTTTTAGCATGGCTAAGGGGCAGTGTTTGTGTGGAACAGGTACTCCTCTATAAATGACAAGTCCTCTGACTAACACGGGAGATGATTGGATTTGGGACAGCTAATCATCTCTGAGACCTTTTTCCCCATGGGTTTTGTCCTGACCCACCGTGACTGCTTCTGGCACGTCTTAGCCCCCGGAGTATCGCCACTGATCAGGGCACTTCGCTGCCTCGCTCGTGTGGAATAAGCCCCTTGCTGAACAAGCAGGAGATTACATCACTTTGTATTGCATCACACACTGGCATGCGCGGTGATTCACGGTGGCACAATGGCGTTTTTTATACTCACTCGATTTAATTACGCTGTTTACACTGGCACATGATCAGTCGGGGTAGGTGATCCGGATTGACACCATGCAATTGTGCGAGCCGTTTTTGCTTGGTGTTGTTTGTGTATTATGCGGGCGGTTGAGCTACAAATGGCTGTTGTGTTTAGTTTATGCGCGTGTCTTATTCAATCTCCTTGAATACTACCAGTCTCCTGTTTAGTGAAGCCATAAATGAATCATTGAGAAATGATTCATTCAAAATGCTTCGCTGATTAAATATTTAACAGGAAGCTATCAGATAAGGAATTTGGGGATTTCTATGTATTCATAGTGTATCTATATGATTAACAACGCTATTCGTTCCTTCCTTCTTCAGTGACGACGACTTTGACATGTCCAGATACTCGTCATCGGGATACTCCTCAGCCGAGGTGAGATGTCTGAGGGACCAGGTATCTATAAACACACTATAGCCTATAATACCACCACCCTGCCCAACCACACCACCACCATCACCTCCATCACCTCGTCCCATACCCACGCCAGGTAACCCCCTCCTGGCCATGGTAAGGACGCGCCCCTTAGCGGTCCATGAATGGAGCTAGTCCCCAGCGTACCACCTTTTGCTTGCTTCCCTTTATTTGGTGTTCATTGTAGATCGTACGCATTGTTTCTCCATTATGGCCGGTTCAGACTACACGATTTCAGCCCGATTTTGCCCCGATTCTTTCGTCGCACAGACAAATTTGCGAATCGTACACGATTTTGACAGGTCGGTGACGAGACGAGGTCTTGTAATGTGACATGCTTGCGATCTGCGATGTTTTCGTCTGCGACGTTCGAAAGCCCCACGACGAAAAGTTTGGCATGTCAGAATTTTTTGGGGAATCGCATGACGTAGCCATCATCAGGGAACCCCACCCCCAGTTGCGTGAGGGAACCCTACGAACAGCTGGAGCTCACGCGCAGTGTTTACCAACTGACTTCACTGCACTACGCTGAGTACACAGTAACTACTACCAAAAATGAATGCGATCAATAGCAAGAAGAAGAATGCTAATGAAGAAAACAAGATAAAATGGAACAACATAATGGAGACAACTTTGGTTGAAATGCGGCAGTATATTTGTATCGCTCATTTGTATCGCTCAGTAGTCGCAACGCAACTACTGTGAGGAGTTGCTGTATTGAGCAGATATAAAAACTACTGGAACCTTTATGACAAAAATGTAAAAACCATTTATGTCAGTTCTAAACCTTTGATTTTCTAAATATCTTGTAAACGTGAATGATACAAAGTAAAGAGCATCGCACCCTCGAATCTTGTAGTGTGGCCAGTCTTCCGACGTGACAACGCCCGATTTCCTGGCTCTGGGATCGTATAGTGTGACATGTTAAATCGTGGAGGAATGTCTGAGAATCGGGTAGTCTGAACCGGCCATTAAGCATCCTTTTTGTTGTAATGCATGCTTTTCGAAATTGTTTTTATTTAAAGGGCAAGTAAAGGGTAAGTGACAGTCGTAACCTTTTTTTTAGAATGAAACAGACTTCTTGTGTTCTAGAGAGAGAGTGTGAGGGGTCAAACGTTGTCAAAACAAATGTAACACTCGCTTAAGCTACGCTGCGCCACTATTTGAAAACTTCCGCTCTGGGAAAGGGTTTTTACTTCCCCCGTTTATCAACATTATGATGACAAATGATGGGTGATGCCCAAACCGTCGATTTTCATTTTGATAAAGCGATTTCGGGGTGAACTTACCCTTTAACACAAATATGATTTAAGAAACTGTCGAGCCCGATGAATAAAAGTGCAGCGCAAGCCAAGCAGCGACGCAAACCTCCCCCTTGACATTCTTTGTTTTGTCTTTGTTTGTTTGTGTTTTGTTTGTTGGGTCCGGCGTTGCTGGGCATGCAGCAGATCAACCAGGACCTGAACATCCAGCTGCTGAAGGACGGCTACCGGCTGGACGAGATCCCCGACGATGAGGACCTGGACCTCATCCCTCCCAAGGCTGTGAACCCCACCTGCTACTGCTGCCAGTCGGCCCCGTCCACGGCCTGTCAGATCCAGTAGCAAGGGCCACCGCCCCGGCACCCCCACCCTATACCCTACACCCACCACCCAACACACACCGCCCCCACACCCACCCACCCACCCACCCACCACCCAACACACACCCACCATGCTGAAGTCAGTTAACCACCCAGGTGGCGCCAATGGCCGGTTACTTTGGAGAAGAGGAAGAGCTGGCCTTTGGTGAGATAGTTAGTGAAGCTTCAAAAGAAAAAGAATTAAAGTCTCAAGAAAAAGGGTTGAATTGTATATTAGCTCTGAGCTATCTGAACGCACGCTCCTCCTATGGTAGGATCGGTGCGTCTTGCTCTCCCGGGGTATGTATTCAGAGAGGACTTTGAAACTGAAAAATGATCCTCTTTTCTTTTTTTTTTGTTCTCTTCGTTTTCCTCCTTTAATGAACTTTGGAAGGGCAAAGGCGCCAGACATTGTTGAAAATAGAATGAGAAGATGTGGAATCAGCCAGACCACTGTGGCAGTGCACCAGACATTCACTCTGCGGCTAGTGATGACCCGCGTCACGTGTGGTTTTAAATTGTCTCAGAAGGTAAGGCGATGGCCATTGGTGTCGTTTTTTTCCCCCTCCTTTCTTGGTTCGCCCTTCCCATCACTTTCTGTTATCTTCCTGTTTATGAATGATTATAGGTAAGGTGTGTGTGTGTGTGTGTGTGTGTGAGATTGTACAGGAATTGTAAAAACAACAATGCTAATGCTTATAACTACACCTGTTAATGGAGTCGTTGAATCGCCAACAGTTGAGTAACGTAGCTAAAAACAGTCTGCTGTTATAGTGAGGTCATAACTACTTAAATAGGTCCAATTCTGAGTCGATTTTAACTAAGTATTTTACCAAGAACAAAAAAAAAACAAGGAAGACGCATAAGACCGTTTTGCATGTTGCTCGTCGCGTTGTGTACAACCCATGCAGATGTTTATCAGCCTCTAGCTACATGAACAGACTTTAGTGCCAAGTACTTATGACATTGGTCGCACTTTCATACATCCATATAGTATTACCTTCACTTTGCTGCAATATCCATAGATTGGAAAGAAAGAACTTGATGCTAATTAGAATTAATGGCAGAATAAGCAAGTTCACTTAATTTATTCACTTGTCTTTTACTTGGAGGGCAAGGCTTTCATAATACTCCAATACCAAAATGGAGACAATTTTTCTTTGGGCCAGAGTATTGGCAATTTCAAAATAAGCAAGAGGCTTAGCTATCTGCTGTTTGCCAGAATCCATGTGCGCAGAAGAAAATTAAATAGAGCCCATTTTGGTTGCCTCATAATGTTACGAGTTATGCTGGCTGTCCCCTGAACCCAGATAACAAAATGGTGTTATGTTAGGAGAAAAAATGGGGCATGCTATGTGACCCTCGCAGGAATGAACTCAGACATGCAGCTGTCATTGTAACCCTGATATCCTTCTGAATGAAACTGAAGGAAGGAGAGAGAGAGCAAGAGATTGTTGTATTGCTGGTGTCCTTACTGAGATAGCTACCTACACGGGGCACTTCCCTCTTCATTTATTACATCATATCAAAAGTTTACTACTTTCCTTTTGTATTTTTTAGTATTTTTGTGTTTGTATGTTTCCACATTTGCACATCACCTTTTTGACCATGTGTTCAGGTCAACGGATTCATAAATACTGTCCATTATCTGTCAGTTATAATAATGGAAAAAAACTGTACACGTATGTAGCACCCCAAACCCCCAGGTCTGCTCAATGCTTAGTTTTCCAGTTGAACTCATGAATAACCATGTATGAAAGGGACATGGTTCAGTGTTTTAAAAGACTGGAGGGCATGCTCGATGGCAATGTTTACTGTAAACCGTCAGTTGTCCGCTATGATTTCCAATAGAAGCGTTTAATATATATATATTTTTTGTTGGCTACACTGAGACTTTGACATGCTGGTTGTTTTTATTTTGTTGTACGTACCATTGCATTTTTGTTTTGTTGCCGAGTACGCACTGTTGTTTGGAAGTCCCTAAGTATTGGATTCCTAATCAGAGGAATTGAAACATCCAATAGCCGGGTTCTGCTCTCATTCTAGACATGGGGAAGTCCTGGCTTGTGGGCCACTGACTAGAAAAATCCTATTCATGATGGAGTAAGTTCATTTCTTTTCAAGTCGCTGCTCTTAAAATGTGTTGTGTATTTGTGTATATGGGACCATTTCTGATTCCTCTAACCTAGATCAGAGGACGTGCATTGGAATAGAGCGTTTCGATCCTGGTATTGAAGTGAATTCAAACCATATTATGGACATTTTTCATTTTACCCTTCGTTTTCAAACTGCGCTCATTTCATATGGCTATTAATCGAAATGTTACACATGAGTATTTAGAATTTTGGATATTTGTCCCCCTCACTATAATGCACAAGAATTCTCCCTCAAATCTGTTCCACATTTACACTAAGGAAAGTGTTCCTATTACAAAGTTTACAATCCTAATGTTTTGCCTGGAACATTGTGGATGCTTTGACCAGGCAAAACAGTAAAGTTGTTTTGCTTGATTATGAATGTGTTCTGCAGTGGGCACATTTTACCAGTGGCGTTCTCGTTGCTCATCTCCACTCAGCAAAGTCGCCCCATTAGCCTGTACGTACAGCACTCAACATAGCAGTCATTCAAAAAATCTGATGTTCACATCTAGGTGCTACCTATGCTTGTATGAATTAACCAACTGCAACTAAAACCCAATTTAATTCAATGGGAAAGACTACCGTACTACGACAGTACATCGCAAGGCAGCCTTTAGCTTGGGCAAGCACACTACCGTTCAGGAGCGACCATCTTATGTTTTTGTAATCGTCATGCCAACTCAAAGATACACTACTTTCAGCCATTGGTGTGCAAACTGTGGTGTGGTGTTGCTCACTGTTTACTTAAGTAGCTCCTGCCTTAAGTGATGCATTGTAACGGAGGGATATTTTATCAGCAGTCGTACATGTTTTATTTATTTTAAGTATGGGAAACTATTCATTTTAACATAGAGATGCTTTTAATTTGCCAGATGCTTATTGTTATGATTGTATAGACAAATGTGAACTGATTCCATTTGGTATTTAACAGTGTTAATGTTCGGTGTACTGTAACATATCGAAAAATAAATATCAAATATCTGGAGTCTCGGAATTCCCTCACTTTTATTTATAAGGTAGTATTCTGGACTTGTTTGCTGTGTGATGACTGAATGAACAGTTATTAAGAGTTACCACTCTTTTTCCTTCATAGTTTCATTTGTTAGTACTGCTGGATGTTAAGATGAGTTTGTCATACAATGTCATGAGTAGTTGCAACTTTATCCTCCGAGTACTGATCAATCTCTGGGGGAAGGGTTTCGGGGGGATTACCTGCAGAACAGAGTGTGTGACATCACAAGAAAGGCCCAAGCAGTGAGCGGAGCATAATGAGATATTCATTGTGTGTGTGTGTGTGTGTTTAATCTACATGTATATGGCTGAGACTGAGGAAGAGGGGGGGGGGTGGGGGCGAGGTGTGATTAGCCTGGCCTGATCCCCTCAGAGCAGATGGTAGACTGTGGCTTACCTCGCTGTCCCAGGACTTTGGCGATGCGTCGGCCAAGGTAGTAATGTTGATAAGGAACAAAGTTAAAGTAAAGAGACCCTGAGGAATCATATCTACCAGCAGGACGGGTGAGTCTCCATTTCATGCTGTTTGGTGTTGTGGCCCAACTTGTGGTGATGATTTGAAGATGAAGGGCACTAAGATGGCTTTACGCTGTTGAGGACATCCAGGCAGACCACATGAGACCGTGTGTAGATGATACACGCCTTCATAGCATTGTATTGACACGATCCAAGATACCGTGGTGGATTTTCGTATGGTCTCTGGTCATTCAACACTAATATTGAAATAATGTTAAATGTTAGGACAAAACTCAACCCATGGGTTTTATGAACTAATACTACATCCATATAAATGTGTTTGATCTTCTGCAACCATCCGTGCATAACGACACACCAGGATCCAGGCAGGACTCGGGAGTCACAATGCCCGGACGATGGAGGCTGTCTTTGGCTCTGCTGCTGCTCTGCGTGCAGTCGTCCCTCCCCTCGGTGCTGACCGCCGCGTCGTCCTACCAGTTCACAGCCTACAGGATGCAGCAGTACCACCTGGGCCAGCAGAAGCATGGTAGGGCTCCTGCAGTAATGGGGCCAGGATGGTGGACTGTCAGCTCCATCGAAACAAACAGAAACTAAAAAGGATATAGTATTGTTTGGACATATGTCCCTGTATTTGGTTCCATCAGAGTCAGCGTTCAAATGTGCTAAAGGAAAGTGAAGCAATGAATGTTGGAGAGTCACCAAATGGTTTTTTCATTGTTATCTTCAACTGTGATCTTCGTCCTCTCTGGCTTTGAAGGATAAATGATGATCAATGATCGTTTTAGCACCAAAAGGGGTGGATAGCTTTTTGCTATCCACCCTTTAAAAGGCATAGAAACAAAGAGCATTATTATTGAATTGAAAATAAACAAATTATTTAGCTTTGCTCTATGTTGGGAAAAATGTCCTTTAATATTAATAAGTCTTCTCCTCACCTCTTCCACCTTCCCGCTCTCAGGCTGTCGCGGGGCCATCGTGGTGGCAGAGGCGCGCTCGGCGGATGAACCCGTGCTGACCAGGCGCTGCGTCGTCATGAAGGTCTCAGACCTGACCACGGAGAAAATACCTGGAGGCCCAGCGACAGAACGCTGCCGCCGTCTTCATCCTGCTGCCCCAGAACACCTCCAACCTCCCACTCGACGCGGTGCAGGTGGGGACCCTGACTACCTTAAAGTGCGCTCCGCAACCTACCTCAGAGCACCTCTGCTACTGGACAACCCGCCTTTTTTAGTGGTTTCACCAAATTAATATTAAGGTAGAAATGTAGAGCATCTGTTTATCATAATTTGATTGTTCCTTTTTCAATCATCGATAGCATTGATATTTATGGCTAAGTGCATTCAATTTCAATATGTTAAGTAGCATAGAGTGAGGGAAGATGAAATAAAGATGTTTGTAGCCAACAGCTTGTTAATACCGTGCCCGGTTCATTTGATCTGTTGATCAGTCCTTCATGGTGAGTGAGAGCGAGGTGTTGCAGAGAGAGACCCTCATTCCTGTGTACGTGGTGCCTGAGGACGACCAGCTGCTCTGCATGTATGAGGAAGTCAAACAGGCCGCGGCCAGTCGCGCCTCCTCCATCTTCGTCCGAGGTGAGCGGGAACATTGGACGACTGATGATGGGTGACTGGTAGATGGATGGCTGGGGAATTGAATGAATGGATGGTAAATGGATGGACAGATGAATGGAGGTATGTACAAATGGAGGGATGGTTATTCAAATGTTAATATGACGAGCTTGAATTGATTTCCTTAGGTTTAAATGGATCAACTGACAAAGTGTATTATCATTACAAAAGCACAATACCCTTCATATTTAAAAAACAGAGACAGATGAGATAAACACAAACACAAACCCTAATGAGGTGGGTGCAGTCCGTGTGTGCCGCTGACGCGATGCTCCGTGTTGTTGCCAGTCCTACGCAGCATGGTCACCGCCATGGGCTTTCAGATCCTGGTTGGCTCCAACAGCCCCATCAAGCCCATCACCGACAACACCTTAGTCACGCTGGAGGTGAGCGAGGAGCTCATTACTCCCAACACGATGACGGACGATCCAGGTGAAACGCCTTCCAAGCATCCGTTGCTTTGTTTTGTGGTTTCAGGGTGTTCTTCCCGGAGCAGGGCTGGATCTGCCCACCATCCTCATTACCGCCCACTATGACTCCTACGGGCTGGCACCTGTGAGTCCGTCAGCTGCCAAGCGGCGCACGTTTTTGTTATGAGCCGATTCGGCATTAGGCCTACATCATGTGCCGAAGAATCTGAATGTCAAGTTCTCTACCACGTTGGGGGGCACGATATAAATCGATTGAGTTTTGAACTGTTGATGATGCGTCAACAATTGATTTCATAATGAATGACTTAACGAAACCCATGTGTCGGCATTCATATGAATCGAGCAGCGATCCTCGTGTAGCTGCTTGTGTATGAATACATCGGTCTGTATGTGAATGCACACAGTGGCTGGCCCATGGAGCCGACTCAAACGGCAGTGGAGTGACCCTTCTGTTGGAGCTGGCCCGGCTCTTCCAGAGGCTGTACAGCGACGCAAGCACCAGACCCCAGTAAGATACAAGGGAATTAGCAATGTGTTATAGTGCGATTATATTTTAATCCAACTCCACTGCATTCAGTGAAACACAATGGAAAACACAACACCACAGTTAGAAGATGATTTGGTTCATTTGTGAACATAATGTTTAATAGGGGAAAAACACATTTTCCTGTTGGCAATGGGTTTCATTAATGCAGTCATTTGCTGTATTTCTAGGTATAATTTGATGTTCTCCTTAACTGGAGGAGGCAAGTACAACTTTCTGGGAACCAAAAAGTGGATTGAGGAGAATCTGGACCATGCTGGTAAATCTTCATCTTATTTCCTTCATACAGAACTGACCAGAGATCCATAGATTATACTTCTTGTGTACTATAGTTCTGCCTCTTATGCATTGTAGTGTGTCAGACATATGTAAGTAAGCTACATTTACAATCAATCATTTGAATAGAGGCCTCCACACCTCCAGGCTCAAGCATAGAGTGCCAGTGTCAAGCACATCCGCTTCCATCCGCTTGCCCTTGATAATCAATGAACTCTTCCACATCTCAGGCAAAGCTTCTTGCGGGGCATAATTCCTGATTTCCGGCATGGGGTCTATTTATTATGTCTCTGCATGGCTCTAAATGGCCTACAGGATATGTGCGTAGGCCTTAAGACCTAGCACACACAGATTGAAATCCAACACACTGATGTGATCACACTCATGACTTGACTGACGACATGTTTTTCGTCCAATCAGAGTCCAGCCTACTGCACGACAACGTGGCCTTCGTGCTGTGTTTGGACACCCTGGCCAACAGCGATGCGCTCTACATGCACGTGTCCCGCACTCCTAGACCAGACTCTCCCATGCATTCTTTCATCCAACATCTGGAAGAGGTAACATCCCATACGGTCACGTAGTTTAACCAATGAGTGATCTCTCACTGCCTAACGGTCACCGCCGTGTGTGTGTGTGTGTGTGTGTGTGTGTGTGTGTGTGTGTGTGTGTGTGTGTGTGTGTGTGTGTGTGTGTGTGTGTGTGTGTGTGTGTGTGTGTGTGTGTGTGTGTGTGTGTGTGTGTGTGTGTGTGTGTGTGTAGGTGGTGTCTTCCAGGTTTCCCTGGGTAGGACTGGAGATGGTCCATAAGAAGATCAACCTGGTGGAGTCGACCGTGGCCTGGGAGCATGAGCGCTACTCCCTGCGCAGAATCCCAGGGTTCACTCTGTCTCACCTGGAAGACCCCAAGTCGGAGCTGCGAGGGTCCATACTAGATACCATGTGAGTGCCGATGGAACACACTGATTGTTCAGGCTTGTTTACCTCGGGAGAGGCCACACTCGATGAGCCTGACTCTGATTGTGTTGGTGACGGATGGATTCTGACTGACAGGTCACAGGTGGACTTCAGGAAACTGAAACGCAACGGGGTTATTATTGCAGAATCCCTGGCCAGGTTCATGTTTAATCTCTCAGACAAGGTGAGATCTTACCTACATGCAGACATGCACACAACCACAGAACTGTAAGCACACACACTCACTCCCTCACTGACGCCACGCACGCACGCACGCACGAACGCACACACACGCTTTCACTCATACACACTAAATTCTACTTCTTGGAAATGTGCATTGTTCTTGGTTATATACAAGCTACAACTTTCACTGTCGTCATCTAGGGTACACCAAAAGAAGTGCAAGTGTTCAAGGGTCACATGGTGAGAACTCTTTTACTTCCCTCTAGTATTGCTTCACTGATGTTAAATGGTGTTTGTGTACAATTATTGAGGGGGGCCTTTGGGTTACATTCTATGAATGAATTCAATTTTAGATGGATGGATGCTTTCACACTGTCTCGGCTATTTTTTAAATACCTACTTCCTGTGTACAAACAATATTGTATACAGTTACAAGGGCTTCATTAAAATATATGCTTTGAAAGATGTGTTAAAAATTGATTGTTATTTTTAATCACTGGGTTATTCAATTTGGTGAACAAATTGATAAAAGTAGTGAAACAGACCAGGGCTTCCACTATCCGTGAATACTTGAAGGTTAATTGTTGGGTCTGCATCCACCTGCAGGACTTCCAGGACAGCCGTCTGTCCAGCCTCATGTCCATCCTGACGTCTGTTCCACGGGCCACCCAGCTGCTGGACAAGGAGCCCAGACAGATGCTGCTGGTCAACTCTCTGGAGCACGAGTTCAGACGCTACCTGCTGCAAGTCCACAGGCACACCTTCCGGCAGGACAAAAGGTCTGTCTGTCTGTCTGTCTGTGGGTGTGGGTGTGGATGTGTACGTGTGTGGGTGTTTACGTGTACGTGTTTGTGTTTGTGTGTGTGTGTGTTTGGGCACTCAAACATACATGTGAATACACATCTACACAGTCTTTTGTATAGACCTATGCTATTTAATCAAAATTAAATAATATAGTAATACAATAACAATATTTAATCTGAAATCAGTGGTCACTAATGTCTTTCTTACAGGGATCCTGAAATTACCTTTTTCGACCAAATGAATCAGCCAGTGATGATGTACAGGTAAAATAACACATTGTCCGTACTCTAAGGGCTGAATCTACACGTATAAATACACAGTACACTGTCCTAGGGGTGAATATATACATATAAGTATACAATTTCCTGTCCATACTGTAAGGGCTGAATCTACACATATAAATACACAGTACACTGTCCTAAGGGTGAATATATACATATAAGTATACACTTTCCTGTCCATACTGTAAGGGGTGAATCTATACAAATGAATACATACCGTCCTTACTGTAATGGGTGAGCCTAAACATATGAATGCATACTGTCCTTACTGTAAGGCGTGAATCTGAACGAATCCCCCCGTTTCCTTCAACCAGAGTGAAACCAGCCGCCTTTGACCTCTTCCTGGGGGGATGCATTGCGGCCTACCTGGGGATAGTGTACTATGCCATCCAGGTGGGCCTACTTTTGCTTCTGTTGCTTAGATTAATCAAATCAAACCATATCGTCTGGTCAATTCCGTTTTTAGCTTGTGCAGATGCCAAAATCAACAAAATAGACACTTAAAGCAAACAGATCAAACCATATTGTCTTGTAAATACGCTAGCTCATTAATTAGTTAGCTGTTCAAGCATACGCATTTTCTAGTGGCATCTGCTGGTGCTGATGCCAAAATCACTAACGGATCATGTGCATGTGTCTTTGTGCATTTCTCCTACAGAATTTTGGCTACCTCTACACAAAACTCAAGTCTGTATTAAAAACCAAGCATGCTTGATGTTGGTTGGAAGAGTGTTGGTCTTTGAGTTCTGGGACTGTGACCAGCGCTTTGAAGTCTGAGGAAATGGCCTGCTTCTGTCCCTGTTGGGCTCAGCTGGTCTACCTAATGAGGAGACCATGAAAGGAAAACCGAGTTAATATACATCCTATGTAATGCATACATCCTATGTTAATTATGATTTGAATGAGGAAAGTATTTGAAACGCAATCAAAGACACCAGAATACGATCTTTGTACTTGTTTTACATTGTATGGTCTTTTACTATTTTACAATAAACAATGAATGCATCTTTATAAACTGTTCAATTGATTGTCACGTGCATTAAGAAAAGGGAAATTAAAACCGGTAAGAATGAAAACTCAGAAACTACACTATAACATGTAAAAATCAGAGCGACCAAAGCAATAGGTCACAGCGATCTTATATCCTCCTTCACACCCCTTCTTATCATCGGACTTACGTTGTACGGTTGCTATCACCCGCTTGGGCCCTCCCTCCCTCCTGCTGTACATCTGTTGCCTTGGACCCGACTGGAGTTTGGCTGTTCAACATGCCAGCGAGCCACTGTAGGGAGACAAACAGCCTGGTCCTGTCACAGGGACCCTGGGGGGGGAAATGGACGCAAGAGACATGAAGCTTGGTGAATTATTGATGGACTTGAGCCACGTTCACCGTGAATATGTGAGATGGCCCTGGTTGTGTGTGTCTGTGTGTGTGGATGGAACAATCGCTTTGCTGTGATAAGATTGATTACGTATTAAGTGCTAGATGGCCAAGCCACTGAGGAAGGTGTGTGGTGTGTGTTTAAAGGGGCCATGCAGAAGGCTTGATAAGACCTTGATGGGAGAGCGCGGTGAGCGGCTCTGTAATGGATAGTGACCCTGCATCGGTCCCTGCAGGGGAGGCCTCCGGCTCAATCAACTGAACCGTGGGGGGAGGTTAGCATTTGGGCGCTCAGGTAGCAGGGAGGTATGTTCTAGTTCAAACGGCTCCTTTCAGTGCCACCAAGACCACATACCGACCAGCTGCTCATTATAATCAAAATATTTTTGGATAAAATGACAGATTTGAGATAAAAACAAAACACTATTGGCAATGTGTACATCAGTAGTTTTAATGATGAGTTTGTTATACACCAGTGATAGTCTGCATGTGGAAAAAAAAACGCAATCCAGAAACTACTTTTAGTGGATACAAAAATAACCCATCACAACAACAGCATAGAGGCAGAGGTCGACAGGTGAGACTGGAGGGTAGCAGGTGACCAGAGAGGAGAGAGAGCAGAGCGGGGGGGGGGGGGGGGGGTTTGCCACTGACCTTCGAGTGTCAAAGTTAAAGCAGATCGTGGAGCAGACGTGGACGGTTGGTTCTCCAGGGAACAGTGAGAGAAGATGAGTCCTCAGCACCTCATCAGCACATACTCGGAGCAGTTTGTCCCCCCCGGCGGAGGGAAGCCGGCTGCACCTCGGCCGTCGTCCCCCAGCCGCAGGAACAACCCCCACCCACGGCCGGTAAGAACACAACCGGATGGCTTCTTAGGACTTATGTAATGCAAGGTCTGCAGTTGTTCTTTTCTTTACCATTTTTTTAATTTGATTTTAAATATTTAACAATTTGACATATCGGAGACAATTACATTTTCATAAAAAGTAAGTATATATATTTTTTTTAAATCATCGAAACAGACATTGATATATATCAAATACTTTTTAAAAACTTTTATAGGAAAATGCATGTGTTTAAATAAAGGCAGCCAGTGAACTGACCCAATTGGGTCACCTTTTGTTATTGTTTCAGCCTATCACGTTGCTGTTGGTCTATAAACAAGAGCCGATCCTCTCGTAGTAATTGGCCGGTGACCGCTAACTGGGTTGAGCTGTACAGGGTGAAAGCTGTGTTGCATCCATTATTCACTACTTCCTCTCTGACTATTTTCCTTCCTGCAATGGGTCAAACAGCCTGAACCACAACTAGTGTAAACACTAGCAGAAGAGGTAGCAGCTCACGGTCTTTGAAGAGGACCTCCAATATGCCATTTGTTATACAAGTAAATAATATAGGCCTACGGTGAAATGTGAAATGTTGATTTTACAAAAGAAGGTACACATTCTGTTTAATGAATTTTAAACAGCCTACATTTTTTCAAAATGTTTTGGAAGAAAAGTTCATCATTTATTCATTATTGTGTCATTATTATTATTATTATTATTATTATTATTATTATTATTATTATTATTATTATTATTATTATTATTATTATTATTATTATTATTATTATTACTAGTAGTAGTAGTAGTAGTAGTAGTAATGAATGGCAATTATTATTATACAACATTGCTCTTTTAATTATCTTTGGTGGTCTCTTATCCTTTTCCCTCTCGTTCATCAAGGACTTCCTGGTCCCTCTGCCACTGCTCTCCAGCTCGAGGTCACCAAGGGCATCAGTAAACGCTGTTCCTTTCGTGGGCCGACCCTTATTCCCTCCAGTCAGATACCTGTCCTTTCAAGGTACCTCCACTTTAACATTATATGTCCGCAATTGCTCCTATATCTGCATTAATTTTACGTCACCATTAATAACCATCTACCAAAAGTAGGCTAGTAATTTTGGCAGATGTAAAGTAATAGGCCTATGCAATTATATAATGTTCTAAATCGAAATGATCTAAAGTCACAAGTTAATGTCCTTATAAATGGCTCTATAGAAATGTGGCTTCTGTATGACTTGTACGACTCTTGCTTCTGTCTCAGAGACCAGACCTGACAATGGTCAAACTCGCAAATTACCACGCATATCTTTCATCGGTTCATCAGCAACTCTGCCCTCTGCTGGTAGATATCAGAAAATTCAGTCGACAGCTGCTGGAATAGACAATCAAGTGTACACAAGCGTCATACAAAGGTATAAATAAAGTATCTGCTGCATCATGTCTACCAGGTTTTATTTTGGGGTATTGCTGTGATATATGGTTGTGAATGCATTTTGAAAAGTTTCTGTAAATATGTGCCAGAGATTATCTTTCATTATTTATCGAAGTCAGAAGGCCAGAAATGCACACATTTCAAGGGTCATGGGTAATTTTGAACCCTTATATTCGATTTACATTGATGTAGCCTACATTGTTCGTATCATGTTATCTCACGAGGTATCCTTAAGTAAATCATTTACTCTCTTGGTAGAGGTAATAGAAAACAATCGTTGTTTCTGACAGGCAAATGTCAGCCTCCAACTCCCAGAGGAGACTGCAATCTACCAACTCTCCTGCGGCACAACATAATCACGAACCACAACCATACTGGCGCTCCAACACGCTGGATTCATGGTAATAAAAATGACTAATAACTTTACAGTCATGACAAGAGACCATTTTTAATGTTTTTTTTTCACTTTTTAAAAAAAAAAAATGTTTTATTTTAACAGTGCTGGATACAGCTGCTTCAATGTAGTCAAGCCCTTCCAGGCCGGACACTTCATCATACACCCCGAGTTTGTGTCGGAGATACGCCCTGCACACTTCGGGAATATCAACAACAAATGTCATTAGATATTCTAGCTGTATGATAAAAGTATGGTTGTCTAATAAACCCTATGATTTTGTTTGTGAATATTTTAAATATATATTTATCTATATAGAGATTATTCTGTCAGACATGCTGCCGCACCCTTTCCAACGCCCCTTGCAAAAGGCATAGAGCCTTTTGTCTCAAAATAAAAGTATGAAACAATACCAAATTTTAAAAAAAGTCCTTAATTTAAACCGATCGTGGTTGATACATTTTTCGAGTGTCGTCTCCTTCTGGAATATTTATGATGTTCTCAAAACAGATGAACTAATGAACTACATTTCCCATCGTCGTGCGTCTTAAGTTGAAGCGGCTATTTTCTGAGTCGGTGGGCGTGCACGAGGCGCGCCAGCACAGCATTCTTCGGGGCGGCCAGTTCTCGGAACTGTGCCAGAAGACTTCTGCGACTGCGAGAGAGGAGCTCCACTGGGTAAGCATGGTCTTGAAAAGTACAATTAAATCTAAACTAGCTTATAACATCTTATTAAATTAAAATAATGTTTTTCCCTGAGCCTACGTGTAGCATGGACATTCACTTAATGCCATAAGTCAATGCATTTAGACGCCTTTTTTTTGTGTATGGAGAAAGAACAGGGTTCAACACAGGGAGTGTGCACACATGATTTAGCCTAACGACTTGTTAGCGCTTCAATGTTTATCGAGATGTGATTGTGAATACCCTGTTACTATTCTCCTATACCAGAAGCCATTCTCCAACACTTCTTTAATAGCAAAGCCATTACGATTTTAAAATACAAAAACGTCCTCAGGATCTGGTTGTGTCATCAAGTTTTGTGTACCATGGAGCAATAACTCGTGCTTATACTTTACTACTGTACTATTTCTGTATCCTAAATTCACTGTTGCAACATGTAGGCCTGTATGGACCCTTATAGGCCTATACATGCCCGTACGTTTGGAGCTTCTGGTCATATTCCCATGTCTGTTTTATGTCATATCAGCAATTCTGTGTTTGTTTTTTGTGCGTCTCTGAATAGTTAAAGAATCAGCATTAATGCCAATAATCTTTGCCTGAGATCTAGAAGGACTAAATATGCCTATATGGGTGCTTTTTCCCCTCATAAAGCTCAAAATCACATGCAACGTATGGATTAGATTGTATTTTAAGTTACATCCAGTCTTATATAGGCCTAGGCCTCCTAAAAAAGTGAAGTAATTCACATTTTAAAATGCAATGTAAACATAAGCCTGCAATATAAGCCAGGCAGCGATGGAAAACAGACATTTTACTGATAAAGTTTACTTTATCACTCCTGACCTTTTGTGATGCGCAAAGTCAATACAGAGGCTGGTTGAACACAGAATTAGTCCATTAGTTTGGTAATTAACAGTGAACATCCTTTAATATCGACCCTTGTGTTGTTCGCTGTACAACTCTTTTGGATATTCTGAAGGAGTTGAAAGGTTTTCCCCATGTGTGGTACATGTCTGTTTGATGGAGTATGCAGGTTTGTGTGCTGTGTACACTCCGCTCCCTCTTCAACCTTGGGTCTAAGGTCTAGCACTTTCTCTGTTACCTCACTCCACTTCCCTACATACAAATGAGCCTTGCAGTTCAATACAACCACTACATTACAATGCCTGCAGTGAAGTATCCTTTCTTCCCTCAGTGAGACAACTGCGTTGCTTTTTAATTTGTTGTTTTGTTTTTAAAGCACAAACAAATTTTGGATGTCTGTGTGCTAATATGCTTCCAGGAGTGTTTAAAGATCATTAAAGCAAAGAAAAAATAGATGTTATTGTCAACTGAAGCTTGGAATAGCATTGAGCAGCCAATTCAGTCTGTGCCCATAGACTACTAATGTCTTAGGTATTCATAATGCTGTTTGAAGTGAATACTTGTGTTCTTGAGTTGTTGCTTTGGTGTGCATATTAAAAATAAATGTGCTTTAAATGTTGGGTGAACATTAGGGCTTCCTTGAAGCAGCACGCCACCAATAACAATTTCATTAGACACCAATAATCCAAATCTTTATTCAGACAACTGATTGGAATAGGACAATTAGGCTGAGCACAACAGAGAAACATTAGCACTTAATTGCCATCATGTTCTGTTTTTTTTATGCTTATCTTTTCTCTTCTCTTTCTCCCACTGTCCCTGTCCCTCTCTCCCTTTCTCAGCTACTATGGACAGGTAAGCAATTAAATAACGTTAATATCAGCACCAAACAAAAGACAAACTAGAAATCCCACACCGTCAAACCTCAAAGCCATGTCGGTGTCCAGCAAAGCTGAGCTGTAGAACAACATCTTCTGGAAACCACTGAGGACCAGAGAACATGTATCAGGTGGTACCTGGAGGAGCCGGGGGCACCATCACTGATGTGATCCCTAAGCAGAAGCTCACCAAGGACTCTCGGCCTCTAGTGGGTGCCGGGATCATCGGCTTGGTGCTGGTGATATCAGCAGTGACTGCGTGGTGCTACTACATCGCTTCGCTCCGCAAAGCTGAGCTGCTTAAGACTCAGCTGCTGGACCTGAACAAAGATGGCTACATCATCCGAAACCAACAAGGGTCCATTGTCTTCAGAATGGATTTCAGGTTTGTGGGATTGGTCAGTTGTGTGGTTATGATTTTTTTTAATGCCTATAACCCATAATATGGAGTTGATGCAGTTGATCAGTTTTATTGATTCTATTTTATTGATTAATTAACACAGCATTATCACTGTATTGTCATTTAAGTTGTAATCCTGGATTGACAGCCAAAATGTTCCAGGTGAAGTTTCTTCCTGCTTTGGCTCAAAGTGTCGCCCTAATGGCTTAATCTGTCATGTGTCAGTATTTCTAATGATTCCTACGTTTCTTGCAGGTCAGGCACTCTGGATTTAGATTCTTGCTCTAAGGAGGGCGAGATGCTGAGCTGCGACCGCACCACTGACCGGAAGCTAAACTTCTTCATCGAGACCGTGCGTCCCAAGGACACGGTCCAGTGCTACCGCGTGCGCTGGGAGGAACTGGCCCCTGACATTCCCGTTGAACATGCCATGACCTACAAATTTGCACACTGGTACGGTGGTGCATTGTCTGCCATTCAACACTGGCCTATAGCCCTTTCTGGTCAACAGTCTCCCAAGCCATTTGTCACCAGTGATATCATCTCCCATCGGGATGAATTTGGTGGGATTTTAGAGAGTTACTGGTTGTCGTCCAACGCCACGGCCATCAAAATCAATAACTCTGTGCCCTTTCACCTGGGTTGGAACGATACAGAAAGGACCATGTACTTCCAGGCGCGGTACCACGACACTCCCTTCAAGCCGAACCCAGGTGAGGAACCCTGTGCTGAACTCAGCTACAGAGTGTGTGTGGGTCTGGACGTGACCTCCATGCATAAGTACATGGTGCGCCGGTATTTTAACAAACCAAACAAAGTGCCGGCCAAAGCCATGTTCCGCCATCCGCTCTGGTCTACCTGGGCGCTGCATAAGACTGACGTAGACCAAGAGAAGCTCTTGGCTTACGCTGCAAACATCCGCAAGTATGGCTTCAACTGCAGTCACCTGGAGCTGGACGACCGCTACACCAGTCGCTACGGGGAGTTCCAGTTCGACCCGGTCAAGTTTCCCAACGCCTCAGCCATGTTCCAAAAGCTGAAAACGGATAAGTTCCTGGTGTCCCTGTGGACCCACCCCTTTGTGAACTATGATTCTGCCACATTCCACACCTGTGTGGAGAGAGGGCTGTTAGTCATGGAGCCCACGGGCGGACTGCCGGCCTTGGTCCGCTGGTGGAATGGAATTGGAGGCATTTTAGACTTCACAAATCAAGAAGCCCGGGATTGGTTTGCCTCCCATTTGCGTGCGTTGCGCTCCAAGTATGGGATCTCGTCTTTCAAATTTGACGCCGGTGAGACTAATTATCTCCCCTGGAAGTTCAGCACCAGAAATCACATTCGGGACCCCAGCACTTTCACCAGACGCTACACCGAGATGGCAATCCCCTACAACGACCGGGCCGAGCTGCGTAGCGGATACCAATCCCAGAACATATCATGCTTTTTCAGGCCCATCGACAGGGACTCAGTGTGGGGATACGAAATGGGACTGAAATCTCTCATCCCCACGGTCCTCACTATCAGCATCCTCGGCTATCAGTTCATTCTGCCAGACATGATTGGCGGCAACGCCTACCGGAACCGCACCGACGGCAATGGCGTGCTGCCCGACCGAGAGCTCTACATCCGCTGGCTGGAGCTGTCGGCATTCATGCCCTCAATGCAGTTCTCCATTCCCCCCTGGGAGTACGACAACGAGGTGGTGGAGATCGCTCGTAAGTACACGGCCCTCCACGAGAGCCTGGTGGCACCCCGGGTCCTTGAGCTGGCGGGGGAGGTGCTGGACACCGGGGACCCCATCATACGGCCCTTGTGGTGGATCGCCACGGGGGACGAGACGGCCTATAAGATTGACTCTCAGTTCCTGATTGGGGATGACCTCATGGTGGCTCCGGTGCTGGAGCCGGGGAAGCAGGAAAGGGATATCTACCTCCCCGCCGGCCGCTGGCGGAGCTACAAGGGAGAAAGGTTTGATATCAAGGAGCCTCTGCATCTCACCGACTATCCCGTGGACCTTGATGAAATTGCTTACTTTCTCTGGGTTTAGTTTATAGAGACTGAGGGGTCTTGGGGGAATAAGTTTAGCTAATGCTCTGTCTGGCTGTGGAGACGAGATTAATCTGCTTTTCTGTTACCCTGGGATATTGAATGTTCGATTAAGTCGGTGAACATTTGTGGACAATTTTTAACCTACAGGCCTTAATTGATGCATGGACAGCCTTCTCACACAGGTGACACCTTAATGGAATTTTTCTAACTTCCCTAATGACAATAACACATTGGGATATCTTAAGTGACCTCTCTGAATTGCATCATTCTTTGAATAACGATGTTTGTGAATCAATAAGGGAATTGTTTTTGTGTGTTCGGTGAAGATATCAACCTGTGGGCTTTTCTTTTGTTGTTATAGGGATTTGCTGTGGAAATTATTCTACCCTAAAGTAAAAGAGACTGAGTATTTTTCAAAGCAGTATACCGTTTAATATATGGTTCTGCAAAAAAGTGACCAATTAATACACAGCATTATTCGTAGGTCTGACTAATAACTTCAGAACTAACATTTTCGACAGCTAACATTGAGAGGCCCAGCCGCCTGTGTGGTGCGTGAACTCATGTGGTGCTTGTTTTAGGGATGCTTGGTGTGTCCTTGTATGGTCCTTGTGTTGCTGCTGTTTGTTGGAGATGTCTAGGAAGTGAGGTGTATATAGAAACAGTAGAACAGAGGCAGACCTTCAGCAGAATGGTGTCGCGAGACAAATGTAAAGCAAGCCGCATTGAATTGTATTGAATTAGATTGAATATGAGCAAACGTTAAATACATTTCTAAGAATATCGTTATTTATATAAACATGCAAATTATTCTAACAGACTTTGTCAACAAAATAAAGTCTGGTGTATGATTCAAAGTGCTGAATTGAATTAAAATGTATTTAACATATTCACCCAGGCTCAATAAAAAACAATTGTTATCCTCTTCTATTATAGCCCTAGTTTGAATAGACACACAGTTGTGTTTTGTTACATGAATACTTAAAGAAGGGAAAATTTAAACTGTGAAAGATGACATAAGACATTTTAATGTTTGTTTTTATTTTGACTTAATCTTTTGTAAATGTATTCCATTCAAATATTACTGAAAGCAATGTCTTTAATGTTTAAGGCAGGTATATTTAAATGAGAACTGAATTTTTCTATTTCCCTCCAGGTCGATTTTGAGGACTACAGAACTTAAATCAGAAATTCTCAGTTTAACTGAATATCTTATTTCTCTTCCTAGTTCTCTGTTGTATCTTGTTGATGAAGCGTCAACACTTAACCGGTCAAGTCTTATATTTAAACTTCCATGCACTTATCTTGTTGGAGAATTGTTTGATAGTTATGAAGATTGTGCAAATATGTGCACAGATTTGTCAGTGTTTTATGATGTTCTCAGGAAACTTCCATGGTACTCTCAGGCTTTGCGGTGTTTTCAGTGTGTCTACAGTCTAACTGTTTGTCTTAATAATTATTAAGTTATATTATTAGTGTCATATCATCTTGAACTTAAAGGTAGTAAGAATGATTTCAATTACAAATATATCTCAAAAATACTAATTCTCTCCCTTAAAATAATTCTCATCATGTATCCTTTACTTATATTTGACTGATTTAGAAACGAGTTTCAGTGTATTTGTATTCCAAGAAAGGTATTTCTCCAGCGGTTTAGATCTGTCTAACAGCTTGGTTAAGCATCAGCTTATCACGTCATATGCAGTGCTTTTCTCTCTGTGCCTTTGTGGTTACCACTTATTTATAGCTGTTGTTTCTCAGTTACTCTAGGCTGTGGCAAATGTCCAAGACTATTAATGTCTCTAGCTGCCTTGCTTCATGACAGGATTCAGTGTCTTGATTCAGGATCATTGACTAAGTGTCTTAGCTCTGGCTTTTAACTTGCATGATGGGTTATTCTCCTTGTCTTAACTTTTTTTTGTTTTCCTCTGACACTATTTGTGTAATATTTTTCTCTATATTCAGGTAGAGTGACTCTTGACATTCAATGTCAATCTTTGTTGCCTACACTAATAATAAAAAAGAAAAAATGCTCAAGATGGGATTGTCCTTAATTTACTTAGTGATTGAACACGACTACTTATTCTAAAGCGTATTGTTTATCAGAATGAGCAGTCTTATATTTATTTTTATGATGACCTTTAGTTTTAGTTCAAATAAAACAATTTGCTTTGACATTCACAAATAACAATATAACATCTAGCCTACTTTTAAAGCAGTGCATGCATCCAAGGGCAGTTATATATTAAACAACAACGATAAGCGGGCCGGTAATTGTATCTTATGAGTCTGCAAGTGTGCGTTGATCGATTCACGAGAGAAATTAAATGACTTTTGGACTAGCGAAAATATGTGATGGGGTGTTGGATGGGGGGCCCCTGCTCATTATGGCTGTAACGACGGGCGATGAGACCACCGTAGTGCAGTTACCTGCAGGCAGCACTCTCCACAGATCGATACATCATCTGGCCATTCATAAGGCCAGAAGGGACAGGGAGCATAAAAGCTCATTGGACGGCGAGTATCGTTTGATTCTCTGTCCAGTAGTCCAATCATTTGGCCTACAACACTAACCTAGACTTTTATTTTGAATTCACATTTCTTACAATTTAATGAACACACGTTTAGTTATTGTTTAAAATACTAGGGTCACCAACACTCGTTTGTGTGTAGTTTCGCACATGCGGGCCTGTGTGTTCGTGTCTGTGTGTGTGTGTGTGTTGTGTGTGTGTGTGTGTGTGTGTGTTTGTGTTTGTTTCATTCTCGTTAAATCTGTCCACGGTTTTCCTCATCTGGAGGATACTTTGTCGAACTACTTTAGTTTGTCTGCAAATGTCTCATCCTTCTTCCAAATTGATCTGGAGTCATTGCTTGTGCGGGGGAGGCCTATAGGCCTATGTATTGATTAGCTGTCTCTGTGCTGCAAGAAATCAATGCTATTGGTTGGTTTGCGCTCTAAAATTACCCTGTTTGGTTCAGCTGCTGTTTTCATAGACAGGGGGAATTTATTTATACAGAAGTTAGAAGAGTTTGCCAGACGAGAAGGGAATTTACTAATTCAATTCAGAATAAAAGCAGCACATATGCTTTTGCGAAGACAGCTGTGGGCCTTCGAAGAAAATTCCATCTGTATATATTATATAAAGTTACATAATTTGTATTGCAAGTTATGTATTAATGTGTACAATGAAATATATAGCCTATAGACAGAAGCAGCCTTTTGTAAATGTCCAGAGTACCTATCCAGATTTATGATTGATTGAGTTAAACCATAGGAAAGTTATGACACTTAAGAGTCATAACACAGCTTCACTAGCCCTTCGGGAGACGATGGGTCAAAAATGGTAAAATGGGTCTAATAAAAGATAAATAGTCATAGCCAAACTAAGTGAATCGTAACAAGTTGCAAGTTGTGTAGTACCGCAGACTTCCAGAAGAGTGCAGTGTAACTCCAGAAATGAATCACTCAACATCCCGCAAAGTCGAGATGCGAGGTGGACGCACACACACACACACACACACACACACACACACACACACACACACACACACACACACACACACACACACACACACACACACACACACACACACACACACACACACACACACACACACACATAAACACTCAAGAGTAAAACCTGGCAGATCACAGCCCTCCCCACCTGCACGCCCACCTGTGTCTCCATCTGCAGAGGAGATATAGCAGTTGTTCTGGTTGGAGGCCAACATGTCTCAAGTAGCCCCCCCCACAGGCTTCATCTATAACCTGTCTGTCCGGCTGTCTAGCTATTTGTCTGTCTGGCTTTCTGTCTGTTTGTATTGCCACTCTTTCCTTCAGTGTATTATTTCCGAAGGGAAAGAACAGGAAGGGAGAGGTAAAATAACAGATTGTTTAATAATTTGAAATGGAAACATGCATTATAAAGGCCTTTGCTGCTTTCACAAAATAAAACTCATTCTCAAATGTACAATATTCATAATTCTCTAATTAATCATTCTCATTCATGCCTTCTGAATTCATAATCATTGTCTGAGATTACAATAAAAAGGTTCACCAGATGAAAAAAATCATCTTCAACCTACTTCATGAATCAAAAAAGTATAAAGCGGAATAAGTGGAAAATCAGCGGGCCACAGGGCCCTGTTTGAGTCAGAGAAGCCTTCTCGACACAGGCTGTGGAGACTTTAGAATGTCATTCAGTGCGCTGGACCACATGGGAAATAAGAGACCTGTGACTATCTCGTGTGAAGTGAGAATCTTTATCCTTAACCTGAGGTGTTCGCTGCGTCGTCTAGGACGACCTCGCATCTGCCGAGGCTGCGGCCCGTCTGGCGCGGGGGTGGGTGGGTGGGTGGGTGGGGGTGGGGGGCGAGGGAGATGGGGAAAGAGGGTGTCCGTCCCCGCTAACGTTACAAATGAACCTGACACTTTCGGAGAGCGCTCCCACATCTGTTGTATTTTCACCCACTCCCTCTGCTGCTGTAGACTGGCACTCATCTACCTAGCCTCTCCAGTAATTCACAGACACAGCCAGGGGAAAGAGAGAGAGAGGGGGAGAGAGAGACATAGAGGGATGGACAGACCACTGAGACAGAAAGGGAGAGAGAGAGAGGCTTGACTGGCAAACCAGTTCTGTTTTCCGTTTGGCTTAACTTTTTAATATTTTTTGTTTTTGTTTTGATTGTACTCTACTTTGTGTAGATTTTTGTGTGAATAATTCTCTTCATGTGAGAAAGCAATGATTTGTATTATGAGAGTGTGTGTGTGTGTGTGTGTGTGTGTGTGTGTGTGTGTGTGTGTGTGTGTGTGTGTGTGTGTGTGTGTGTGTGTGTGCTTTCTTGTAGGTGCGCCACAGAATCGTCTATGGATGACTACATGGGCTGTGAAAATTGAAATAATTCTCCTAAGAAAGTTATATTCATATGAAAGATTGTGAGCCACCCATTTTTAAATAAAGATGAGAAATGGCGCTAAGCAAAGTTTAACATTGTCATGAGATAACAGCACTTTGGAAGGGGACAGTTTACTAATAAAGTTGGATAAATTTGTGCTTCGAGAGAGAGAGAGAGAGAGAGAGAGAGAGAGAGAGAGAGAGAGAGAGAGAGAGAGAGAGAGAGAGAGAGAGAGAGAGAGAGAGAGAGAGAGAGAGAGAGAGAGAGAGAGAGAGAGAGTATTTTTAGTTCCTTTTGACGGCATTACAAAATTCATTAATTGTTGTTGTGCCACACATTAATAAATACATACAGTACTTACATGGGACATGACCCCGTAGTTCAAACCAAAGAGGGCATGGTATATGCAGTGGAGTTTGGGCGCAGGTCCCTGCTCCTTTGGTTCAGTCCGCCGTCTACGAAGGTGGACTGGAATCTCCGGGCTTGGAAGGGACGGCTGCATAATTGAAACATTGCGTTGCTGCAGCAGCGGCAAACAGCAGCAGTGGCTCACAAGGCCGGCGTGATTGATACCGTTTTGGAACAGTCCTGTCCTACCAGTGCTCCAGGGGTTTTACCTGGGGATGCACCCACTGTGGGGAGGGGGAGACGGGGAGAGGGCAAGGTGCTTAGGTGGCTCATCTGGGTTTCGGGAGAAAATTGGTGTCATCCATCAAGCGACGCATTTAACCAACGCCAACGCCCGGGCCGGGGCCAAGGAAGGATTCGCATCTCAGACTGTGAACTGGCCAACGTGCGAGGTGAAGGCAGTTGTGAGAGTGTTGGAAAGGCTGGGGTTGGGGGTTGGTGATGGTGGCGCGAGGGTGAGGTCTATCAATCAACCAGTCAGCTCCTTTATTTAACAAGCAAGGGGGGGGCCGCTCACCCCATGGGCCAAACTCCATATTGTGGCTGGTTGGGCTCGCAGTTCCTTCCTCGTGGAAGATGGAGGAGTCGAAGAAGAAGAAGAAGAAGAAGAGGAGGGAGGGAGGGAGTGAGGGTGGGAGGGAAGAGAAGGATGAAGGGAGGAAGGTTCCAGGGACATGAAGGCATGATGGGGAAGGGAGGGAGGAGGGGAGACACCGTGTGTGTGTGTGTGTGTGTGTGTGTGTGTGTGTGTGTGTGTGTGTGTGTGTGTGTGTGTGTGTGTGTGTGTGTGTGTTGTGTGTTGTGTGCGGGGAGGCGTGCAGTGAGAGTTTGGCCCGTGTCCCCTGGCGTGCCGTAGCTGCTTCATCTTCCCGGTGCAGAGGCCTGGAACTGCCTCTTGATGGGATTCTCAGCCCCGTGGCCCCCGTGCCCCCCCACCCCCACCTCCCACCCTCCCACCCCCCTGCCGTCCATCTGGAGGGCTGCCGGGCGGCGCAGCGGAGAGCCAGCCACTCAACCTCGCCGCGGCCATAAAGAGGAGCGCCCGCAGGCGGCCTGCTGCCACTGATCTGAGGCTGCGCTTCTGTTGGGGGGCCGGCAGGACCAGCAGTCAGTGGGCACACGGCGCTGTCAGGGGCTGGGGTGTGTGTGTGTGTGTGTGAGGGGGGGGGGAGGAGGTGGGGGGCTAGGTGGTTGGAAGGTGGGGGGAGGGTAAAGGGCTGGTGGTGGTGTGTGTGTGTGTGTGTGTGTGTGTGTGTGTGTGTGTGTGTGTGTGTGTGTGTGTGTGTGTGTGTGTGTGTGTGTGTGTGTGTGTGTGTGTGTGTGTGTGTGTGTGTGTGTGTGTGTGTGTGTGTGTGAGGGGAGCAGGGAGTGATCTCAGAGCCACTGTGTGTTGCTCAGTGGAAGACAGGACGCACTCTGTTTGTGTTTGTGTGTGTGTGTGTGTGTGTGTGTGTGTGTGTGTGTGTGTGTGTGTGTGTGTGTGTGTGTGTGTGTGTGTGTGTGTGTGTGTGTGTGTGTGTGTGTGTGTGCTGCCGGGTTGCCCCCCTGTTCAACCGTTCACTCCTTTTAGACCTCACAGGACCGGAAAGACTTTTCACTTTGTGGCCGCATCCATGGGATGGAGAGAGCTTTGTGTGTGGGTGTGTGGATGTGTGTGTTTGTGTTTGTGTACTTTAGGTGTGTTTCTGTGTGGGCCTTTCAGATTTGTGAAACGTTTGTCTCAAAAAGTTACGCTATGTCACAGCTGGCCTGGTATGTGGAATAGAATGTAATGCTGCTGTATATAAAATGCAAGGGAGCCGTGTAAAGTAATATAGCACATCTTATATTCCATTTACTACAGACATACTGTAATATTTATAACAACCCACATGAATTAGCCCTTCACAAGATTGTTGTATAATGAGGTTTTGTTTATACTGCAATAAAAAACGAAGGAATGCGATCATCTGGGATCATCTCAGTCCAATTTAAACCCACAAGGCGCTGAGTGTAGTGAGGACAATGATACGTGTTACAGCCTCTCCGAAAATCAAGCTCACGCGAGCAAACAAAGTCATCATTAGCGGCCTGTTATGTTGACCATAATTTATTCCCATTGGAGCGAAACGCTTCAGTACAGGTGCACGTGGTGCCCGACGTGCACCGAAAGCCGTGTGATTATATACCGACACGCGCGGACCAAGCGCTCGACCCGAAACGCCTGATAAGACATGTGTGTGTGTGTGTGTGTGTGGAAGTTGCATGCAAAACTTGAGATGAGGATTTTTATTTACATTTCTGATTTTTCTTCTTCGGTGGGGCTTACACCAGCATCATTAGCATATCTCCCGTCTCCCGTTGACTGTAAATTGTGTGGATGTAGCCGTGCGTTGGGCAGAGGTGCTGGGCAGACGGGGCTGACTGTATAAATAAACAGAGCCTGTCTGAGGGCAGAGCAGTGGCCCCCACCTGCCAGCCATCAATCAATATTACAGCGGCCAATGGCAGCCCAATCGCCCTTTTATAGGCCTATGAAATGATCAAACATCTGCTCATAACGGTGCCTCATACTCATATGCATTATACATATCATATCTCATAACCCCGCGTGCAATCGCGCTACATGTGGAAAAACAACAAAAACATGGTTTTCTTTTTGCATGTGACGTCTTTAATCGGAAAAGCACCGATCCAATCGCTGTTGTTTACTTGAGCGCTTGTTAGTAAACGCTTTTCCCGCCATGATCTCTTGGAAGGCAGGAACAGCCCGTAACACAAACAAGAGCACAGCAGGTGTCTCAGGGCTCAACAAACACTCTGGATCAATAGGGTTAAGAAAAAGGGAATTAATTTCTGATTAGACCCCGCTGTTCCTCTTGTTGCTTCGCCCATAACGGCGCACAAACAAACACACAGACACACACACGCATGATGCAGGCTCACGCACGCTTAAGGGCGCTCACGCGCACACACACACGTACTTAACAGAGTCGGCAAGGCCTCGGTGACACAGCATGAAAAACACTCTGAATCACTTTTTTTCTCTTTGACTACATGGGCGTGCAGACGCAAACATAACAAAACTTCAGGCCCTGATAACTCTCTGACAGTACGGGCGGACAAAAGCTTTAGAAAGCTTTGTCCGTGGGGAGCAGGAATGAATCCAAGTGTTCCAAGGTTAATGGCGGAGCGAAACAAAATGGATTCCATGCCAGCAGCACGTTGACAGGTGATTTGACATGAGCGAAGGTGGGCCATCAATCTATCGCTGACCCCCCCCCCCCCCCCTCTCCCCCCCTGATTCCCAACCCCCCCCCCCTGCCCTGCCCTGGCCTACCCAGCCCAGGCAGCTAGGGGTGCAAAGTGGCATGTCACCCTTGACCCAGACCGCTCTCTAGATGGCCCACCTGCTGTCTGCCGTAAGCTCCCTTCACGCCGTCGAAGACTCCCAGGCCCCTCCATGCTTGGCTGGAATCATTGGCTCAAACTGTGATTGGAAAATAGTGAACTGTGGCGGGTGAGGGGGAGATAGCGAGGTTTTCGGGTTTTTTTGTCGATTTCACTACATTTATCGGATTCTGTTCTACTTCCGCAAAGCCATTTTTATTTATTATCTTGAAATGGCTTCAAGATTTATGGTGAAAATAGTTAGGGCGATGCATCATTTTGTGTTTGCATGCATGCCATTTGAAGTGTGTGTGTTTATGTGTGTGTGTGTGTGTGTGTGTGTGTGTAGGCATGTTTGTACATCTTTATGGAATTAATTTTGAGGCTTTGCATGTGTGTGTATATGCATACACACACATGCATACATGCATGAGTGGTGGTTGCACGTAAGTGTGTTAATGTGTGTGCATACACTCTCCCTTTTTAAATGTGCCCTAGGGGGATGGAGGGTGGTGGTGGTGTTGGTGTTGGGTGGGGGGGCTAGGGGGGGGGAGGCGCTCTGTGTTTCGTGGTTAAACCTGACAAATCTGACCTGATAAATTCTCTGTCACAAATCCCCTGGAGCGGCCACGCTTGTAGGCACAAAAGCAAATATTTCCTTTTCTGATCGCGGCGGCAAATCCCTTTCAACGCCCCCACCTGCGGACCACCCTCCTCCCTGGTCTGAACCCGGCTCCAGCACCACCAGCCAGCCATTTGTCACAAAGTAATTATAGAATTATCGATTGGCAAGCAATTAACACCTTTTTCTCTTCCCCCAGCCCTTCCTCGCTGCTCCCCCCCCCCCACCACCACACCACCACCCCCCCACACACCCCCACCACCCGCTCCACCCACAACCCCCATCTTTTAATTTGAAGACAGAGTGAGAGAGAATAAGCAGGGGGAGGTGGTGGTGGTGGTGGTGGTGGTGGTGGTGGTGGTGGTGGTGTGGTGTGTGGTGGTGGTGTGGTGTGTTGGTGGGGGGGGGGGGAGTGGGGTGGAGGGAGAGGAGGAAGGAAGGAAGGAGGTGGTGCTGGTGCTCGGGAGGGTGTGGGGGGTGGAGGGGTGGAGAGGTGGAGGGGTAGGGGGGGTGGAAGTAACACATTTAATCCCGCTGGCATTTCCCAGCGCTACTCAAATTAATAGGGCGTCAGGGATAAAAAAAAAGAAAAAGCGTTTCACTTTTTCCTCCCTTTTTCCCTCCCCCCCCCCGCTTCTCTCTTCTCTTGTCTCGCCTACTGATCTATCTTCTAACGACAGCAAGCTGCTTAGAGTATAAAGATGCACACTCCATTCTGCCAGCGACTGATGTCACAGTGTTGAGTCCTAAGCACACACACACACACACACACACACACCCCCACACCCACACACACACACACACGCACGCACGCAGCACACACACGCACGCACGCACGCACGCACGCACGCACACACGCACGCACGCACGCACGCACGCACCAACACACACACACACACACACACACACACACACACACACACACACACACACACACACATACACGCAGGTGACCATGTGAACCATTGTAAGTGACCCATTGTAATACCGATGTATGGCGCATCATGCATTCAATTTACAATCCACCCCCCCCCTGCCTCATCCAACACGGGGCGACGACATGTGATACAGCCATGTTGTTGTGATCGGGGCTCCGGCAGAAAGATAACAACCCCTTAATGTCTGTGGGATAACAACACTGGGGTGGGTCGGGGTCCAAGTCGTAATTGCTCTGGCAGGCCTTAGCCCGACTCCTTCCTTCTCCTCGTCTCCGCTGAGCTTCCAGCTGCCACCCGGTGGTCGTGGTCCAGATGGACGTGCAGAGGTACGCTACGAGAACCTCCGGCTGGCAGCTGTCGGAGTCACCATGGATGTCATGGAACATCACTTTGGTAACATATGGACAAAGACAGGGACAGGGGACTGGATTTTCCTTCTGGCAATTTGGATAAGGTCTCTTCTCCTGCACCAGCTTTGTTCTCTCACCCTCTGGTTCTCTTGCTTCTCTCGGGTTATCTCTCTCTTTCTCTCTCTGGCTCTCTATCTCTCTCTCTCTCTCTCATTAGGTGAGGTGCTGCAAGCAGCTCTTATTTTTCCTGACTGTTTTCCCGCCTTCTTTCACTCTTTTTAAACCAGCTGAAACACGTCACCCTGATCAGAGTACGAGGCTACAAGGAGCTCATATCAGCATTCCGACTCAATACCACATTGGACATATTGCATCACTCAACACAAACAGTCCAGACGACTTCACAATGGGGACATTGCTATCTCAGGTCTCGAGGATCTTTTTGCTGCTAAAATAAGTGAGTTTAATGTGGACTTTCAAACTGTACATCAGACCCTAAAGTGGGTCGCTAGTCTGCGTGCACTGTGTTCCCACACAGTGAAAGTACCAATAAATATTAATGAGCCTGCACCCCGGATAAGAGACCAAATTTCTCATTTGGTTGCTGGGCTTGGAAATCCAGGCTACATCACTAAGGTGGAGGACTTAACTTTCCTCAGGTCTCTAAAGTCGAAAGCAGAGCAACTCTTTGTTTTTTGCTTTTTCTCTCTCTCTCTCTCTCTCTCTCTCTCTCTCTCTCTCTCTCTCTCTCTCTCTCTCTCTCTCTCTCTCTCTCTCTCTCTCTCTCTCTCTCTCTCTCTCTCTCTCTCTCTCTCTCTCCCCCTCTCTCCACTATAGGCCCTCTGCTTTGGGCCTTTCAAATCCATTTTAAGAAGGTCTTTCAGCCGTAGAGGAACTGTCCTCTTTTGCTGTGGTGTAGTGTTAATCAATAATCTCACTGGGGACGTTATTCAAACACATATGAAGCAGGGGTCCGTCCTGGAAGACACAGGGATATTGACCTGTTTATTTTTCCTTGCCCTGAGGCCCGTCTGATTTTCTCAAAGACAGGGGGACCCAGGAGGTGGGAGACATCCATGTTGTGGCCCTGTAGTCTTGTTTGTTTGTCCAGACTCTATTTGCGGCTGAATGGAGCAGTCCTGCTTGGCTTTAGTAAGCATTTTGTTGCAGAATGCTTACTTTTGCTTGCCATTGGTTTCCATCATGTGGATGACATTAAAAGAATAGATCTACCAACAAAAGTAAAAAATACAACACTACAAACTTGTAGATAAGTACCAAGGTGGTGGCTTTTGTCACACGTATTCATCATACCATCTATCATCGGAAATGCACTTTAATACTAAATACATTTCTGCATCTCACATCACTGATGTTCTTCTACTCCGTTATCTAGTCGGCTCTTTTTTTATCCAAAGTGACTTTTATGTCATTAAGGAAAGCAGAACCGTGAGACGATTCCTACCACCAATACCCTTGTAGTATCATTCTGTGGCATGTGATTCATTACTGGCTCCAACAGGTACACAAGCCGACCCATCGACGTCCTTATTGTTTATTGGACAGTGACACAGCGCCGACCCAGGGGAAGCGCGCTCAACAGTGATTAGGCGAATCGTGTGCGAGAGATAAGCATCGACGTTGATGCCAGATTAGGCTGTCACTTTATACCGCGTTGCCCTCCCTTTTGAAACTACTCCGTGATTTATCAGCGGCAGTAAAAAAAAAAAAAAAGGGAATTTCGGGTTCCATGTCTGGGGTCAAATATATCATTCTCTCGTTGGAATCGTCCTAATGAGGAACGGATTACTGTCTCGTATATAACCGAGGGGGCTGGGGGTGGGGGGGGGGGGGGGGGTGTAGAAGCAACAGTTTGGTCCTGGAGCAGGTTCATAATTGAGCTGTGGGGGCGGGCGGGTGGGTAATGGCTACCGGGGGTCTTGCTGGTGGACAGAAGGGAGGGCCTCAGCTGTGGTCTTGTTCCCAGTAGGGCGAGAACCTCGGAGCGAGAGGTGGACACCCCTCACCGGTCGGTGGTCCCGCCCCTACACTCCTCTTCCAGGGCCTTATTTTCCACATGATTAGCCCACCACCTGTTCCATGGCTGGCCCTTGGCCCCTGGGCTCTCCGCGACACCCAGCCTCTTAGCACTGCGAGGTTTCAAAAACGGAGGAAACCCCATTATTTGCGATGGTTGTACAATAAATATGGTCTTTATATATTTGTATTTGTTACACTTATGTTGTTATCATTTCAAAAATAGCCACACTCAAAAGCTTTCATTTTTTATTATTGACATTACCTTGTTTGTGGTAATTGGGGAAATCCTTTGCCTTACTCCATTGTGATTGAGGTTTGGCTCGCTGCTTAGTGGCCACTGCATTTTATACAGTAGAATGTAGTATTTGTGTCTATACAACAAACAGATCATTTCACAAACAGTACTTTTGCTTCCCTCCATGGCATGAGGAAAAGTGTACTCGCTGTAGTTCTTTTAGGCATCAATGGAAGGCACTGTTTGCTACGGAATATGTTGCTTTGAGACTTTGACTGCTTCTACTTCTGAGTTCAACTGATCCTGATTAAAGGGATTTACATTACATGGTTCGTTTTGTCTGAAAGTTATTAATTAACCTCATTAAACGTAGTTCTATGTAAAATAGTTAATCCTATACACGACCACTAGACCCTATAAAGATGTCCCTTGGAATGTCAGTATAGCACGGTAGCCTATATGATCACACCGTGGAGAAAATAAAAAGCAAGAGGCATTAGTAGAAATGTTCACTCCATCTAAATGTGTCTAACGCAATCACCTTTACCCCCCCCACATCATTCCTTGCAGTTCACCGACGGCTCGGAAAGCCGGAGCACATTAAAGAAGGGATTCACGCAGAAGTGCCCCCCCATCCCTCCGATTATACACCTATTTGAACCTATTGTAAGATCCAGGTTGACGTGCTGCAACACATGGCGCTCCCTGAGCCCCGCCTCCCCCCACCGGCCGGCCGCTGCACACCGCCCGCTGCGCCGCCTCCCCCCACCCGCCGCCGGCCGCCGCCGCCGCCGCCGCCGCCGCCGCCGCCTCCGGCTCTGCTGCTAATACATTTATACTGGGTTAGAGGGGAGGCGATTGGTCTTGACCCATACTGCGCCCCCTCCCAACAGCTCTGGCCATCTGTGTCGATGGAGTTCAGTGACAAAAGAGAGTAAGCGCGGAGCAGCGGAGGTCACACTAGCTCAGGGGGTGGGGGGGGAGGAGGGAGCCGTGTTGTACTAAATAAATAAGTAAAGTTCTTTATCACTGAGATGAGTGGTATCAGAGGCTACAAAGGACAATGACCAACCCGTGTCTGTGTTTATATACAGTGGTCTGCGCGGGGTATTCCGACTCTCCAATTCCGACTCTTGATCAAAACGCTGGCACTTCTGTAAGGTTCATTAAGTGGAAGGCAATCACTCGAGGTTTCTGCACTCATTTGCCATTAAAAACAGAACAAATTAGGCAGCAAAGTAGCTAGGCAAAGAAATAGTCAAGAATAACCCATGTAACCATTTCTGCAAGCGATTCGGCGACATAGCAATTAAAAGTGGAGATATATTTACAGTCTCCAAAAACCAAGCGGATATGATGGAGAACGGGTCATTTGCCAAGCTTTGCTTGGCAGTTCGGCAAAAGCCACATAAACACATTCTATTAATTCCCATGTCCGAATTTAACCACAAATGGAGAAGTTGCACAGTAAAAATGTACAAGAAGAGAGCAAAGAGATTAAGCGAGAGAGAGAGATAGAGGGGTAGGGAGCGAAAGAGAGGGTCAAGAGGAAAAGAAAGAGAGAGAGGGGGAGAAAGAAGAACGAGAGAGAGAGAGAGAGAGAGAGAGAGAGAGAGAGAGAGAGAGAGAGAGAGAGAGAGAGAGAGAGAGAGAGAGAGAGAGAGGGAGAGGAGAGAGAGAGAGGAGAGAGAGAGAGAGGGAGGAGGAGAGGAGAGAGGGAGAGAGAGAGAGGAGAGAGAGAGGAGAGAGGAGGGAGGAGGGGAGGAGGGGGGAGGGGGGGGGGAGGAGAGAGGGGGGGGGGGGGGGGGGGGGGGGGGGGGGGGGGGGGGGAGGGGGGAGCAAGGGAGTGAAGTTTTCCAAGTCTTTGTCCCTCCTCAATTTGCATGCCTAATGAAGCTGAGCGGAGTTAATAGTGGGTGTAATGACATCTGACTGGCTGGGCTGCGGGCTGCCGAGGCGGGATGGGGCCCTGAATGGCCAGCCGCGGAGCGTGATGGCCCACCGTACACAGGGAGACGCTGGAGGGGGGTGTGTGGGTTCAGCCCGGTGGAGACGGAGAACCGATGCTTGCTGTTAACTGGACTTTACTATAAACACTGTTGTGTTATGAGCTACATTCAATCAGATGTGTTTACATCCACTCGGAGATGAATGCAATGTTCGAGAAACAGGGACTATGTTTTAGCAAAATGGGGCATTTCAAACACAAAAAACACGCTGGGAATTATATGAATAATAACAACAAGGGCGACATTCGTGTCACAAACTGAAATGACCCCAACGACCTTTAACTCCCGCATAATGAGTATTTTGAAAAATTACTTTCATTAAGTTTCGGCGTTTGTATATTCCTGCAACCTTCGTCAACCTTTGGTGGGCAATTTCTCCTTCCACTGTGTAACTTCCCGGTGGTAGCCACAGTGTTCTGTTTGTCAGACATCATCTTACCTCAAGCAGGACGACATACAGATACAGTGAATTGTAACTGAGAGATTGTGTTGTTCCTCCCAGGAAGGATGGCTGTGTTTTAAATGTAAGGCTATTATGCAATAAATATTCCATATGGTCAATTGTACCGTTGCACTCTAATTGGATTCCAGGAGTAGAGGTGGACCAATTGGACTTATTCTCTATTACGGCCAATAAGTTCCATTTCCTACATGATATTTTTGCTTTGAATTGCCAAAAGCAATTTAAACCGTACCTTAGTTTTGAGCGACTGCCAATGTGAAAACCTAATTTGAGAACAGGGGTTGAATCAATAGACTATAAGACTTGGTACGAACTACAAAAAGTACACAATACTACATAAAAATGTCAGTTAGGTTTAAAAGGTATATGATAGATGAAAAGACCTGGAAATAATGTGTAATTTGGCATATTAGACAAAAATCCACAGCTGCGCGCATCTCTTTTTTCGTAGCATCTTCAAGTTGATGTTTTCTCCTGTGTTTTTGGCACATCTCAGATAAAACTCAAGTTGGCACCATCAGCTTCACTGGCGGCTGTGCCAATACTTCTGACGCACGCTCACACACACAAGCAAGCACACACACAAGCACACATCCTGATGGCCACAGATGCATTGGTGACCAGCCCCTCTCTCTCCTCCAGGTGTTGCTTTATAGTGGTTTCACTTTGAGCCTGACTCCATCTGCCACACGCAGCACGGGAAAAAAGAAAGCCTGCTTCTGCTGTTTACACACACACACACACACACACACACACACACACACACACACACACACACACACACACACACACACACACACACACACACACACACACACACACACACACACACACACACACACACACACACACACACACACACACACACACACACACACACACAGGAATACTGTACAAAGAAACACTTATAATGTCCTTGATCACTACAGTGCACCCAATATCTTCTTGCTTATTAAAATGATGTTCCTTAATAAATTGTTTTTCTTTATGGTTGATAGATTTACATCATCCACAAGTATCATCTCAGTAATTGCCTCTTTCTATCTCATATCATGTGATGCCTTTCTTAACTCATTTTGATTTCCATACTATAGAAAGTAAAGTACAACCAGCTACTTTTACGTTCATTTTTCACGCAGGTTATTTTTCATGTCGCCTTTTCTTTCCATAAATCCTGATGCCTTACTACAATTATTCATACAGTTGGACTATAGGCCTTGGAGAAAGGGAACACCCAACCAATTCAATATTATCTAAGAATATTGGTCAATCTTGGTCTGCTTGTTTCATCCCTAAGAGTCAGGGACATAACCTTCTAACATTTACAGAGCTTATTTTTGAAATATCTACATTATGTAACATATATTTTCTACACCTTTGGAAGTAGCATAAACCTCTTCTTCTGTTAAATCTCACAAGGTTGTTACTTTCCTGTTTCCGGGCTCGATGAGATGCAATGTTACTTTTTTTCCAGGGGTTAATCAAGGTCCCCATTAAAGTGCCGGGGGGAGCTAGCATACAATGGCCCTGCCCGTGAGATTCCAGGGTATTTGCCTCTATAAAAGAGGCAGTTCTCAACAAGCCGTTGTGAGCATTTCCACGTACCATACATTCACGTGTAAAGCAGCAGGTGACCAAAGGTGAATGGTCTGTTGCAAAAAGAAGAGGTATTCTGATAAATGAATGATTTGTGGATATTAATATGCCTTCTGTCCATAATGTTACGTGACATGGCAACAAGGCCCATGGACCAATGTTAAATGGAAAAATGGGAACACTGGTTGGTTTTCAAGGTTGTTTTCCAATGACCATTGTAACTTTTTGTAATTCTTTGGATTTCAGATTCAAGCACAAATTATTGTCGCTGTTCATGGTTAATTAATGTACCCTTATTCCAGTGTTAGGATGGAACTGCATCCATTGAATTCCTTGAAAAGTGAATATCCTTTTCTGACAAAAACATTTGAAACTAAATATAATTAATAATATTAATAATAATATATTTATAAGTACTACGCTACCATGAGTATATTTTGGAAATTCAGAGCATCCAGTCAACACTTGACAATCATGTTTTTTTTGTATAAAATCAACAATTAATTATGGAAGCAAGTGGTGTACACAATCCTCACACTATTACAGCCTTCTGCCTTCCTGGAATGCATTGAAGCATTTGGTCGCCTCTCTCAAATCTAAAGCCATAAAACGCACCAAACGCCTACTGTCTTCCAGTGAACACTTCCAGTGATTGATATTCTGTGTAATCTGTCTCATTCACAATACACAGCACTCAAACTGTATTTGATGTGCATTCTGTCGATATGAAATCAACAAAAAATGTCGGAAAAATACGGAAGATACGGAAGTCCAATGTGAAAGACATGTGGCTTGAATATGTATTTAACTTGATCAGCTTTTGACATGAAGCATGTAGTAACCAGTTAATAAATGTTTCCCATCTATTGTCTTTTGCTGCCAGTGTTCAGCATGGAGTGGAGGACACAAAACACTCAGTGCACTCTGATGTGCTGATGATTAATCTGATTAGACGGTTTGGTTCAAGTGGACAGAAAAATGTTCAAGTTAAGGTTTAGCTATTAGGTTTAGCTTAATAACCTAATACCTCAACATCACCATCTCTAATTAATTAAACTTTGTTAATTTTATGATCTCATGGAGCTATGTGTTAAATATATTTGTGATGGGTGTGAGGTGTCACATTTTAACTGCTTTACACAGTGTGGCGTTATACTATAAGTGTGTGAATCCAATTATTATATCAAAATCAACCACTGCCTCGACGGAGCTCTACACACTCATACACTGTGGTGTCATACTATAGGTGTACGAGATGCTTAACCCTTTCTCGGACCCGGCCATCAACATCACCTGCTGCACCGACAGAGCATGTACACTAAAAGGCACGTTGGCATCAGTGGAAAGTTATCAAACTGTTTGGTAGAGACTGGCAAAAAACATAGGATGATACTCCTGTTTTCTCTAAATAGTGGTCTTATTTTAGCCCCAAGTTTTTTTCCTCTTTCATAATAATAGTTCTTGTTTTCAAAACGGCATAATGTTGCTGAATTTAATCAAAAAATCGGATCAAACTAAATTGTGCTATTGTTCATTAACTTGATGTTGAATGTTTCCCTATACAATTTTAACTTGAGCAGTCTAATGAGAGTCTTCAGAGTTGTGTGTGTCTTTCTGAAGGAGAATCGGCTGAATTTCTGCACTTCCAGGGGCTTGGTGGGGTTGATTTAAGTATTTGTCCCTATGGTGCCTGAACAGATTAACTTCACCGACCTGTAACCAAGTTATTGTATACAGTACATGACAAATCATTACAATCAAGTATTGGTTAACCTATTGCAACAGGTTTTGCTCAGGGTTTTGCCCATGATTAGTAAAGTGCCTTCTAGCATGCGATTAAACACCCTGGTTAAATATGGCAAAGTCCCCCCATCCCCAACTGCTGTAAAACATCTTACGGGGAAAACACTAAGGCCTAAGTTTCTGTACACAAGTAAACTGGTATTGGCTTGTTTAATGATCATCATCTTAATCCTGATAAATCGTGGCCTGGCTGAACACGGTAACTCAGTTTGCATGCATAGCTGTACCTGAGATCCCAGGCATAGGCCTCCGCTTAGAAAAGCATTGTTTATGCCCCACGATCCTTCATCCCCCCTGCAGGTAATACAATAGTGTGAGATGCAGACACTGGCATTAGATTAGTGTCTAAGAGTGGAGGGTGTGGTTTTCCACAACCACAACACTTGAATTTTAAACCGGTTCTATTTATATAACATTACAATCTTCAGCAGGCCTAGATACGCACAGAGCCATGCAGTCAGAAGAGCAATGTGTGTCCTTGTTTGCTGCATGTTTGATAATCTAATGAGAGGTTAAAACGTATTTAATCAGTGCCTTTGCAAGACTTTTTAATAAATAAAGTTTAATAAAAGTTTAACACATCTGGATGTTGGGACCCCTACCAAAGGCACACATGATTAATGTCTTTCTTGTAATTAGATGTAAGATATTTGAATAGAAACATTTGCATGAATCGCCGGCAGCTTAATATCTTATTCTAACATCTTATTACTTTTATAATCAGCTTTATATTATATATTAGATGACAAGTTTATAGATTCATTCATTTCATGATTATCTGCATGTCCAGAAAAAAATACTTGTGGTTCCCTTCTCTCCTGGTGCTGCTATAGCTTTGTGTGGGGTTGGCAGGGCACAACTGATACCCAATTATATAATATAATATGATTATTTTTTTTTTTTTTTTCTGTTAATATCGGATGACGGCTCTTTCTTTCATCTCCAACCTCAATATTAAGAAAATCGTTGCTAATTTATTCTGGCGTTTACAGTCATGACATTATTTTGACATATATTATACACATCGGCAGACATTTGTGAAGATGCACTTGTAAATTGAGGCAACAGAGGCTCTCAGACACATTTTCACATTTCAGCCATATAAAGGGAAATAGTCTAGACCCAACTTCAGCAAAAAAATGTCTCAGTAAATGCTGACGAGTAGGCCAAATTAGGTTTAAACAATAACAAACAAACAATGTGATTGGACACATTGAAATATGAAGCCATTTAAATAACACAATAGGATAATTTCCATTGTAAAAGCCATAAATTGCTTTGGCATGCATTCAGCGTTATTTTCATTTCTTATATAAAAAAACGTTACTCAAGTTTAACATAATAAGATGAGATTATATTTGCCCTGCAACATGTTTCACTATGTCAACAAAATATTATAAATAACCATTGCACCATCCGTTAAGTATTTGAGCAAATAGTTCCTAATGTGTTTAAACACAAAACCCTACAGCTCTTTTCCCCTGAAGAGCCGTTCCCTTCATGGACATAAATAAAGTTCTGCCAGGAATCGCTCATGTCATAGAAGTAACCATTTATTGCATAAAATGGTAATACAATTTATTTTGGCGGAATGGTTCCACTCTTTTCTGGTGCTGGCTGCTGTAGAATTTAAAGCATGCCATACAGAGGTCAGATAATACCAACAGCATACAAACATATGACAGTAGGGAGCACTATACAACCCCCCCCATGGGGCACATCAGATATCTCCACCCATAGGTGTCATACCATACAGAGCAGAACTAAAGCGACATTCTGCTCAGCACACTTAGCTTTGCAGAGTCTGTGTTTGAGATGGAAGGTCTTAAATGTACCGCCTATGTACCGCTGATGATACAAGGCTTGAATGACTCGACCAGAACTAGTTACGCCCATACGTGAGTTGTAGAGGATGGAGTTACATCCATAATACCAGGACTGGTTGGCTTGGCATGTTACATTCAGCAGTGGTTCGCCTCGACCTTGGACATATTTTATACAGTAATTAAGGCATGCTTGCGACCGCTTGCTGGGCCTGTCTTTCTGGCCTGTCCCTCACACACACACACACACACGCAGACAGAAGTCCCTGTGCACAGTGGGCCTTTGAGTTCAGTCTAGTCACACACAAATGAGAAGTGCTCTCCATATCTTTTTCATAAAAATACATATTTATACGAAAAAAATAGAAATATATATTTCTATTTTTTTCGTATAAATATGTATTTTCATGTCCCAATGAGGATGAATGTATCTGATTATGCTAAATAAAAAAGTGAACAAATTATAAAACAGCACCCAGATCATGCAATTTCAAATGTTGAGCAGGTTTCAACAAGGTTTGGCGTGAGAGCAGATGTTATTTATTTTATTTTATTTATTTATATAGCACTTTTTTATGTTGTTAAATCAAGGGTTTCACAGGTTGGTTAACTCCTTGCATTCAATATTGCAAGCAGATGTTTTTATAGTTGTGGACATGACAATATCACTGTTGTTGATTAGCTCTAGTTAACACTATTCATTTGTTATTGATCTTAGATTAATTTGTAATAATTTATAAAGTAATTTATAAAGATATACAGTGTTTCCCCTAATGATGCTTTGTCTTTGATGGGCAAAAAAGAAAACCATTTCCCAAATGTTGAAAGCATTGAATTAAATAAACCTCAATTGAATTCAAGCTGACTTTAGGAATTCATTTGAGAGAGTACTCCCATAGCTCCTCATCTACCATCTATCTGAACTAGGGAGCCTTGCGTTAGCGGTTAAAAATAGCCTGTTTTGAAGATAGTGTGACGCAGTATGATAGATTGTCTGTGGTCTTCGCCTCCTCTCCACTGATACCGTATTATATGATCCCTCCATTGGGTTGAATTTGACTCTGAACGCAGATGCCCTCAGCTGCCCTCCGTTGCATACAACAACAGAGAACAGGGAGTTTCTATAGATAGTACAAGTGCGTAAATACCACGGGATACACTGTGTGGATTTCACACAATAGCCCACACATTCATACACGCACACACACCCCAACACACACAAACAAACACACACACACACACACACACACACACACACAAACAATACAGATACACACTATATTGAGACAGACACACACACACCTACACCTACACTATACACACAATAAAGATACACACAATACTGAGATACAAACACACGCACACACACACACACACACACTAAAGATGCACACACACAAACCATCATGGTGAGATGAATAGTTTGCTGTCACTCGGTAGGCTCTTCAGAGGGCTAGTGCCCTGCATGAGGAAAGTGCCAGTCATTAACGTGTGGTAGTGGGGTGTGTGTGTGTGTGTGTGTGTGTGTGTGTGTGTGTGTGTGTGTGTGTGTGTGTGTGTGTGTGTGTGTGTGTGTGTGTGTGTGTGTGTGTGTGTGTGTGTGTGTGTGTGTGTGTGTGGTGGGTGTGTGTGTGTGGTGTGTGTGGAGTGGGTGGGAGGTGTGAGGGGGGGGGGGGGAAAGGATGAGCGTATAGGGAGGGCTGGGCAAGGATGACAAATGAGTTCATTTACAGGCGAGTCCTGTGAGCCGCGTAACATCAGCAGCCTCCCACCCTCCTGCCCCGCCCCTCTCCACACCTCCACCACCACCGGCCTCTCTTCCTTCAATCACCCCTGGAGGACCTGCTGGGCAAGGGGGGGGGGGGGGGGGGTGGCTGCTGGGGAGTTACTCAGCACATTTTTCTCCCCTGGAAAATGTGGCCTCTGCCTGTGAGATGAAGGATATGCATGGGGAGGCGGGGGAAGGAGAGCAGGTCTCAGGTTGGCAGCATGACGGGGGAGGATGTGAAGGGGGGAGTGTCGAAATGAGGGGAAACATCCACGCAGGGGAAGGCTGAGATGACATCTTCCTCTCTCTCTCTCTTCTCATATACATCTTTGTGCTGCAACAAACCGTTGTATCAAATAACCAATGAGACGATGATCTAACAGACAGGAGCTGGCGAGGCGATTTCTTTGTTCATCATATATATGGTACTCAAAAGTTGAGAAAACTAAAAAATCTGGTTGCATCATAGTGCCTTGATAATTTGCGTTTTCTCAACTTTTTTTCACATTGACACATTCGAACTTATTCATCCAATCAAAAAATGTGGTATTTCTTCTAATGTTTGTTTTCATTATATTCGTGTTCAACCACCACCCAATCGCTATTCGCTACTGGGTTAAATCTCCAAAGGTCTGTGGTCTTCTATAGATAGTCTCACAAATCAGACTTTGAATTAATTCTTAAAGGAAGACAAGCTCAAACCTGGGTGAACGAGGTGAACGTTTCACTTTCTTACACTTGATATGTGTTTCGAGTCGACCGATCATGTTGCAGGATCTGGAAGCGCGTGATTGGCGAAGATAAACTCGGTCAGCGCTAGGGAAATGAGTGAAAGTGTCTGCAAAGATTTTAAGTCAACGTGGTGTCAGCCTGGCCACTGTAGAAATACGCTCATCAAAATCTCCTCCTCAAAGCTTCATCAACAAGCGCACATTTCTTCGATAGAGTATCTCCGTAACGAAACAGGAAACAAGGCGCAACTCCGCCAATTCAGTTTCCTGTGTCCGGTCCAGGCTCTGCGCTGTCTACCCCCCCGAGGCTCTGCTAAGACATAGTAGATAGACATAGACATAGTAGAACTGCTGGATCCGAGATTAGTTAATACCCAACCCTAGATGCTCCTAAGTAACGTGTATCTGAATCTGTTGTACGTGGATTTGGAGACAAACCTCTCTGGAGTATTGCGTTCGGCGGACAAGTTTGAGGCACCGTGAGAGACTCACAGTGAAGACGTAATCACTGGATCTTCTGAGCTTAGAATGCAGTGCGGTGCAGTTGTGTGCGCTTCTATGTGTGGCGATGTTTCTCTGTAATTGAATTTCATACATCATAAAAGCCACTTTGAGACGTAGTCGGCCTTGGGGCCGCGTATAACGCCATGAATAAAATTCAGATCCGTTTTCTCCTTTCCCCTCGTCCACAACGCGTGCATGATTCACCTCGCCTTGGTTGGAGGAGTCGAAGCTGCCGGAGCCCTGATTCATGTGGAGCCCGGCCATCTCGGCTGGTCACGGCACCCACCAGCACCCACACGCATACACAAGCATAAATACTCATCCATGCATCTATGCATCCATGCACGCATGTCCACGGATGTACACACACAGACGTAAGCGTAGACGTACGTTCACACGCAATCCCTTGCAATCCCTTGGTTATGCACACGGCGAATACAAACACAGGTACACAGACACACACATAGACACACACAAACACACACAGGTACAGGCACACGCACAGAAAGATAAACACAGTAAAAGAAAGAAAAAGGCAAAGTATGAGTCATACAGAGAAGGAGAAACTCATAGTGTGCCGAACAAAGACTGAATGATCAAGCTGTGATTCCCTGGATGGAGACTGCATTTCTACACAAAAAAACATTCACTGACAGTTACTGAACACGAACGTAGGATCCCGTTTCCTTCCCCCGCCACTGACTTAGCTGGGATTTTCATACACTTTTCATGAAATACATTGAAAAACCTTACGAAATACTTTCAGTAGATCGAAAACTTCCATGCACTGGAAAAAACTCTTCAACCTCTTGGTTTAAGAGCGTGTTACACAAGACATGTTTGTTGGTTATTTTAAATGAATCAGGACGTGACCTGTTATTCAGCTAATGATATACCCATGCTTTTCAAACAATGGTTTTAAGTGAAACATTGATTTTCATAATCACCTTGCTATTTCCAATGATTTTCTGTTTTCGTTGTCCAAAAGCCAATACTTTTCTTTCCCAGAAACGAGCCAACCTATGTTTATGAGTGAATCCCTCCCCTGGGCTCAGTCATCATGGACGCTGTTGATTTCCTCCAGCGCTGTTTAATTCTTGCTTTCCAATTGGAAGTACACATTAAAAGGTAATGGCCAAGGAAGCTATCGACTATATGATAAATAACACGTGTAAAACTACAGATCGCCTTTTGATTTTCATTTACCCTTCTCATTACTCCCGTGCCCGTTCTCTCCACCTTTTTTTTATGGCGCACCTCCTCATGCAAACCCCATCCCCCTCAATCGCCCCCTCCCAGCCACCTTAGCGTTGACAAACAATCTCCCTGACACCCAGCATCCAGACTGGGAGTCTTTTCTGCTTGCGACTTCATGGAGTCGTAACTCACCCCATTTATTTGTGAGCATCCTTCCCTCCCCTCCACTTCTTTTATTTATCTTCTTCCTCATCACATCCACCAGTGTATTTTTGTTCATGGTTAGGTCTATGGACGGCGGGGCTCTGGTGGTGGGACTCCTCACCCCCGGTGTGGCGAGGCTGCGTTTGGGCAGCGTTGGGCCGTGCAGCTGTGCCTCTCTCTCTCTCCGCTGTACTGCTGGGTTGGGGCTCCTCCCTCCCCGCCTGCCTGCAGCCGGAGGTCTGTCAGCCAGAGGAGCCGGTGGGGAAACGCTGGGATAAATGATTATTTATGATCTGCCACCTCCCATCCTCTCAGCCATCCCCAGGCCCCATTCATTACTGCAGCCGCCTGCCACTGGCGCCGCAACAACCTGCTGCCACGGGGACTGGTGCACGTGCACGTGCACGTGCACACGCACACACACACACACACACACACACACACACACACACACACACACACACACACACACACACACACACACACACACACACAACACACACACACACACACACACACACAAACACACACACACACAAATATAAACACACACACACAAACCAACACACACACACACACACACAAATATAAACACACAAACACACACACACACACAAATATAAACACACACACACACAACACACACACACAAACAACACACACACACACACAAATATCAACACACAAACACACACACACACAAATATAAACACACACACACAAACACACACACAAACATAAACTCACAAACACACATAAGCACATACACAAATCCATGAACACGTACACAAATACAAACACACACGTATAAACACATTCACCGATACAAACGTACACACGAATACAATCACACACACACAAGTACATACACGCTCATGCACACACTCATGCAAGCGTGCGATCACACACACACATACACACACACGAGTGAACACATACATGTGCATACCCGCACAAAAAAATAAATAAGCACACAGACAAACGGATGAATAAAAAAAGTTTGTGCACACTACTTTTTAACATGATACCCACACCGCCATCATCATGTGAGGATATCAACACACAACTTGCGTGAGGGACACTGAACCAAACCGTATGTCTTAACTAATAAACCGGCCCTCAGGAACACACATCACTGCCATGAAAATCCTTTCTCTGTGCCGTTCAGCCTGCCAGTGTAAGTGGCACGCGTCTGACAGGCCGTCTGCGCTGTTTGTCGGTCCTCGCTCTGTGCATCACGCCTGTTTTTTCCCCACTGTGCCAAACTTCCAGCAGCTGGACCTCATAAATCCCTTGAAGAAACCAAGAAAGCTCAAGGTAGCTTAAATAATTGATCGCACCGAGCACCCAGCCTCGCAGACTTGTCTGATATACAACAAAATCGCAATAACATAGAAACCACTGTATGTCTCACTGTGCTTTGTTTTTTTTATGCCGGTCCGTGTGTGTGTTTGTGTGTGTGTGTGTGTGTGTGTGTGTGTGTGTGTGTGTGTGTGTGTGTGTGTGTGTGTGTGTGTGTGTGTGTGTGTGTGTGTGTGTGTGTGTGTGTGTGTGTGTGTGTGTGTGTGTGTTTGTGTAGTGTGTAGGTGTGTGTCTGTTTGTGTGTGTGTGTGTGTGTGTGTGTGTGTGTGTGTGTGTGTGTGTGTGTGTGTGTGTGTGTGTGTGTGTGTGTGTGTGTGTGTGTGTCTGTGTGTGTGTGTGTTTGATTCTCCTTTCTTTGTGGAGTTTTTTTCCTTCTCTTCTAAAACAATAAGCAGAAGAATTGGGAGCTACAAATGTGGAAGAAGGATACGCTTGAATGCACATTCACATAAAACAAACAAGCGTACTCTCCCACTTTACTCTCTTTTAGACACACACACCCACGCCCACACACACACACACACACACGCTCAAAGACATCTCATCATACCAATCTAGATGACCGAGGGACGGCCCAGTTCCTGAGAGGACCCCCGGCCTGTCAGGGTGTAAGGGTCTGACCAACAGTGTAAAAACTGAGGCTATTTCATGTTATTAAAGCCCCCGCGTGACACCTTATCTAGGAGGACCTGAGGTAAAGGCCACTTTAAATGCCAAATACATCACAGACACTAAGAACTTGGTAAGAAAATGTATAGATATAAGTCCCTGGGCAGGAGGGATGCGTTCCAGCCAGTCCATTTAGCTTAAAACACACGGGCGTGCGCTGGACACGGAAGTCGTCCGCTGGGCATTGGAGACGGCGGCCGCGTTCGCCTGTGCGTCCAAGTCTGCGCGGATAACTCACACTAACTGTCCACACCTCGCCATTAAACAGAGGAGGGGGAGAGACGGAGGGTGATGAGTATTGAGTAGGGAAGTGGGGAAGATGAATCAATATATCGGATGGTAATACGTAGAAGTAGGGTTGGGGGGTGGGTCGGGGGGTTGGGGGGGTTGGCGAGGAGATGGCTTCAAAGTGGTGCTCCATTAGGGGGGCCATCAACACAGTGTTCCCCGGGAGGAGAGATTAGGCAGCACACTTATAGTTCTGTCGATGGATGTGCTCTCCCTGCCCCAGGTTTCCACCCAGTGCCCGTTCTCCGGTTCTCTCACCGTGGAACCAGAGAGGAAGCCCAGAACCCAGTTGAGCGTTATTTGCAAAGTCGGTATTTAGTGATATGCAGGTTGGCGTGTGTTTGGTGCTTTCTTAACACTTTGATCAAAATTTGGCAGACACTTTTATCCAAAGCGATTTAGTGTGAATCCAGACCCAGGTCATTGAGGAGCAGGTAGGTGGGGTTAGGGGTCTTTGCTCATGGCTGACCACAGGTAAGGTGTTGACATGGAGGAATCAAACCCATAACCTTTCAGCTAGCAGTCTAACAGCCTAGGGCGCATAGGCTATCGTGTTCTGGCTACTTTTTATACTTTACTATTCTTTTGTGCGGTAAAACAATGAGGACTTACAGCCGGAAGCCTTAGGCCTACGCACGTTGCACTCAAAGGCAGGATGGCACCAGCTCGTTTTCTCCTCCACATGAGACATGTTGCTGTTGTTTTGAAATGCCGGAGCACAGGAAATGACAGGAAGTCACGGTTGGTTGAAGATATCACGGAAGGGGAATTACGCATGACACCCCAACGTCAAAACAAATGATGGCGAGCATAACAGGCTTTGCATATCGAACGAGCTGCAGTACCTGTCTTTTGCCAGCAAGATACCAACACCAACTTTCTTATTTGCTCTTTTTGTTGAAAAACTTTTTGTTGAAAAACCTGGATCGTTTGTAGAAAAATAGTCTTAATTATCATTCGGCACGTCAATAATTCTACACAGACTCCCTCTGGCTCCACATCTTTCATATAGCCCCACTCCCTCATCCTTTCTCTCATTTCCACCCCCCCCACTTTTTCCTCTCATTCTCTCTTCCTGCATATCAACACAGCCAGGTCCCTTGGCAACGATGCTGAGCTGCTATGTTACCCCCTCCCCCTCCCTCTCACCCCCCCCAACACACACACACACACACACACACACACACACACACACACACACACACACACACACACACACACACACACACACACACACCACACACACACACACACACACACACACACACACACACACACACACACACACACACACCCTACCACCGCCACCAGCACCCCCTATTTCCACCACACACAGGCCAGCCCTGTCCCATTACAATGACAATGAGAGATAAGAATATTTATTACATTGGCGCACCACCACTCCCGGGTTTCTTCCTCTAACCACAACATCTCCCGGGGGTGGTGGGATGGGTGGGAGGGGGGAGGAGCGGAGCTCTGCACGATCCCGCTGAAAAAGACCCCGTTCAGCGAACAGAAGGGAACGAAACAAACGCCACTGTCTCCAACCCTAGCCTTGATGTGTTTTTCTCCCCCACCCTTCATCAGCGCAATGAAAGGACGGTGGTGGGCATGAGGGCGTCTCATCTCGCTCTCCTTCCTTCGCCTTCTCACCCCCCCCCCCCCCCCCCCCACCCCCACATCCACATCTCTCCACACGGCCTCCCTCCCTCCCCTTCATTTTTAATTTTCATCTTTTATTCCGACTCATTTTTGAAAAACAGAAGGCGAGTTGGCTGAGAGGGAGGGAGGGAGGGAGAGGGGGGAGGGAGGGAGAGGAGGGAGGGAGAGAAAGGCAGAAAGGGAAGGAGGGGATGGAGGCAAATGAAGGCGAGAAGCGGGCCTTGTGATAACTGCCGCACAGAATGGACATCTCCCTTGTTTATTGCGCTTTTGAAATTCAATCCATTGTCTGGGACAGGAAGTGATAAAGGGAGTGGAAGCACAGACGCTCTTATCGTGAAGGCTCAGTGAAAGCAACTTTTTTTTCCCCTTCCTTGCTTCTTTTTATTCCTCCAGATGCCTTCGTTTGTTGTGTGAGGAAGGAGGCGGGGGCGTGCAGGGTGGGGGGGGGACGTTTGTTGTCTGAGGGGTACGTCTGTTGGGTGCCCACCGTCACGTCCACAATAATGGCTTCAGAGAAATGCATTCCATTCAGCTGATTATCCCGACCCGGCTATGCCACTTAATGTTGTGCCGCAGCCATGTGTGAAGTCATCACATTCATAGGCGGCGCTCCCCACAATTGAGATTGGTCACACTTGTCTCATAGGATTTCTGCTCGTGGTGTCATGTTTAAGGAATGGGAAATGCGCCTTTTTGTTCTCCTGGATAATGTCCGTGTAGAAGCGTCAGTGAGAATTGTGGGGCCCATATTGTCGATGACACTGAGAGGCCGAGGACTTGTATGGGGTTGAATTGAACAAGTGATTAATAGGAATCAGCAATACATACCGTGTTATGGGAACCAAGGTTAAGCTGGTGCATCCGTCGGCAAAACAAAAAACGCTATGCTGATCACTTACTGGTGAACCTTAAGGCATCTGCATACGACCAGACTCTGAGAGCTGTGGGACCGCTGCAATGCAAGCATTACACACCACTGACCACTGTCTGCTCTGTGATCGGGTATATAGAAGTTGCTGTGGGTTTCACACTGCATGACTGATATGCGACAGGGTTTGGGAATTAGAGAGAGGCTGAGGATCCTCTCAGGTCTCTAAACCCCCGGACATACGTGAGAAGTGACCCTTCCGAAATGATTTGTTTGCAAGAAGCCAGAGTTCCGAGTCGTTTGTGCTTTTATTTGCAGAGAAACAACAAGGGAAAAAAATAATACTATATGGCGGCGCAAATGACTGGGTTGCGGCGCGCAGGAGGGAATATTTGTTCGACATAGAGGTAAATCAGTTATTCAATAATAAAAATGTAGGCAGCTGTCTGTCCATGAAGTAGGATTTTAGAATCTTCCCCACCATTCCCTCTCGCCCAGGACTTACACTCTGATTGGCTGATGGGTCGTCCTAGCAACACCCTTCAAACTAAACACCCTACAAAATTTGACCTGCTTTATTACGATTTTTCTTACATTGTGTTCCGTGTTGTTGCTGATTGAAAAACGGATGCCAGCAACAAGACAAGATGTAGTTTGTCTCCATACTCACAGATAGATACCCTATTTATCGAAATAAACAAGTCATCTGAATCTGGGTAAGACGGGTAAACACATATTTACAGACATGTTAGCGTATCTCTTTCAAACATTCTTACATTTGTATTATTATTATTATTATTATTATTATTATTATTATTATTATTATTATTATTATTATTATTATTATTATTATTATTATTATTATTATTATTATTATTATTATTATTATTATAGTTTGAATTGGATCAAACCAGACCAGGCTGATGCAACAATTTGCAATATTTAGTTGGCCCTCATGTCATTCATATACACGCCACATAGGACTTGCGCGTAGCCTAGCTCACTGAGCAAATTAGTGCTCAGCACTGAGACTCTCTGAGATTTTCCAACAGTGCATAGCAAAACATCACAGGGTTTTCTGTTTTTACATACCAATTGTCCTGCGACTATGTGCAAATGAATGAGCCGAGAGTCCACACCCTGTCCACTCCAATAATTGACCACGCATGGTTCTAAGAGCCCCCATAATTACCTGGATTCAGTAACAGAGCGTTTTTTGCTTTCATTTTGAATACCAAAGGAAAGTATAAAAAAAAATGCAAAAGTGTTGAGAAAGTAGATTGCGCCATTTACAATAGGAAAACTCCTGCTACCTTCTTGTGAGACTGAACCAACAGACCCAAAGAACCACGACCTCTTAATATGGCTCACCTATAGCGCTCACCACAGTGGTATGCCGACCTCACATTCCTTACTGTGAGTGGAAACCTGAATACGCATACTTCTGCTGCCTTGCCTCTGCGCACCCTTGTTTATTCATCTCTGTCTTCTATCCAGCTCCATTATTATTATTGTCCCACCTCATCCTTAATCACCAAGCTCACAGAAACATTTGAAGCACGACATGACCTGGAGTTCATTGTTGTTGTAAAAATATTAATTGTATATATATGTATTCATGAAGTGATATAGACCCAGTCAGTATAGTAAAGAATGTGTTGTTTAATAATAAAAACAAGCAATTAGTATTCAGTATTCAAAATGCACTCCACATTTCATCATGAAGCAGACAAGAAGTTCAATATTTTTCTGTGGATTCAATATAATATAAAATTAAGCCAAAAAATGCAATGTAATGCAAATACAGCAAGCACTAATGTGAAGGAATCTCTTCAATTGAATTGAATTGACGTTTTATGGTGGTTAAATTTCGGAAAACCCTTTGTCAAACAGCACACACACTACTGTGATAGTAAAATCAGGCTCAAAGCTTTGGGTGACATTGAAATCTGCCTCTGCTAGATGTAGTGAGTTTCTCTCTAGTCTCTGTGAATTCCCTAGCAGCTTTCAATACGTTTCATACAATCATACACACGCAGAGAATTACAAAAGAAACTAAAGTTTGTAGTATTCCCAACATAAAACCAAAAAATCCTCCAATTTCTTTCCTAATGTTTCTCTGCTGTTCCAACATCTCATTTGACTGCGACCATTTGAAGTTATTGTGATAAAAGAATACATATAAATAAAGTAGACTCCACACATTACTTCAAGCACTTTCCTTCAGAGAGGAACCGGCAGAACAATAGATTGGACTTCCCCTACTCCCCTACCTCTCTGTCAACTAGAAACCTGCTGTTCCCTCTCTGTCTGCTGTGGGGCTCTGTCGTACAGCAAATCACATCACAAGCCCTCTCTCTCTCCTACTCATTCTCTCTCTCTCTCTCTCTCTCTCTCTCTCTCTCTCTCTCTCTCTCTCTCTCTCTCTCTCTCTCTCTCTCTCTCTCTCTCTCTCTCTCTCTCTCTCTCTCTCTCTCTCTCTCTCTCTCTCTCTCTCTCTCTCTCTCTCTCTCTCTCTCTCTCTCTCTCTCTCTCTCTCACTCTCTCTCTTACTCATTCTCTCTCTCTCTCTCTCTCTCTCTCTCTCTCTCTCTCTCTCTCTCTCTCTCTCTCTCTCTCTCTCTCTCTCTCTCTCTCTCTCTCTCTCTCTCTCTCTCTCTCTCTCTCTCTCTCTCTCTCTCTCTCTATCTTTCATTACGTCTGTCAACCGCTCTCTTCTTCTTCTTCTTCTTCTTCTTCTTCTTCTTCTTCTTCTTCTTCTTCTTCTTCTTCTTCTTCTTCTTCTTCTTCTTCTTCTTCTTCATCCTCTTGCATCCCAACACACCATCTCTGTCGCGATCCGTCTTCTGTTCTGGACCGTGAGAGGAAACGCCGTCTCTTGCTCCTTGCTCCCCCAATAGCCGCGTTTGGCATTTCATACCAAACGCTGCTCTTCTTTGATCAAAATCTCCCAGGCCACTGTGAAATATCACGCGGCTAGGTATTATTTTGATTCACGGTGACGGCTGTAAATCACCCCTAAACAATGTCGTTTTTGGGAGAGTTTTCAACCTCCAAAATAATTAATTCATATGCTGCCGGGATGGCCCTGTTGTTAAATTTTAGTGGACGAATGATGTCACAGACTTGACAGGTATGTTAATGGCGTATTAGGAAGGGAGATTCATAGCAAAAAAAATCCCAGCATGCCCTTCACCCGGCACCAAGGTGTTCCGATTGCGAACCACGGCACCATAGCGAATAGGATAGTGTTCAGGAGACTTAAGTATTAATTACCTTAATAACTACAAAGGATTGTGTCTCTGTCGGGTCAGCCTATCGTGTTGCAGCGGCCATTGGAATTAGCGCAGGGGCCTCTTGCTAATCCCCCGCTTATTCTCCACAACATCAACTCCGACGCATCAGAGGAACACGGCCCATCCCGGCATTAATTACATAAAGTTCAGTGGTGTGGATGCGTGGGGAAGGCCATTTGTTTTCCCGGCGACGTTAGCGGTGAAACACATTAATCAGTGTGTGTGTGTAGTGTAATAAACACGTGCATACAGGGCCGGCAGGTCTCACGTGGGGGACCCCGAGGTTTCAAGGTTGTTGCCATCCACTCAACAAAGAAGGCTGTGGTGAATACACAGAACATGAGACATACAGGGGTGGTGGCCTGTTTGCATTCGGAAACACACAAACAGCCAGACGAGGCAGGACACAAGCACACACAAACACAGTTGCTTATACACGCACATATACACAAATGTTCACACACAACTACACTTATACACACATACACACAAACGCACACACATGCACACACACACACACACACACACACACACACACACACACACACACACACACACACACACACACACACACACACACACACACACACACACACACACACACACACACACACACACACACACACACACACACACACACACACAAGCACGGACACACAAAGGATTAATCTGCTAAGATGCACAACCTCTTTTCCCAAAGGTACAGTTGGGAAACACAAACGGACAAAATTGCATGCACACATAGATGAACATGCAAAAGAGGTGTTCAACCATCCAGAAACACAGACACACAAAGACACACAGACACAGACACACACACACACACACACACACACACACACACACACACACACACACACACACACACACACACACACACACACACACACACACACACACACACACACACACACACACACACACACACACACACACACACACACACACACACACACACACACACACACACACACGTACACGTACACGTACACGTACACGTACACGTACACACACTGACTCGCCGACAAATATCCACCCGCCCATAAACGCACACACACTGAGATCTAATTAAAACCATTGTTGTAAATAGATCTGATTCCAATTCAGTGTGGTTATCGCTCCTTCATGGATAAGTAATGAGCTGGTGCGTTGAGAAAGAGGGAAAACTTCCCGTTCCACCGCTCTCGGTCAGGGGACCCAGGCTGCGCCACACAAGAACTCCCACCCAGTTATCCATGGGGAACAAAATGTATATTTATGCTATATTGCATTTAAATATTGGTTGAACCGTAGGTTTCAGTGGAGAATTGATCAGGGCTGAAGTAAAGCCTATCGGTGATCGCCAAACGCTCCCTCTCTCTTTCACTATTCATGTCACCGTTCCTGTAGCAATTAGGCCATGCGTGCCAAGAAGAAAATGGATGATTATGGGAACAACAGATTCAAAGGGAAGACACAAAAGAATAGAGAAAGCGAGAAAGAGAAAGTGTGTCTGTGTGTGTGTCTGTGTGTGTGTGCGTGTGTGTGTGTGTGTGAGTGTGTGTGAAAGCGAGCCAGGGAGAGTCCCATTAAGGCAAAGGACTTTTTTGTCTTTGGCCTCAGCCACCTCTGGAATGGGCCGTGCCAAGATTGATTGCAATGAATTTTCCGCCAAACCAACGACAGCCGAGTAACTGGGAAAATAAGAAAATAAAGCAAGACAACCCCTTCCCGTCTGTCTGACCGTCCCTCTCTCCATCTTTCTGTCTTTTGGTCCATCTGTCTTTCTGTCTTTGTCTGTCTTTCTGTCTACAGGTATATCTGTCTATCAGTCTGTCTACCTCTGTGTCTGTCCTCCTTCTGTCTACCTGTCTCTCTTTCCATCTGTCTTTCTGGTCGACCGTTTGACGTCCATCTCTCTGTCCTGCTCTCACTCTGTCCATCTACATCTCTGTTCATCTGTCTCTATGTCTATCCATCTCTTTGTCCATCTTTCTCTTTCTCCCTCTATATCTCTCTCCAGCTGTCTCTCTGTCCATCTATATTTCTGTCCACCTGTCTCTCTGTACCTCTGGTTCCTTGTCAGTCCGTCTCTCTGTCCATCTCGCTTCATGTCCATCCATATCTCAGTCTCTCTGTCCGTCTGTCTGCATGTCCATCCATATCACTCTCCATCTGTCTTCATGTCCATCCCTCTGTCTGTAAGAGGAGATAAAGACCTGAAGGGACCCTCTCTCCTGCTAGCGTATCTTCCTCCCTGCCTGTCCAAGCACCTGGACCGCTCTGATCAGAGCCTTGTTGGCGCCGCCGTGTCCTAATCCCTGTGTCTGCACCAGGTCTTAGCCGGATCGCTGGCGCTCCGATCAGGAGAGCTGCAGTCGTACACATGTGGGAATGCACCCTCACTTTTGGAATGCACACATGCGTGTGTGTGTGTGCGCGCACACTCACTCACATACAGACATGAGGAAATCACAACAAGTAGTGACCATGACGGCCTTGTGATGAAGGGAGGGGGCGGGGGGGTCTGAGGCCAAGACACATTAAGGGGTACACACGCACACATGCACCCACAGATGCATGCACACACGCAGGAGAATCAGCTGCATTGTTTTTTCGAAAATCGCTTATCCTCAATAGTTGAAACAGCTTCCTATTGATCATAAACTTAACCTCAATCCCTCAAGTAAAGCACCAATTTTGAATTGATATGCAATCACAGTTACAGTCTCAAAGGGCTTCTCATGTTATATTTTCTGACACAATGACATAATGAAGACAATAATATGGAGAATAAGAATAATAAGGGATCTTCAAAATGTACTTTTACATTGTTTTGAGCAATGATATTGCAATATGCTTCATGCCTGGGGTTTGAGTCTAAAATTATTTGTGTGTGTGTGTGTGTGTGTGTGTGTGTGTGTGTGTGTGTGTGTGTGTGTGTGTGTGTGTGTGTGTGTGTGTGTGTGTGTGCTTGTGTGTTGTGTGCGTGTGTGTGTGTGTGTGTTGTGTGTGTGTGTGTGTGTGTGTGTGTGTGTGTGTGTGTGTGTGTGTGTGTGTGTGTGCTTGTGTATTCCTTTTCGTGGAACCACTATGTCGCCCCCTGTTGGTGGGCTGACAGTATGGTTCCGTGAGTTTCGGTGCGTCCAGCAGCCGGGTAAAACTTTGGTGCTGTTGGCTTCCTGATCCCCGAGAGACTTCCCCATGTTAATAAAGGAGAGCTCCAGCAGTGCACCACTGCTTTAACCCAATGTTTTATGTATGAGGCAGAAGGAGAACGCCACTAAAAAGGAGGGATCATCTACGCACACATAAGCGCCAGAATCCAATCTCAACTCCATTAGCGCCGGACAAATCCTATACAGCGAGAGGGTCTCTCCATGTGTTTCCATGAGGGAGCTCAGAAAGCCATTATGGAAATGAAAGGGGACAAATCAGATGATATAGATCACCGCACAACGTAGGAAATAAAATTCCCAGTGGAGTGTACTTTGTAGTGTCGGGCTCAACAAAAAAAAGAAGGGGATGAATGATGCCTTCTGAGAATCTTCGACAGCATGGATGACATTTAACTCATTGCAGTGCTATTCATCTCGCCAAACATTTGGCTAACACATGGATACATTTCATTCTTCGTTGAGGTCAGAAGATCAGTGCTATGAACAAAGAGGCCTCCCTCTTGCTAATTTCTTTGAGTAGGAAATGGTTTCATTACAGTTGCTCAAAGTATTGCAACCCCTGGTCAAAAATGGTACACCGCTACAATGTACCTTAAGTCAAAAAGTACCACCTTGTCAAAAATAACTCAACCACAAGATACCTTCTGTCGAAAAAAGTTTTTATCCACGACACCCCTGAATACCCCCTACAAAATAATCCTTCTCTAAAAGTATTTAACAATGATACAGCCCTTGTCCCGGGCACTTGCAGAACCTTTTGAAAAAGGGGTCAATATCCAAACATTGCTTTTATTTTACAGAAAATCACAGCATGAGCTTACGTGTGTGTGAGAGAACACTGCTCCCTCTTGGTATCAGACCGGCTTGAGTGTTTGTGATTGTTTAATATAACATCTAACCAGGTGAACAGTTGAAAGTAGAGCCGTTTTTTGTCCTGTGTCCTTTCAAATAGAAAACATTCCTTCACTTTCCTTCAGTATTGCTGCTCTCCAATTTCTCGGAATCAATTCATGCCCTTCCTCGCAAGTTTTCCTCTCTGTTGTCTCGATAAACTTTATAAACCAAGTGGAATCTATTTAGCTTGCTGGCCAGCGATCAAGCTACTGAGCTGACTGCATAGGCCAACTGCCTTTTATATGTATTTGAACTGGTTGGCCTCAAAGAAACATTTATTATACTGGAGTGAACAAGTGAAAGTGATATTTCTCTTTCAAATACCACCACAAGAACTGAAACATTTAGTTACTTGGTAAAAATCCAAAGCGGCTACTCGAAAAATACACTGAAAAGAGCAGAGAACTAGCAACAGATACAGCTTCCATGGATTTAATGCAATGCTAACTGGCTTTCTGATCACGCTCCGGCAGCCCTTTATCTCTGCAGGGCGAACAACTCATTCTAAAGTACGCTGGAAGTCACAACTATCTTAGAGGTTACTGAGAAAGCGTTATTTTTCTCCAACGTTTTCCAATGCCTTCGCAGCGCCCCCCTCGGAGTATGCTGCTCTATCACTGTAGATACACGTCCTTACAAACAATCCCCACCATGCTAATTGAGGTAATTAAAGGGGTAGGGGTGGGGAGGGGAGGGGGGGGGGGTTCGGCATCCAGGTGCAGGTGGCTGAGCATTATTCATACCCCCCACCCCCTCGTTGCCCTTGGAGATAACCCTCTCAATCCTCCCCATCCCACTCACAGTGACACACCCAGGCAAAGTTTGCCTGGTTTTCCTTTGTTCGGATAAGGACACACAGGGTGCTGGGTTTCCTCGATGGTGCTGTTGTTGGTGTGATTTGTAATGGCAGGGACACCACGTGGAGTACTCGGCTTGCTTAGAATTGTCTGCCGGTAATTCACGGTGTGTGTTTTTGCTGGGACATTTACGAGAAGAGAAGTCAAAACAAATGCTCCTCCATCCACTCATCCTGCCATGTCCTCTGTGCACCTCCCGAACAACTTAATATGTGCAAGGGCACACTCACACGCACAAAGACACACACACACACACACACACACACACACACACACACACACACACACACACACACACACACACACACCAACACAACACAAACATAAACACAGGCACACACACACACACACTATCATACACCGACACCTACACACGCACATGCACACACCCACACACACACGCCCCGACACGACAGAAACATAAACACAAGCACACACATACACACGCACAGACACACGCACACATACACACAGACGCACGCACACAGACGCACGCACAAACACACAACAGCACACACACACACACACACACACACACACACACACACACACACACACACACACACACACACACACACACACACACACACACACACACACACACACACACACACACACACACCACCACACATTTATTAATACACTACACACTCACACACACACACACACACACACACACACACACACACACACACACACACACACACACACACACACACACACACACACAACACACACACACACACACACACACACACACACACACACACACACACACACACACACACACACACACACACAATGTCTTCCAAATTACAAAGACTTTTAGGAAATGCAAATACACGCTTGCTAAATGTCAGTGCTAGGTGGCGACGGAGACGGGGGTGTGACATCATCAGCACGGGCCTTGTTTATGTCAGACAGTGATTAGATTAATACTCATTAGAGAATATTTGTGTCTACCCCCTTCCTGTCCCTCCTGGGCACCGCGGCAACAGGAACCATGGCAATTAAAAACGGTAAGCTGTCATCCTCCATCATTGTGTAGGCCATTTTAGATGCCTCGCAAGACCCACATGCACGCACACACACACACACACACACACACACACACACACACACACACACACACACACACACACACACACACACACACACACACACACACACACACACACACACACACACACACACACACACACACACACACACACACACACACACACACACACACACAGACGAACACAATGAAGCCTGGGGATGAATCCAACGTATGGGAACTGATTTTGAGCATGATTTTATGTCTACTCTAGTAGTCATGAATATTGGATTTCTCTTTTGTTATTCCTTGTTAACGCTTTCTTTTTCTTAATTTCGTTAAAATAACTCTAAGTACGATTTGTTCCTGGTGCCAAGTCGCTACCTCCTGCATTGCTTTCTAACAAAACCCAACATCATTGCTACCCTCGTAAAATAACCTGGTAGTCCGATTCGAAAAAAAAACAGCACTAGAACCATCATCACGCTATTCCGACGTCCTTACTTTAACACGATTAAATCAAAGTTGTACCTCTGTCTATATGGTGCCGCATGGCATGCAGGGGACTGTGTATACAATCTATAAATAGATCCCCCTGCGCTATATGTATGTGTGTGTGTGTGTATGTGTGTGGGAGATTCTCATTACGTCTTGTTTTACACTCGCAGAGATGCTTGTTAAAAATAATGATCTGATGACTGCGATAATTAGGGGCCTGCAAAGTCACCCCGACTAAGTCCACTCTCATCATTATAATTGAATATTTCCAAGTCACGTTTTGAATCATTTGGACTGGGTTTTGGTGCTCCATTAAGCTATGGGTTTTGATCATTAGGATAAAAGGTGCTTAACATTTTTTCCTCAGAGTGCTCAGGCCTAAAGGGACAAACTTCAGAGGTTCCGTCGCTCAAACACAGTCGATGGAAGACTCTGGTGCTCGGTCTGAAAAAAGGTGTCTTTAATTATGGCTGCTGTGAGTCCCCTCCCCCCCCGTACCCCCATCCGCTTCCTTAAGCCCCGGATCAGGAGGGACAGCTCCCATGTAGTCAGCACCGTGTGCGCATGTGAAACCGCTTGTGGCTGGTGGTATTTCCTGTGCATGTAAATAAATAAAATGAAATACAATTGTGTTTTATATTAGCCTCTCTCTCTCTCTCTCTCTCTCTCTCTCTCTCTCTCTCTCTCTCTCTCTCTCTCTCTCTCTCTCTCTCTCTCTCTCTCTCTCTCTCTCCCTCTCATCTCTCTCTCT
>OLKM01000191.1:368010-373010 GCA_900291075.1 Melanogrammus aeglefinus
TGGCATCGGCCCGTCTAATTAACACCGCTGTGTGGCGGTGCTATTGGCCAACACAACCTGTGTTACAAGACCCGATGCAAAGATAGTGCACGTGTCAACAGCGCTGCTGGAGTACACAAGAGTACGCAAGCAAACACACACACACACACACACACACGCGCACACGCTCACACACACACACACACACGTACAGACACACACATGCATACATACACACACATGCAACACATACACACACACACACGCAAACACATGCACACACATGCACACATACACACACACAGCCACACATTCACACACACGCACGCACAGCCACACAAACACAGACACACACAGACAACACAGACACACACAGCACACACACACAGACACAGACACACACGTACACAATCACAAAAACATCGCTCATGCATACACATTCTTGGAACTTGCTTTCACCATGCTGGGAGGAGAGGAAGTGGGGGTTTGGAGGCTGTGCAGTGGATACGATGAAATAATGGGGGTGGGGGTGGTGGTGGTGGTGGTGGTGATGTATATATGGTGGTAGGGGTGGGGCTGTGGATACGGGGATAAGGGTGTGGATATGGTAATAGTGGTGGTGGTGGTGGTGGTGGTGGTGGATATGATGGTGCATATGATTAGAAATATACCTGCAGCAGATAATGCTGAAAACAAAACAGATGGAGAGGAAGAAAACTATGACAAAGTCTACGTGAGTGACAGTAAAACGGAACCGGTGGTGTCTGATGTGAATAAGAAGATCCATATTCCATAGCGGAAGAACCCTTTCCTCCGTCTCCTTCCGTTCACAGAATATAAAGGTGCTGCTCTTCTTCTTCCCGAGAGGTTTGTCAAGGAGGTTGCTTCTGAAATTAGCATTTCTATTTTGCAGCGAGACTTATCATAATCATTGCGCTGTTGAACAAGATTAACCACGAGAAGACAAGGGAGGGAGGAGGGCAAATGTGTTATGCATGTGTGCCCATATAAACAGCCGGGCATGTTATCAGTCACGCCACGTTCTTTAATTATCTTACTTGGAATCTGTATACGTATGTACATTAGGAGTGTGCGTAAGTATGATGTATGTGTGACTGGGCACATCTCCATTTCTGTGGGGATGTGTGTGTGTGACATGTTTCTGCTTGCATTTGTATGCATGTGTGTGTGTGTGTTTGTGTGTGTGTGTGTGTGTTTGTGCCTTTGTGTGAACATGTGTGTGTGTGTATGTGTTTGTGTGTGGCGTGCATCTATGTGTGTCCACTCATGTGTTTTTGCACAGGATGTACATGTGTAAGTGCATGTGTATTTTTTAATGTATAAATGCATGTGCTTGTGTTTGTGTGTGTATGTGTGTGTGGGTGTGTGTGTGGGTACAATAATAGTACAATAATACGGTGCTTTTCTGTGTGTGTGTGTGTGTGTGTGTGTGTGTGTGTGTGTGTGTGTGTGTGTGTGTGTGTGTGTGTGTGTGTGTGTGTGTGTGTGTGTGTGTGTGTGTGTGTGTGTGTGTGTGTGTGTGTGTGTGTGTGTGTGTGTGTGGGTACAATAATAGTACAATAATACGGTGCTTTTCTGTCTGTGTGTGTGTGTGTGTGTGTGTGTGTGTGTGTGCGTGTGTGTGTGGTGTGTGTGCGTGTGTGTGTGTGTGGGTACAATAATAGTACAATAATACGGTGCTTTTCTGTGTGTGTGTGTGTGTGTGTGTGTGTGTGTGTGTGTGTTGTGGTGTGTGTGTGGTGTGTGTGTGTGTGTATGTGTGTGTGTGTGTGTGTGTGTGCGTGTTTCTGTGTTTGCATGAGTCCATTAATTTTGTGTATTCGTGCGTGCGTGTGTGTGTGTGTTTGTGTGTGCTTGTGTGTATGTGTGCTTGCATGTGTGCCGTCTGCTGTGCATATTCCACATTCATGTGGGTTCACAGTGACCCCAGTGCCCCCCTGTCCCTGGCAGGGCTCCATATCTATCCAGCGTGGTGTTGGCTCACACGGCGTTGCCGCTCCACCCCCCTCCCACCCTACCCCCCCTTAACATCACATCGCTTTACCCTCTCCGAGCTCAAGCCGTAAGTGGATAACCAACCGGATTCATCCTCCCCTCCTTCAGGTAAATTGTGTCCGACCTTCAGTCAGCGTCTCGTCAAAAACATCTGATCACTAATAATAACATCGGGGAACACAAAGTAGCAATACAAATACAATCTGTTTCCACAGGCTTTGCAGCAGACGTCCTCATTTTCTTCCTCTATAAATAAAATACAAAGCGGTGTAAACCAGCCAGCCCCTTTGCCGTCGAGTCTTTGCACGGTTCAGACTGGTTGGAATTATGACTGGCAGAGTGTTGAAGCGTGGCGGGTTCCTCTCGTTTGGTGACAGCCACGGATGATTCATTTAAAGTACTGGTGCGCGGTCGCAGAGAGAAGTGTTTTCTGGACTATTAGCTACACAAGCAGCATTAGGCAAATGTGGGGGAACTCTCTCCCCATGTGCATGACAGTGAGAGAGAGAGAGAGAGACATGTTCAAAGTCACCACATACAGAGAGGCTGAACCATATATATTCCTGTACTTTTTAAAAGACGGTACTCAATCAACTCAATATTGAACGTTTCACCAGGACGATGTAATCTCATGGCACATTTGCTACACGTCACTGTGGACATTCACAGACACAGAGTTAAGGGGTTGATCTTTCTCGATCTTGACTGACACGTGATTACTGACCACACCGTCGAAGTCGGAGCCGTGTGCATATATATGTTTTCGAAGAGCTGCACAGGGATCTGGGCTTGGTATATCTATATCTATATATTTATATCTATATATATAAACATATACTGTATGCATATATAAACGTTGTGCACTGGAGTAGGAAAGGAGAAGGTTGTGTGTGTGTTTACGTTGTCTTGTGTACGCTTGTGTGTGGATGAGTGTGGATATTGGTGTGTGTTTCTGTATTTGTGTGTGCTTGTTTGGGTTAGGGTGGACGGGGGACGAGGAGGGGAGGGGAGGGGGAGTAGGGTTGGGTGGGGCTGGGGGGTTGCCTGTGGGACCTGCCTCTCAGTGTAATTGAAAAATGTGACCTGGAAAATGTTTGCCCAGCGGAGCATGAAAGTTACCTCCACAGTGGTGGGCTGCAAGGCGCTCACCTGGCCCCCGCCTCCTCCCGTCCCCCCCGTCCCCCCGTCCCCCCGTCCCCCGTCTCAGAGTGCCGGGTATCGGCTAGGAGCTCTCCTCCACAAGCACTTTATCCCTCCACGTCAACCAGGGCCATGCATTATTCAGCGCCGCTAAATAACCCTAGATTAGGCAAAACATGTAGATTATTTACCCAGAATCCCCAGTGGAGAAACTGGGAGAAAAGCTGACCACGGCAAGGGCATTTGATAAGTGAACCAGGTATGGAAGTGTGTGGGTGTGTGTCTGTTGGGTGGTATATAAAGGCGTATGTGTGTGCTTGTTTATATATAAATCTGTGTGTGTGTGTGTGTGTGTGTGTGTGTGTGTGTGTGTGTGTGTGTGTGTGTGTGTGTGTGTGTGTGTGTGTGTGTGTGTGTGTGTGTGTGTGTGTGTGTGTGTGTGTGTGTGTGTGTGCTTTCTTGTAGGTGCGCCACAGAATCGTCTATGGACGACTACATGGGCTGTGAAAATTGAAGTAATTCTCCTAAGAAAGTTATATTCATATGAACGATTGTGAGCCAACCATTTTTAAATAAAGATGAGAAATGGCGCTAAGCAAAGTTTAACATTGTCATGAGATAACAGCACTTTGGAAGGGGACAGTTTACTAATAAAGTTGGATAAATTTGTGCTTCCCGCATGAGCCTAGAAATGTACAGAAAGAGAGAGAGAGGTGGAGAGAGAGGGAGAGAGAGAGGGGGGGTGAGAGGAAGAGGAAAAGAGTGAGGGAGAGAGAGAGAGAGAGAGAGAGAGAGAGAGAGAGAGAGAGAGAGAGAGAGAGAGAGAGAGAGAGAGAGAGAGAGAAGAGAGAGAGAGAGAGAGAGAGGAGAGAGAGAAGAGAGAGAGAGAGAGAGAGAGAGAGAGAGAAGAGAGAGAGAGAGAGAGAGAAGAGAGAGAAAAAGATAGGGACGGAGTGAGAAAGAGCAAGGTGGAGAAGGAATGGAACGGGCCCTGGGTTTGAAGCATCAGCAAATCTGACGGCAATTAAGACGGTGGAAAGACTGCAATCAAAAGGCCGCCTCCACCCGGCACGCTCAAGGTCCTCTGGGTCATTTTCATTATCCACAACCATTATTTCAACTAATGTAATTAGTGAAAGGGAGGTTTCCCGCCTTTTATTACAAGAAAGGCAAATCAATGTCACGCGCAAAACTACGCTGAACACACACAAAAAGCAAAAGCCACGCCGAGATGATCGGACGAAAAAGCCGCGAGCTGTCCCTGCCGGTCCTGTTAATCCACGCACAGCATCAATTTGCCTCTAATATTTCTCCGAGCAGGCATGTGTGTGTGTGTGTGTGTGTGTAGAGGAGGAAAAACAAAGCCCCTGTATGTGCGGATTTCCAACACTGCCAAGCTGCCATAGCACAGATGTTTTAGTCACCGAAAAAAAAAAATACAATGAATGACAATGAATTAATTAATCAATCGTTAGGATGGATTATGCGTTCCGAGGCTACAAGACAGCTCTCTGACTTAATGTGATTTTCCGACAACAATGCGCAGAAGTCTACGGCTCTATCATGTCCCTCCCTCAACAGACAATACTGGTGAGCAAGGCGGGTAACATTTTGTCTCTTTTGGTCGCTTTATTCAAGTTCCACCATGAGGGGAAAACATAGAATTATGCCAGCCTTGTCCGTCAAGGCAGGAAGATCATTTTATGCCACAACTGCATGAAATTGGAAGCAATCGGAAGCAATCATGGAGAAAAAGGAACGGTGGGGGGGGATTGGCAGAAAAGCCACTAAATATTTTGCATCAGAGGGAGCTGGGGTGAACTGTTTATCGTCGTGTTTGTAGACTGTGTGTCGTGCAACTAATG
>OLKM01000191.1:383010-420510 GCA_900291075.1 Melanogrammus aeglefinus
TGTGTTCATCTGCGGGATGTATCTGTGCATGTGTGTGTTCACCTGCGGGCTGTAACTCTCTAGGTGTGCGTGCGGCGGTTGTTGTCGCTGCAGAGTGGCTCATTTGTCCCGTGCGGGCCGCTCGCCGTGGTCATCTCTTTGAGTCGGAGATGGAAAGCAATTAGAGATAGCGCCCGCTAATAAATCTCAGTTACGCCACCTCATACATTTCTTTTCTTTGCTAGCAAAATACACAAACAGGCAGTAGGAGAGGAGAAAGGGGGCTATGATAGAGGATATGATAGAGGAGGGTAATAGAGGAAGGTGCTAAAGAGCCCTGTGCAGCGGTGGCCACGGACAGGTTGATGTAGCTGCGGCAATGAACAGCTCATAAAAGCTGCTATCCGTAGGCCTTAGGAAGATATTCTATCTCTCTGGTGCTCACGGCGCTGCCTAAAATCACCTGCTCCATCAAAGTCAGGCCTACCGCTATTACATACAGCGCACTGGGAAAAACAACAATGAAACAACTGCACGGGCCCTGTGTGCGTGTGTGTGTGTGCGTGTCGTGTGTGTGTGCGTGCGTGTGTGTGCGTGTGTGCATGTGTGTGTGTCGGTGTTTGTTTTTGCATGTGGGTTTGCATGTGTGTGTATTTGTCTTTGTGTTTGAGTGTTTGCATGTGTGTGTTTGCGTTTGTGTGTGTTTGTGTTTGTTTAGTTGACGTGTGTCTGTGTGCTTCTGTGTTTGTGTGTGTGTGTCCTTGCGTATGTGTGTGTGTGTGTGTGTGTGTGTGTGTGTGTGTGTGTGTGTCTGTGTGTGTGCGTGTGTGTGTCTGTGTTTGTCTGTGTGTGGCAGAGAAACACCAGCTTTATTAGGGGACTTGGAAGGATTAAATGCAAGCCATAGCCTGGAGTCATTGGAAGGCTTTCAGCTTCATTATAAAACTTCACAGTGGGCACCCTATTTATTTATTTGATACATTCCAACATTGTGTAAAGATTAAAGGATACCTCTTTACACCAATCTCTTTGTTTACCACAACGATAAAAAAAAACCTGCATTGTCAATAGAATGCACAGCATGTTTTTGTACATAATGAGAGAGGCGGCTTTGCTAAAAGGCTAGAGATAAGAATGTTTTCTCATTACATGGCCGGTTATTAAGTGTGCTGCCATCCTGGTGCATCACCCAACACGTTCTCGCTGACCAGAGAACATGCACATATATTTAACCCTGCGTCCAATTCTGGGGTGAAAAAATACATACAAAATAGATGAACATGAATATGCTTTTCAAATATGCAAGTTGTGTTCTTTCATGGGCTATTGGAGACCACAACGTAAAAGAAACACAAAGGGCCCAGCCGGTCCACTCAGGTCAGAGCAGCGAGGTTACTCTGGGTTAAGGCTTTGGATTACGGCAGCAATTTATGCAGCATGCTTCGCATGCGTGTTACATTTGGAAGTACTCGCCATGTCTTCTTTTTTAATTATTTATCATGAATTCGTTTAGCATGTTGCGTTAGCTGTGAAACTACAAGCTGTGAAACTATAAACCCAAAAGCATGGATAATTACCATAGCGACTGTCCGTGTTCAAAACAGCATCGATGCACACTGTGTCATTAACCCTTTCAACCCCCCAGCCCACGCCAAACCGGTATCTAGTCTATTAGCCTGTATGCACACGCAGCACTTTAAGTTCTATTCCCGCCTTTTTGCCCATGGAGGACCGTAAACCACCATGACTGTCCGGGACGAGGCGGGTGACTCATTGCTGAGCGACGTCATCCATCACATGGGTAAAGTGTGTGTGTGTGCGTGTGTGAAGTAGAAGGGTCGGGGTGGGGGTGGGGGGGATAACTTTGTGTTACCCCTCGTTGCAGGCCCCCCTGCCCCCCCCCCCCCCCGCTCCGATAGAGAAGGAGAACCTAAATTTCCTTTTCCGAGCTAATAGAAATTTAACTCCAGCCATAACTCTGCTGGGTCCCCAGGCCTTAACACTCCCCCCCAGCCCCCCCAAAAGGAAATAGCCTCCGATGTCAGCCTCTTTACTGTTCTGTCCTTATCTTTTTCATTTCTTCGCTGTCCCCATATCTTTTTATGATGTTTGCTATCATTGGCAGTGGCTTGAGTGGCCATGTCGCTGAAATATTTATTTCCTCCTCTCTGTCTTTTTCTCTCTCTCTCTCTCTCTCTCTCTCTCTCTCTCTCTCTCTCTCTCTCTCTCTCTCTCTCTCTCTCTCTCTCTCTCTCTCTCTCTCTCTCTCTCTCTCTCTCTCTCTCTCTCTCTCTCTCTCTCTCTCTCTCTCTATCTACCCCCCCACCCCTTTCCCTCTGCATCTCATTAGGGGGTTGCTGTTGACGCACAACCAGCCCACCTCGCTGGGATCTGCACCCCCAACCCCTCTTTTCTTCTCTGTTGTTCCGCGTGCCGCATCTTCTGCTTTTTCTGGGACATGTTGATGATGGCATTATTCTGTCTGTTCTCCCTTTGTTCTTGCTCAGTGTTTGAATGTGTGAGTGCGTGCATATGTATTTTTATGCATGGGTGTATGTATTTGTGCGTCTGTGTGTGAGAGAGAGTATGCGTGTGTTTTTTGAAGAGAGTGTGTGTCTGTTTGTGAGTGAGTTTGTGTAACTGTATGTATGTTTGTGTGTTTGTATGTGAGTGTGTGTGTGTGTGTGTGTGTATGTGTGTGTGTGTGCGTGTTTGTATATGCGTACGTGCGTGTGCATGTATGTATGGTTGTGTGTGTGTGTGTGTGTGTGTGTGTGTGTGTGTGTGTGTGTGTGTGTGTGTGTGTGTGTGTGTGTGTGTGTGTGTGTGTGTGTGTGTGTGTGTGTGTGTGTGTGTGTGTGTGTGTGTGTGTGACTGTTGCTCTCCTCCTCCCAACATCCGTCAAAGCAGCATAAGGCCTGTTCACTGTTCAGGCTCTTAGCTGGCTGTCGACCTCCACCAGTGACAGCTCACTCCCTGGGGACAACACACAAATAACTGTAAACTTTAGCCATTAGCGAGGTCAATACAAATTGAAAATTCTTTGCAAAAGGGCCGTTGATGCTGATCCCTGCAGTGGTTTTGAGTTTTGGGTGGAAAGAAAGAAGTATAACAACATGTACAGCAATCATTTTATATATTAAAAGCCTATTTTTTTGTTATTGTTATAGTTGTCAGTGACAATATTTGAAGAGCAGTGGTACATTGTCCTATCAAATCAATCCATGCTCGGAAAAAAACAGCCCTGCCTTAAGCAATAGAGTACATCGCCCGGATACCGAAGCACAACTACCCCCCTTATGTACAGAGAAGAAACTGCCTGTGGTCATGTACAGGTTGAACTGCCTTTATTAACACTTTAAGTTTGAGAGGCCACTTGAACCAACCTCAGCATGCTTTAAAAACAAAATGTGTACGTATTATTATTGTTATTATTATGATGCTCCCATTCCCGCTGACGTGCGCTGCCTATAATGACATCCCACTAAGCAGATGCCCGGAGTTGGAGGAGGACATTAGCATTGTAGCTTTACTAGCTTCCCATTAGTGGTAAACAAATGCACCTGTCTCTGTTTACCATCTCTGCTATATTGCCTCTGACAACGCGCTGGTGCCAAGTCCTAAACACACAGGAGGTGCAATTCATCTTTATTGCAGATGTAATCATTTTAAAAATCCACGTGGGAAAGCTGTCTGTGGGAGACAGGTACACACCGAGCCAGGTTGCATACCCCCCCGTGGCTGAGCCTCATCCTGACACAGGACCATCCCATCGTGCCCAGGGACAGTCAGATGGGTACGAGCTCTCACCCAGTCCATTTAATTACCTTAACTATGGCTGTGTCGGAAATCCCTGAAACCATTTTGTAATTGTACCATTGCCATGTGCGGCATCATCTGTATTTGTTGTATTTTTTTTTATAAATTTCTAATACCATAAAATGAAAGCTTCGTAAAAAATTAAAACGTGACGCTTTTGTAAACACCAAGCTTCACAGTGCGAGTAAATGATGACTGAAGACGAAGACTTTTCCTAATTTCTTGTCACCGATTATGTATTTCTCTTGTTGACTTTGCTGTGTGCTGACAGCAGCGGCGGCGGCGGCGGCAGGGCGTCACGGTGTGCACTGTATCGGCGTGATATAATGCCGGTTATTAGCGAGTTTGATTAAAGTCAGCCGAGAGGGCAGGTGCAGAGCGCAGGATCCGAGTGACACCCCGTAATAGAGCCGGGCTCTGAGGAGACGGTCCCTGTATGCAGAAATAATCCATCTTGATTTATACACATGGCCTTCTTCAATTAAAATACCTGTTTAGCTCCAGTCAGCAGCAAGCTGGGAGTAAAGAGACCACCTCATCACACCTTGTGTCCTGTGCTGGAAGGGCTACTCTCAAACTATACCGCAAGTAGAAGTCAAGGACTCACCTCCTGGAACTGTAAAGGGTAAATACTTTACCAAATAGAGCTTTTGTAAAAAAATTAAAGTCTTCGATTTAAAACTGAATAATAAAAAAAAAGAAAAAACTGAATAATAAATCATTTTTATGAATTAATATTTGCGGTTAACCAGATGAGGGACCAATATGATTGTGGTGTTCGTTTCCTGAAAATCGGAAGTGACGTCGATTCCGGAAGTGACGTCGATTCCAGGAAACGTTAGTAAATGTAAAAGTAAAACTCACAAGTGTAATGAAAAAGCTAGTGAATTCAACACTCCATAGAAATGTATTGACAACTGAAATAATTGAATACTTTATACATTTATAAAAATTCGGCGAAACTTTTTCATACTCGCGTGGAACGTTGTTGACGGAAACAGCTGTGTACACGCCCCCGTCGACGCAGCAGCGCCGCTACTAGCAGAGAGTTGAAGCTATCAGGCAAGTGTTCTTTTAAATATACTCCTGGTGTACTTGTCTTACAAACTTTCCAATGCCTCGTTTTGTGAGTACAGACCCTATGTGTACTACTGTAGAAGTTTGGTAACAATCCAGACATTATTAGTGGGCTCATTTACGAGATCAACACACTGTTCCGTTCGCGCTAGTACTAAGCCACTCGGCTGATAGGCCGGTCTTAGCCCGATCATGACCAGTGTTGACCAGCGCTAAAAATGCTTCTGACGGGGTATTTGGCTGGATGTCATGGTGAAAATGACCCTAGGTTAATTTTACGCCGAACCATCACTGGGAGCACTTGAACGTGAATCAAAAAGTAAAACCATCTCCTTGAAAAGTATTTGTTCCAGTATGGCTTAGAAATGTGTAATCGTGTGCAGTCCTTGAGTAAAAGTACCTCCCTCTCCTTATCTCACTTCGCATCTTTCTATTATGAATGAAAGTAGACGAGCCGTTCCAAATAACTATAAATTGATGTTTTTACAATTGACTATTTGTTAGCGTTGTCTCGGCTCCTCCACTTTATCAAGAGCAGAGATATGATGCCCCGATAAGGACACTGAGGGATGCTCGCTCTTCACAGGGGCAAACCAGGGAATTAGAAGGTGTCCTCTCCTTCCCAAGTGAACACAGGGAGAGGGAGAGAGAGAGGGAGAAGAGACAGAGAGAGAGAGAGAGAGAGAGAGAGAGAGAGAGAGAGAGAGAGAGAGAGAGAGAGAGAGAGAGAGAGAGAGAGAGAGAGAGAGAGAGAGAGAAAAGTTATCTCCTTCACCTCCACGCTCCCTGGAGCTCATGGCCCGCTACATCTTTACTCAAGATAAGACCTAATCTGCAGTGTTTAATTATTTATTTACCAACTTCAAGGTTATGAGCTATGGAGCAAGGAAACGGTGTCGCTTTATTCAATCCACACCAACAGAGATGGGGAAGGAGGGGGACTTTAATCTATTCAATCAAACAATAAATTAAAACAATAAAGCGAACAAGAAAATATATAAACCATCATGATGTTGTTTTTTAAGCATGGAAAACATACCACCGGGAAAACCTGTTAAATACAGGCAGCCATTAAACATATTTTATCGAGAAAAAAAGTTCACCAACACAATAATCTGAACACGCTGTAGGAACCAAACTTTTCAATTGAAAGTAAATGAAGCTTGTAATTTCTTTTCAGTGGGAGCCAGGGGGACAAACCGAGATAAAGACAGTCACGAGCAGCGAGGTATCGCTAGGTTTATCTCATTACAGTGAACAAAATCATGCAAACAGCTGCTGAAGGAAATGTATTTACCGCCATTAGTTAGCCACGCGTTAGTTAACAATACCTCCCACCACTTGGCGAGGATGATTATTTCCTTATTTCCTAAAAATAAATAAGCAAGAAAAAAAAAAACAGCCTGTGTTGACCTGGACAAGACGCAGTGGTGTGGTGGGTGGGGGGGGGGGGGGGGGGTTGTTTGTTCTTATGACGCTCCTGCTCCCTGTTAAGGCAGATCACTGAGGAAGAGGAGAGGGGGGGGGGGCGGCGGCAAATCTGATTCCAGGTTCCTTCTCGTAACCTTTCTCAACCGAGGAATAACAGAGAACGCAATCTACCCCCCCCCCCCCTCTCCCCCAGCTCCCAGGATGCGCTCTCCCCCCCACGCTGTCACTTGACACAAACAAGATGGTGACGACACCCGCTACGACGCACTGGTTACCTCTCTCTTTCTACGCCGGGGGGGGGGGGGGGGGGCAGGGGGTCTCCGGGCCGACCTTCGACCCCATCGTTGCATTTCGGAAAAGGTCGAGCTGACAGTCGTCATCTCGTCAAACCGGCGTCGTGACTCTCCCCGTCCGTCTTCTCCCTTCGGAGCCTCTGGAGAGAGGGGGTGGGGGGGGGGGGGGGGGGGAATGGGAAGGGGGGAGGCTGCACAAGCGAACAAATTTCCCCATCCTGATTCTGCACCACCCCTCTCTCCTCACTCTCCTGGGTGGGGAGGAGGGAGGAAGGGGGGTGCTGGAAGGAGGTATGACCTTCATGACCACCTTATCTCCTGGAAAGGTCACTGGGGGAGGGGGGTGGGAGTGGGGGTGGGGGGGGTGCGGGAGAGAGGGGGGGGAGGGGGCTCTTGCAAACCAATGGGGGGGCAGGAGGCGGGGGCGTGGTGGGAGGGAGGTGGTGTTTGGGTGCGGCGGTGCAGGGGGGGGGAATCGATGAGGAGGCTTTTCTTTTATTTATCTCCGTGGACACGCCGCTCCGGTTGCTCTTCCAGGCCAACGGTGAAGGGGGAAGAGATAACAATCTATTAGTGTTGCAGATAGCCCAGTCCTTAACCTCTCCCTCATTCCCATCGCCACCCCCCACCACCCCCACCCAACCCCCTCCACCCCCCACCCCCCCCAGTCGACCCGACCCTCATCTCCCCATCGCCTGGCGCCCATCTCCCATCTCCTCGGTGCTCCGTTGCACTCTGTCTCTGTCAAACACCTCTTTCCTCTGCGGCTGTTTGGCTACACACACCTCTGGCGGCGGGCCAAGAAGCCTCCTCAGGCGGGGGAGGCTTGGAGGTCATCGGAACGGGATGCGTGATGTCCAGGGTTCACCGCCATGCGATTGTGCCGTTTCGATGGCTCACATGGTATGGAGCTGGCTGGGGGAGGTGGGTGGGTGGGGGGTGAGTGATTAGGGCCTCCTTGGGAGAAACAGCAGAGTTGGAGGAGCTAGCGGAGAAGGTGCAGGGAGGAGGGGGGGGGGGGGTAGGGAATCACATCACAGACACACTTTCCTGGCCCATACCCTTTGGCTGTTTGCTGTAGAACCCTATTACAGCACTGCTTTTATCATTACTTGTCATTACAGCTTGTGTAATATATATTTGGTGGGGAGGTGTGCGTGGTTGAAGGCCTTCATTAGTGTGATGAAGATGTTACTCACATGCCATGGCACATGAAGGTGTGGCACCGATCATGGTGGATTTCATTAAGGTGCTGTTTTGATATCGTTTGCTTTGTCTGTTTGTCTGAGAGGGAGGTGGGAATGAAAGAGAGGCCGTAGCTCAAGTTGTCTTCATCTCTGACACACGAGCAACTGTAAATCAAATCTGGTTGTACACGCACACACAAAACATACACATACCCCCCCCCCCCCACACACGCACACGACACACTACACACACACACACACACACACACACACACACACACACACACACACACACACACACACACACACACACACACACATAAAAACACAGGCGCACACACACACACACACACACACACATAAACACACAGCACACGACACACACACACACACACACACACACACACACACACACACACACACACACACACACACACACACACACACACACACACACACACACACACACACACAGGCATAAAAAGCACATTGCAAATGTAAAATCTACCGGACTGGCACTTAACCCGCCCTAAAGTTGCTGGGAATATTTCCCCCTCAATCCCCGATCACGGTCAATTAGATCTCACTTCCCCCCATTTTATCTCCATAACCAGGGTGCTCATCTGCCGCTCCCGCCACTGGGCCTGCAGATAAATAATTCACATCCAGGGTGTGTGTATGTGTGTGTGTTTATGTGTGTGTGTGGGTGTATGTGATTGTGTATTTGTGTGTCTGGGGGTATATATGTTGAGTAAGGGGTGGGGTGGGAGGGGGGTATTTACAACTCCTGTCTTTCCCAGTCAGCCTTTAAATTTCCAGTAAGGGTGAAGCAGAGCGGATGGCGGTGGGAGAAGCCTGGAGACAGGGGAACGGGGGGTGGGGTTGGGGTGAGGCGGGGTGCAGAAGCGCTGTGGGGAAGTGGTCTCTAGAGGGCCATAGACTCACACAGGCTACCTCATAAAGTCCCCATTAGGATGCTGTATTTATAACTGTGGGTTGGCCGCAGGCTGCTTCTGCTGCAGCCGACTATAGTGCACGACTTCAAGGCTTTACCATCTACTAAATGTTCCCTTTTCCCTCCATCCTTTTCCCTCCATCCGCGGCTCTGTCTTTCCCCCTTTCACCCTTCCTGTTTTTCTTTCTTTCTTCCATTTCTTTCTTTTTTTTCCCTTTATTTCCCCTTCTTCTTCCTCCCCTTCTGTCTCTCTGCCCCCTGTCTTTCCTTCTTATGGTGTTATACACTAATTGTACAAGTGTCAAATGCACACTTAACTGTGCATTAACCTAGGACTGTGCATTAACACAGACACACTCACACACACACAGACATTACCACACATAAGCCAATACACACACACACACACACACACATTATCACACACACACACACACACATTACCACACATACACACACACACACACATCACACACATACACACACATACACACATACACACACATACACACACATACACACACATACACACACACACACACATACACACACATACACACACACACACACACACACACACACACACACACACACACACACACACACACACACACACACACAGGGTGATCATATCCATGCGATAACGGCTTTTCATTCACTATTAGTAGCCTTTCGGGGATAAAACACACACTGTGTCCTTCTCTTGCCACTGTGCTGTCCCTATATGTGGCGTTCAGCAGGGAGCCTGCATCACAGAATATCAATGGCTTAATGAGGCGAGAGCTCTTTCTGCTGCACCGCAACATTGACTCTTTGGAAGGGGTGTGTGGTGGCGGCGGGGGGTGGTGGTGGTGGTGGTTGGTGGTGCTGTGGTGGTGGTGCTGCTGGTGGTGGTGGTGGGTGGTGGGTGGGGGGGTTGAGAGTGCGAACGACTCTGAGAAGAGATAACAACGCCCCCCAATGGACCGCTGACCGGCACTGAGCACGCTCGGTGGAGCGGGACGTGATGGGATCCCGTAATGACATACAGTACCCGACGTCTCCACACTCACAGCCACTGTGCTCCCTCCTCCCACGCTCCAACCCGCACCCAACCACCAAGCACAGTCACAGCCTGTGGTCCCGGCGACGCTGGGTGGCCTAATGCTGATGAACATGGGACTGGAGGTTGTATTTCCGTGATATTGTAGTTGTAGTTATTCTTTAAAGGCTAACAAAAGCGATCTGATGTGAAAAGATAAGAAATGGAAAATGTGTTTATTTTGGGAGTTCTGCTTGCAGTCCCTTCATTTCATACCGATGGCCATTGTTGGATTTCATTAAACGCTCTCTTAATTTCACAATGGTTTATTTTTTTAACAAATGGAACAGTTTTTCGTTTAGTGCTTTGTGTTAAATATATTGAAAGATCATATCCAATTTGCTTTACATCTCCAAATCATCATAACTCATTACGAAATTAATTATGACCTTGACTTGGCATGCATGCGCATCATATGAAGATTCAAATTAAATGAGCTCCGATGAGCAACTGTTGATGCAAGTCAGAACATGCCATAAATGTTAAAGGTGAGAGCAACATTCATCAAGCCCTCTGCAGCTTTCCATGCGTCCTGTCACATGAGATTTCCCATCCTGCTTGAATGCACAAACCCATAAAAAAGACAAGGCTACTCTAGTGCGAGACACACACACACACACACACACACACACACACACACACACACACACACACACACACACACACACACACACACACACACACACGCACATGATGCACACATTCATGCACAAACACACACGCATTCATATGCATCCACACACAAATCTGCACAAGACGCACACGTACACATAAATTCACAAACACACACAAATGTGTATCTATGCATGGATGAAGTGTACATGTGCACACACACACACACACACACACACACACACACACACACACACACACACACACACACACACACACACACACACACACACACACACACACACACACACACACACACATACATACATACATTGACACACCCTGGAAAGCAATAAAACAGGTACAGTATTGTTTGTTTTTCTGTCCCTTTCATGAGTTTTTTGTCAAATCTTGTTTTGGAATATAATTTCCCGTCAACTGGCCTCCTGCTCTCCTTGCACTCTTCAGGCAGTTCCATGTCAGCGGAGCACGGTGGTCCTTCAGAATAAACTCCCTTTATTTAAAAGTAGCCGGAGGGGTCAGAGTGCCTGATCTGTCACTGGCAGTGTAATAAACAGAGAAGGAAGGCTTCCACATAAACACCTCCCGCCTATATGAACAAGACACGGCAGGAAATGAAAAAGTGGCAACAGGAAGTTAACTCTTTCAGGGTTAAAAGGGATCCGGAACAGGCCGGGGAAGGCTGCGATCAAGCGTTAAGCTGAATGGCGGCATGTCCTTTGTCTGGTCGCTTGTATAGTGGGCATCTCCGGAGGGTGTCTGAACATGCATTAATTGGGTGTCATGGAGAGATACTGCTAAATGCGAGAGGGGTTGCAGTGGTGGATCCCATTTAATGAGAGAATAAAACAGTCTACCATTGAAGACAGATAGGGAGAATCATATTGACCCATGATGGTGCTTGTGAATAACCAATTGTCTTGCGGGATCAATAGCAACACAATGGCGGACAACGTGGCGCTAAAGGGGAGCCCCCATGATTTGTGAATGACACCGAAGGTCAAAACACATGTACCGTGCGGCAACTCCTCCTCTACAACGTTTCTCCAGCTTTCCCTTTGATCCCACACACTCTCGCCTATCCATTTCTCTTCTCCCTGACAGCCCCCCCCCACACACACACCCCCCACACACACACACACACACACTCTTCCCATCCACTCCTCCCTCGCCTCCCCCACCTCCTCGTCCTCGTCCTCCTCCTCCTCCTCCTCTTCTTCTGTGATCCAGTGTTGGCCTCTACCGTCCATCCATGCATGGTCATTAAGCCCACCACTTTGTGATTCTCAATGAGCCAGTGCCAGCATCGGGGTCTGATCCTTTAAGGGCAACGCTGTGACTTGTTCGTCCTCTCTCTCTCTCTCTCTCTCTCTCTCTCTCTCTCTCTCTCTCTCTCTCTCTCTCTCTCTTCTCTCTCTCTCTCTCTCTCTCTCTCTCTCTCTCTCTCTCTCTCTCTCTCTCTCTCTCTTTCTCTGTCCCTGTCTCTCTCTCTCCCTCCCTGTCTCTCCCTTGACCCTGTTCTCCTCCTCCTTTCTCCTCTCTGCGCGCCCGTCCTATTCCCCACTGTCTGCCCGTCAAAAGGGGCCAAAGCCTTGGCTGCTTGTTGTGCATGCTAACATCCCCAGCCGAGAGAAAGACCCGAAAAGGGAGAGAGAGAGAGAGAGAGAGAGAGAGAGAGAGAGAGTAGAGGAGAGGAGGAGAGAGAGAGAGAGGAAGAGAGAGAGAGAGAGAGAGAGAGAGAGAGAGAGAGAGAGAGAGAGAGAGAGAGAGAGAGAGAGAGAGAGAGAGAGAGAGAGAGAGAGAGAGAGAGAGAGAAGCCAAGACCGAGACCGCTCTGGCTATGGCCGGCAACCACTGACAGACTCTGAGAGTTGAGTGAATAAATGCCCTGTCTACTTGGGACGGAGTGCACTCACTCTCACAACCCGGCACGCATGCATAAAAACCCCAGGGTGGGGCGGGGTGGATGGGGGGGTCGGCTGGGTTGGACGAGGGGCCGGGGAATGAGAGAGATTCTCTGCAGAGAGATTGATAACTCACCCCTCTTGTTTCAAACTGAAGACAGTGCAAGCGGGGGCCCAATGTGACTTTTAAAGAGCCCGATGAATAGTGCATGGGGCTGGGTCAAGGGCAAGAGGCAGGGACACAGGGCCAAGGAGCTCTCCTTATCAATCAGGGAGTCATTGGGGTAATGTGGGAAGACAAGCGGCCCAGCTCGGCTATTTTTGGGATTGGGGGGAGAAGCTATTGGATAAAGCTTCTTTGAACGCTGTGAAATGGAGACGCAGCGCAGAGGAGAGGAGGGGAGGGGAGGGGAGAGGGAGCAATGTGGGCAGTGGTACTGAATACGGCAGGGGGTGAAGACTTTTAGATCCGTGTCACCCTTGTCATGTTGAGTTCGCCCGACAAAGGGTTCATCTGGAGTTTTCGAAAGGGGCCGAAAAGAACAATCACTTTTATTTATGGATAAAATGTAATCAAATTTGATTCACCTCAATGATTTAACAATCAAAGGCAAACTTTAGCTTTTCATTTCGTAGTGTATAGAATGTTTTGAAAATGATATGAAAAATAGCAACACCATTTTAATGATTAATCATTATTACCGCTGATACAACACCAATAATAATTTGAAGTCAATCACAGAATAAATCAAGACCATTTGTTGATTCTGACATTGAGCAGTGCTTGTAAACCAATGGGGGAAAATGCTTCATACAAATACCCATTTACAAGTATATTAAAGAGATACTCCTGTACATTTCCGTTTTCATGCCTTAGATATTCAGACGAGTTGTTTAATTCCAAATTCATCATTGGGCATCGAGGGTTTGCTGGGTTAGCATTTGCTTTCCTTTAGCTGTTTCCATTGATTTGCAGAGTTACAGTAGCCTAGCTCCTGATCACGTGAGGGGAAAACACTTTTAATTACTTTCCAATGATTTCCAATGTGTTCTGGATTGTTCCACCACGCAGGTGGAACAGGCTTCTAATCACAGTGTTGAGCTATCTGTGAGTAGAGAAACAAGAATCTTCTTGTGTTGTTTTGAATAAGCGACACTTCAGAACACTTTAGAAATCTTTGGATGGCATGTAAAAGTTTATTCCCCTCACATACAGCAGCTAGGCTACTGTAACTATGTAAGTCCATAACAGCCGCCAATGGAAAGCAAATGCTCAACCAGAAAACCCCCCTTCTGGAAATAAAAGGATGCATCTGGAATTTACCAACTCGTTTGAATCTGGGTGAAAGAGACAAACACTAATTGACAGATATCTCGGTATATCTCTTCAATTCTCACTTTCAGGCTGAGCCTTTTGAAAACACCTCAATAAGGGAAGGCCAGGAAGTGCAGACAAACGACGGAAACCAACATCTTTGGACTGACGGGTTTTAGAGTCGTAAGTTCTCTTTAAACTACTGCAGAGTGAAGTAACGCGTTGGCAGAGCTTTTCAAAACAGCCGAGCGACGTGGAGAATCTACAGCACAGTTCAGCCTGAATGGCAACCCGCCCTTTGGCCTCTCATCTGCACCCAATCACAGGCAATCAGGCTCCTTTAAAGGCTGATTTAACCCTGATGAGCCCTAAGTTGGATGAACCTCTAGCTCCCCCACACACACACACACACACACACACACACGCACGGTGCCAATCACAGACCCTCTCACAGATACACACACACACGCACACACACACACACACACACACACACACACACACACACACACACACACACACACACACACACACACACACACACACACACACACACACACACACACACACACACACACAAGCACACTATTACACAGAGGAATCATCACCACACACCTATGCTATTCCATCCAGACACATATAGACACACACACACACACACACACACACACACACACACACACACACACACACGAACACACACACACGCTGTCTGCAATATTGCGGCAGAGATTAAAGCCACATAAAAGGGGGAGAGACAAAGGTGACGTCCCCCTTTCAAATTGCGAGAGCGTGGCTTGACACAGGGCGAGTGGGTGAGTGCGTGGGCGAACAAAAGGCTGGCGTTATGTGAGAAAGGGCAGGGGGGGGAGCAGGGGGTGTGAGGGGGGAGGGTAGGTCTTTTAATTAAAAGGATTATATAGAGGTGCGCAGAGCAGCAGAGAAGCTGTCCAACAGGCCAGGATGGACTACAGTAATGAAACCTATCCCAGAGAGAGAGAGAGAGAGAGAGAGAGAGAGAGAGAGAGAGAGAGAGAGAGAGAGAGAGAGAGAGAGAGAGAGAGAGAGAGAGAGAGAGAGAGAGAGAGAGAGAGAGAGAGAGAGAGAGAGAGAGAGAGAGAGAGAGAGAGAGAGAGAGAGAGAGAGAGAGACAGAGAGACAGAGAGACAGACAGACAGACAGACAGACAGACAGACAGACAGACAGACAGACAGACAGACAGACAGACAGACAGACTGGTGGTGGTTGTAGACAGAATTAATGTGGAACTTAAGGTGGAAAGAGAGATGGGTTAAGATAAAGTAAACATTCAAACTAAACAACAATATATTACGAGGCAGTATATGCGTTGTACTTCGCACTAGGAGAAGTATAGGGGACGCATATTACCGACTCAATTAGAGGTTCTCATGAACTAATGGGATTATACCGTTGGATACCGTTGGATAGATAGTTTCCTTTCTTTAATGTAAATAAATGTTAATTCTGGCCTATCCAGTTCCTCTGCTTCTAATTAACTTTTATTCTGCTGATATAATGAAGCCATAATTGCAGGGAGTCAGATAAGACGTCAATTAGTATGTTGAGTGATCCCTGTCTCGCAGTAAAGGACTCCAGATAAAAAGCCGCAGATTTACGGCTGTTTTACCCCAACGCTCGGCCTAGCAGCGTTTTATACAACCTCTGGTATGACCTTCATAGGCGGTTAGATCTAATTCCAGTTCTTATGATAGCATAAATGTATTACCCCTTCCCCCCACACTAACTACACCGGTCTTAATTTTAATTGTAGCTTCTGTAAAGCTTGCATTTGACTACCGCCTATATGTATATTTTCTATATTCAAGACTTCGCAGTACGACACAAGATCCTTATGTCATAACAATTAGCATGTTAAGTGCACAACAGAATCTGTACAGCTAGTGCGGTAGCCAGGAAATGTGCGCACGTCGCATATGGCCGCTCGCAAACTTCCGACCAATGAGATAAGACCAAGCCGGCCGGCACCCACCTAACTACATTCACGTTATCGTTGCAAAGTGTTGTGTGCAACCGCGTGACTTCCAACCACTGCTGGCCGAGATTAGCATTATCTCTGACCACACTGGCAGAAAACCAGACACTGCTGTAAGTGAATGAGATAGGAAGGGTGGAGGGGGTTTGGACTTGTGGCACTTCTCGTATGTGACTCTCATTCCCAGAGTGAGTGACTCTTGCATTTTGGTTAGGACGGGAGAGTAGCAGTTATTTCCTGGTTCCTTAAGGTCAGGCATGAGTTCTAGTCACGGAAAAAGAATAATTCATCAATAACACCAAGTCAACCAATGTGTCTAATTCAGATAGCGGATTCATTTTTTTTGTTGAAAGAAACATTTATTTAATGTGTTAAGTGTTAAGCCTCTCCCCAGATATTTACATCTGGCTGCATCAGCAATTTGCTATATAGATTACAGATTGAATTATGTTTCTTAGGATATTCTCATTATTATTACTACTTCAAGATGAACTATCTACAATCCCAATATGACCTATCTCTATCTTCTAGATATCTAAATTACCTATGGGGGTGAGGGACACTAAATAAGGCACCACACAATAGTACCTCCAAAATAAATTAGTGAAGGCGTTACGAGTAATTCCTTGCCCCTTTCTTTCTAATGAGAACATTATGGCTTATTGATTCTTGGCAAGTAAATTCTCTGTGCCATTTCACCTGCACACAGAGATCTTTGCTACTGTAAAATGTGATTCCCCAGAAGCAGAGAACCAGAGGTTTCTCTTGGGAAAATCAGATATGGTACTGAAGTTAAAGAAACATGTTAAATATGTAACTGATTAAGGAATGATTTTTTTTCTCATGGAATGTGAAGTTTGCAATATTTTCAGTTTATGCGATTTTATTTGAATAAATTGTATTAATGTTTTAGTTTTATATGTTTTTATCGTCCGATTTATTATTTTTATTATTGAAAAGTGTGGAACAATTAATTCCATCTAGTTATGGTGTTTTTCTGGGAGAAGTGTGATCATGGTCTTGTTTATTTCCTAATTATTATCTTGCCTGAAAAGTGCGACAGAATAAGTTAGGATTAGATGCTGTAAAATGATGCTTAAAAGGGCATAGTTTACTTTGTATTTGCAACAACCTTTGGGTATCATGATTCATGGTTGTGAATACATTTATCAACAGCTATGGCACAGGTTGGTAATAAAATAGCATGCTGAAATGTGGTTCCTTTGGACATTTTGTTTTTATGATAATGTAGCCTAATGCAGTTGCATTATGATTTCAACCTCAATTCTCAGAGGTATCGTTAAAAGTTGCTTACATTTCTTTTCAGCTGTGCCTGAGATGGGATAAAGTGCATTTCATTACACCAAACCCTCCCACCAACACCACCGCCACCACCACCACCACCACCACCACCACCACCACCAGCACCACCTTCATTTACCCGATGGTTTTGAGCTGCTCTTCTGGCTCCAGCTTTGTGTCTCACCATTGCATTGTTAATCCAGTGACTGACAGTGTTCCAGCGCCTCCAGGGAATGTGGAGGGATGGGTGGGTGGGGATGGGGGTGGGTGGGGATGGGGGTGGGTGGGGGCAATGTTCAACCCTGTGGCCCGTCCGACATTACAGACAGCCTCCACACAGCCTCCAGCGCCTCCTCATTCTCCTCCTCTCAATGGAGAAAGTTTCCCTCCAAATGAAAAATATAAATATCGAGGCATATCTTTTGCATTGCAGCAAATTACTCTTCATGTTTAAATACTAAAAACATGATTGACTTTGCAAAAATACAACTATTTGTGTATGAGAGCACTTCTGCGGCTAATGTTTGAAATGGTGTATAAGATGGTTGACACACGCAACGGCACAGCAAAAAGTATATTTTTTGGGAGAGATTTGACCCCTGACAACTTCTACTGTTCACATCCTATGTCCTAAATCCACAGACGTCCAACTCAAAGAGGTCTCTTGCAGTCTTAAAGTGCTGTTCTAGAACATTTTGACGCTACCTTTTCCCCTCCAGTTTCCCGCCATAAAGGTTAATGCCGTAGACCTCGTAGGCTAATAATGCTATCACACTTCAGGTGTGCTGGTCAGAAGAGCTTCTTCCTGAGAAAGCCCAGGGGGGAGAGCCAATAGGATGCTGTACAAGAGACCCACTAACATCTCTCCCTTCAGCACACCCCTGAGTCACGCTATAGGTCCACCTCAGGGGTACACAACATCAGATGTTACTTACGAATGCTAGGATTTATTTACACGTCGTAAATTCCTGGTACTCTTTAGTCAACTAAACACAGCAGGAGCCATCGTGACTTAGCTCAACATATTTTAATTATTATTCTGTGTAAAAACATGTGGCCTGCTAACGTTCCACTCCCATGGGGGTGACTTTGGGTTTTGTCAAAACAATTGTATTAAGGAGACCGTGGGGGCCTACGCTTTTGTTCCAGGGAGTCATTGCCGGATAACACCCTGATATCCACAAAATATGCAGAGCAAATTGTTATTACACTCCTTATTTATTGTGTTTCTTTTACCTTTTCCCAATACTGGCTTGTGAGATAATGCACCTTACAAGGATAAATCAAATCTTTATATTCTCATCAATATTTTATCGTGAATTAAATGTTGTACGCAATAAAAAATCCATATTTCAAAAAAGTAGGTAAATCCTTACATCTTATACACAGAGGCACTGAAATAAATATCAGAAATAAATATTTTAGTAGGCCGTTGACTTCGATATTGTTCATTATCATAACTCTGCTGTAGATATTTTTCCAATCTGCGTTGTGCTGCTTTTCCAATTGCCTCCGAAACGTGTTTCTGTCTGCCCTTTGGTGTGTCTGCTCGATACCATATTGACAGAGCAATCATTCCACAATCATGCTCAGTACACCGTCTTTATTACTGATTATTGACCAGGTGGCCGCCGCCACCGTTGCCACGACGTTGACATCGGGTGCCAGTGGGCGCCGGAGACAAACCTGTCAGCCGCCATCATCGGCTGATCTACCGCTGAGCTCCTAGATTGCCAGGCGGGTGACCCACAGGCGGCAATTAAATGTCAAGGCATTTTGTATTCCAGTTCTGGTCCGTTGCTGATTCTCATAAGTCATGCTGGGGGGATCTGGAGATGTCAGGCGAGCGTGATTGTCTCAATCAAATGGATTTTGTTTTGCCCGTGTCGGGTCCTTTCGCGGTGCCCGTGAAAAATGAGCTGGGTTCAGAGTTGCCGCATTATGTTTGCGATCTGGTCAGGATAAATGTTCAGAGAGATTTCTTCTAGTGCTGGGGGCTGTTGCAGGTTACTGTAGCACTGTTTGTTTTGAGTGTTTTTATTGGAAATTTGGAACATATTTTGTGGAATTTTATCGTCTTTAGTCTCAAATAAATGTAACTTGAACCTAGTGCGGTCAAATAGCTCTGTTTTTTGGGGAATTGTAAATGTTTTCTAGGAGCCTTGCTTACTCCTGCTTAAAGTCCACCAGATGTGGCTTTGAGTGGAAAGGCACAACAACCAATCTGCGGCCCACAGAGGAACATGGACACATTTCAAATATTGATATTGTTGCATTTTCATCATTCTCGTCAAATAACATTTGTGTGTGGTCAGCCCCACTACAGCCGAATGGCAATGAGGATGTGTGACACACACTCTGACACCTACAGCACTCCCAAGGTCAGCATCTGAATCAGCAGCACAGATCCTCGTATATGTGTGTGTGTGTGTGTGTGTGTGTGTGTGTGTGTGTGTGTGTGTGTGTGTGTGTGTGTGTGTGTGTGTGTGTGTGTGTGTGTGTGTGTGTGTGTGTGTGTGTGTGTGTGTGTGTGTGTGTGTGTCTGTGTGCGTGTGTCAGTGTACATTCAGCTAGACGCTTCCTCTGAAGTCAGCGGCGTGACATCTTCTTGTTTGTTCCCGTCACTCAACACTCTTTCGGATCAATGATCTCACACACAAAGCTCGCTTCCTTAATATACACCCGGTTGACAGCAGAGGCTAAAACAAAGGCCTGTGGTGAGGTTTCCAACACTAACGCACACATTGAGAAAGTCCAGGAAATTGAAATGACATGTTTTGTTGACGCAACCTCCATCCAAGCGAGCGATTGGCCGTAAACAACATATAGGATGGGCTGGGTTCCATTTCAGTGTGTGCATGTCTTAATGGAGCTAGAGCCATGTAGGGGATGGAAACATGGCTAGAATGAGGTTAGTCCAGATAATATCGAATTTAATTCTGTGATTTCTGAAAGTATTCATTGTTTGTTATTCTGCACAAACCCAAATTAATCATTTTTTTTTCCTTGATAAGAAAAGAATATTGCAATTACAGATAAAACAAGTGTTAACCGCAAAGAGTGCTTCAAATCAGTAGAAGAGTTTGATGTGTGCAAATAATGAGGGGAAATATGCATGCTGGAAACTGCGACTAATTAGTGTGAAACACCAGGATTATGAGTGATATGAAATGTGCAGACCAAGCTATTTGTGATCGTTTGACAGTTTGCAGCTTTAAAGACATGCAAGGCAATAATAAGAGGTAATGTATGCATGCGCTACATTTGTAATGCTAAATGCCTCGGATGGCCTGATTAAGCAGTCGTGTAACAAGACGTTAAACAGTGGGTAGACATCAGTTTGGTGTGGCCGCCCCACGACCCAAAGCCAGGCTTCAGGTGGAATTTTTGACCATCAGTGTCCATAATGGTAGCCTCATAAAACCATCCCAGGTTCACATTCTGTTTCTCTCTTTAAATTGTTCTGGTATTGATCCCGACGAAAGCCTTTTCCAAAACTGTCAGAATGCTATGACCAATCTGCACTAGCCGGAAGGGAGTTTGAGTTCATGATGAACAGGGAGTGCTGCAGTCTGCCTTGTTCAATAAACAATGGCGGCGCCCGAGAGATAGTTGCAATCCAAACTGGATGCACATTCTTTTTTCAAACAAGACTGAATAACCGTGTTCAAAGACTATCAGAAATCTGCATGGAAGGCTTTGCTCCGATTAGAAATATGCTTTTTTTTGCTTTACCTTCAAACCGGCTTCAGCAAGAGCCAAAAAAGAGCATGAGTGTCACTCTGATTGGCTGGAGTTTTCTTCTTTGCAAAACACAAACAGGAGTTTCGTGATAGTCTCACGAGGCGACAATTAAGGGCATCAGCCAATAGCATTACCATCAACACCTGGGCCGCTGAATGCACCAGGACAGTTGCTATAATCAATATTGTGTCGCGTTGGTATTTCAGGGAAGAAGCCAAGTGAAAGAATGAGCGTACACACACCGAAAACAAAACTTGAATGCCTGCTGTAGCTTTTATTCAGAGAGGTTTGTGACTTCCCCTGCAGACATTGTTGATGCTACATTGCATTTATAACAAAAAAAGAAAAAGATACATATAAATATGTATATGCCAAATTAAATCTCAGTATGCTGCAGCTGCATGGTGGATTGTCGTCCCCGGATGACGTCCACAGGGGACGTCCACGACGACCTTGTACTGATCTCAACCCTGCACCCCTGCCCCCCCCCCCCCCTCCCACCCCCCACTACCCACCACACCACACACACACACACACACACACACACACACACACACACACACACACACACAGGCTTCCTGCTTTGTTTACTATGTTTAACCTCAGGATTTACGGGCCAGGCCAACGCGTGTAATTGTGCACATAATGTCAAGGACTGTTGTCAGTATCCATACATCATCCACCCGCACGGTATACATTGATATGTTAAATATACATGCCTACATGAAATATACATGACCACAATATACGGACACAAAGCTAACAGCAGCTCCTGAATAATTACACAACGCCGCCATGGTATTCAGCCTATTTCAAACCCCAGCGAGTTGAAATACATTAATACAAATAAATTACATAGCACTTAAAGGTCCGGTGTGTAAAATGAAGTTGGCTACTAGCGGTGAGGTTGCAGGTTGCAACCAACTGATTGTCCCTCTCAAACCTCCCTTTCCAAAGACTGCGGTGGCCTGGCCCGCCGCTCCCTATACGCAGAGTACGCAGAGTGCGTAGGGCACCAAGTACCTGGGGCGGGCACCAAAAGACTGCATTATTGAATTTAAAAAAAAGTAAATTAGTTATGAAGAGGCCCACCTTTGTTTTTTCTTAATTGTATAACCTATCACTCAATTTCGGCGAATTAGATGTTGTTACCTAATATTTGTAAAAAGAGGTTTCCCCCCCCACACCGAAACGGCCAGCAGTGGCCCTGCCTGTACCAAAACACATTTTTTTGGATTTAACAAACACTCGATCTCTCCAGAGTTGTTTGTCTATTCTGGACCGCTGTGGGAACATGGAGCTGCTGATGACAGCCCCTGTGAAAGCGGACCCGTTCCCTAATTAGATATAAAGGGCGCATTCTGAGGTAATGAAAACACAGCAATTCTCATTTTCATGGTTTTTCAACATTGTATGACATTTCGGCAAAGTCTGTTCAACTAGATGCCACTAAATTCTACACACACTGCACTTTTAAAATAGAAACACAAATTATATATGTATGATCGTTGGCAGACCTCTATCAAATAAATGATGAATGCAAATCAAAAATTATTAGTGTCTTCATGTGTATTCATACACAATTCACATATACACTCACAATACATATACAGATCCATCTGTCAATCTGCTGAAAAGGCATCTCACAAGTAACAGCTGGGGATCGCTTCATTCCAGCCGGACAGAGATGGGGTTAACATCAAAATAGATTCATTAAAACAGCCTTGTTTTTTTTGTTTTTTTTGCATCCAGGCCGACCAAATTCGTTGTTTATTTCTTTATTTATTTCCTTTCCAATTCCATTGATGACTCACTGGAGCAGCAGCCGCAGCAGCACTGTATGCCAATATACAATTTATCTTCATGTTATGGTTGGTAATCATTTCACTGGAGGTCAGAACTCCTCGCCTGCTCTCTCTCTCTCACCCTCTCTCTCTCTCTCTCCCCCCCCCCCCCGCCCCCCCCTCTCTCTCTCTCTCTCGATCTCTCTCTCCATCTTTCTCTCTTGTTAACGTATGTGCAAAATGCAAAGGGTTTGAGACAGTGTGTGGAAGTGTTGGGGGAGGAATGGTGTGTGTGTGTGTGTGTGTGTGTGTGTGTGTGTGTGTGTGTGTGTGTGTGTGTGTGTGTGTGTGTGTGTGTGTGTGTGTGTGTGTGTGTGTGTGTGTGTGTGTGTGTGTGTGGAGAGGGGGGGAGGAGGGGGCTTCCTATTATCATGGGATGAGAGCTCTAATAAAACACCAGCGCTGCCGGGGTCCAGGGGTCACATGCACATGTAATGAATGGAGAAATTTAACTCATCCAATTATAGGAGAGCCGAAGCAAAAAATCCATACCGTTGCTCTGGGCAGAGAGCCCAAATACAAAACTAATAATGTCAAGCAAAGCCCCAGCATTGTGTGCGGGTGAGTGAGAGTGTGTGTATATACATACAGCCACAATTCAAAAGATTGGAAAAAAATGGGGGCTTTATCGTTAGTGAGCTTTCGAGTGTGCCTTTGTACTGTGTGTGTGTGTGTGTGTGTGTGTGTGTGTGTGTGTGTGTGTGTGTGTGTGTGTGTGTGTGTGTGTGTGATGTGTGTGTGTGTGTGTGTGTGTGTGTGTGTGTGAGAGAGCGCGTGTGTGTGTGCCTGCGTGAGTGTGTGTGTGTATGACATTTTGCAGCCACGAAGAGTTGTCTAGAGATTTTTTTTTATTCTTTATTTCGTTCTGCAATGCCCTGCATACTGAACTCCAATGATGCACTGTACTAAAAGCTGATTGGCCCTCCTGTGCCTATTTGGCCGAATTTTGTTGGTATTAGCCTGCTAAATGCGGCTATAATGAACATGAGAGGGAATCCACACACAGTGGGGCTGAGCAGAAGCGCGGCATATGCTGAGGAAGCTGATGATGATCCACGTCATGGCTGCTGATTCCTTCCACCTATGGGCATATGCAACCGACACAAACGCTTCATCTTACTTTCCCTTTTTTTCCGGTCAGAGATGTATTCTTTGAGCCTTAACCAGATCGTAACAGGCCCCCTCTCAGAGGAGGGATGCGTGCACCGGACCACGCGTGTGTGTGCGCCGCTTGTCCTCACAGAGATACGCAAATGAGACTATGGAGGTTGCTCGTTAGCACTGAGGACTTTGCATCAGGAACGCTTTGATTAGAATGATTTTGTAGTGGGAAAAGTGGAAAAATTGTGTGTGAAAATCAGAATGACAATTTTTTTTCTTGTATTTTAAATTGCGAGCCATACCCCCTCTGAGGCGAAGTCATTAGGCCTTATACATAACCATCGCTGCCGCATTAAAATCACATTACACAAAAACGATAATCATTGCATTCAATTACACATGGTAATAAATACCAGGCGACATCTCCAGTAAATCCATTAGGTTGGCAGAAACACATCAACTCACACACACACACGCACGCACACGCACACGCACACACACACACACACACACACACACACACACACACACACACACACACACACACACACACACACACACACACACACACACTCTCGCACTCACACACAAAACAAGGGGATATTAAACATGTGCCTGCATCCATTCTAATATTTGGCACCGAGATTTCAGAAAATTATACCTGGCTTCTGATCCCTGTTCATGATCATAACAGATAATTACGCTAAAAATAATTAACTAGCAATCACAGTAATATGGTGATGGCATTTGTCTTTCTCTAAAAAACACTCCAGACAAAACCATTTAAAAGACAAAAAGCAACAGAGTGAGTGTTATTTCTGAGTTTGAGTGGATAGGTCCACCTCAAATACCTCAATATATTGTGTTGTATATATTGTTATTAGCCAACTCTGCTTTTTCCTCCATGCGTCTTAACTTACAAAAAATAATTTCCCCAGCTGCACGTCATGTTATTCTTCCAGAATGCTAAATTGGTAAACAACATGGCTGGGTTTCAAAGATATGTGGGCAAACATACATACACGTCACACAGACTGTGATACAAATTGACGAGCGGTTCTGCCAATCACGTCCTAACGAGACGGCTGGTTTTCACTACGGGCGGGCCAATGTCCTGTGTAGTCCTTTTCTATAGAGAGACATCCATATTTATAGATATAGTGTCCTTTTATCCCGGCGCTAGTCTGGGTATTGCTAATAGGTTCATGTCAGTGTGTGTTGTGAGGTGCGGGCTTACCAGGGCTACATGCTGCCCATGCAGACGCTGCTCTTATTAGCTGGAGGTGCCTGAAATAAACAGGCGTGGCTAATGAGGGATGCTTTCATGCACCTTTCTCACATTCACACACACAAACAAACACACAATCGTGTGTTTGTGTGTGTGCGTGCACCCACCCACACACAAACACACATTCACACATAAACGCACATGCACACACACATACACACACACACACACACACACACAAACACACACCTCATTGCATTTCATTTTTATATCTCCTCTTTGAGCCATTCAATATTCCCCCTCCAACCCGCTGCCTGAACTAAGCTCATCCTACGCTGTTATACCGCTCGCTTCTCTTCTCTCCTCTCCTCCTCTCCGCTGACTCAAGCTCATCCTACGCTGTTATACCGCTCGCTCTCTCTCTCTCTCTCTCTCGCTCTCCTTCTCGCTCGCTCCCCCTCTCGCTCTCTCCCTCTGCCCCTATGTCTCTCTCTCCCCCTCTATGCTTGACAGCAGCCTTGCTTATAATTAACTGTTATGTGGGGATTGATTGCGGACAGCTTAGCATTGACCAGCTTCATTATGGAGTCCCTTCAAAGTGGGATTCTGAAGCTGCCAATACTCCTGAGTTTATTCCAGCGAGAGGATCGATGGCTGCAGCATTAAAAGCTTTATTTGGGCTTTGTCCACCCCCTGAAAACCTTTGCCCTGGTTACTCTATGGCACTCTCCAGAGTTTTCTCCCCCCGGTATGGCCAAACATGCAACCTCTCTGGTGCCCTCTGAGAGCAGGAAAGGACAGGAGTAGGGCTGGATAAATGCTACCTTTAACCGCAGTATGTACCTTTTAATACTACATGTGAAATAGTGGATGGGAATATGAACTCAGCGGTTTGACACACTGCGAGGTGGGGTATAAGAATGTATTTTTAAACAACTTCATTTTGCACCTTGTAAGTGACAGTCTACTGGGTCGGGTACTCGTGTACTGTGGGAACACAACTTCTGACCCCTTTTTTAGCAATTGCTCAGATGATGCCATTTGTGACAGTTACTCACCATGGCGTGTGCACCAGGAAAAGCTTTTCTTCTCCTTGGTACTCCTTACTTCTCCTGGCCATACGTGAGGAAGCAACAGAGCCTGGGCTTCCACTTGGTGTCAAAGCTTCCACTGCAAATGGCATGCTAGGTTGCTCTAGTTGCTAGAATGCTCTACAGGCTGGGATGCGCTACAGGTTAGGATGCACTTTATGCTAGGATGTGCTAAACGCTAGGAGGCGCTACATGCTAGGATGCGCTACATGCTAGTGTACTCAGTGGTGGGTAGTAACGCGTTACAAGTACCGCAAATGAGTAAAAATGTAAATTTTTCGGGTAACGAGTACTTTTCACGTTCCTTTTTTAAGTCTGTAATTTTCCTCCTGCTCAAGTAAATATTTGATTTTGAATTCTTTACTCAATTCCATATTCCATTGTGACTTCATTAAAATTAGTATTTTGATAAAGACATTATCTTCGTTGACTGTAATACAAGCGACGCACCCTCCCTAGGTTGCAACACGGGGGGGGGGGGGGGGGGGGGGGAGACCACTCAGGACCTTGTTTGTCATTGTTGTGTCTGGCTCTGTGAGTGTGTGTGCATGCTATGCCTAGGCTGGATCGCAGTCACATCAAGACAAATCTGATTGGCCAATCAGCTAATCAAGCCAGTCTCATTTGTGTTTAATTGGTTGTGTGTATCTACAAAGCTCTTGCCTTTTGTCACATGCACATAGCTTAGTGTAAATTTGTTTAGAATGAAATTACATTTTCTGCTGTACATATTATTGTAGACCTTTTGTATGTTTAATGAACAATACACACAATGAAGGAACTTGTGAAGAAATATTTTAAGAGTACGGGCCAGTCCCAATACACCCCCTAACCCTACTTTTTCACCCTATCCCTAAATTGCGCGCGTTCCCGCGAGGGTAGTGGTGTCCCAATTGCTCTTTGCATGTAGGGGTAGTGGACATAACGAGGGGGAGGGGGTATGAATCTAGCCCTTCAGAGCGAGGGATTTCAGATGCTGACTTGCCGAGGGAGGGCCAGAGAAAAATTCCCAGAATGCTTTGCGTCACCATTTGCATACCATAGTCAACAACAATGGAGGCCCCCGGACGTAACGTAACGTAACGTAACGTAACTACGTAGTCGCTTACGTGCCCGAACGTAAACGATGCAGTGACGTAGCAAGTGGTGTCCCAATCCCTAGGGAAGATTACAAGCCCTACCCCTTGTGGCTTCATTTCGAGGGTGAAGTGGTAGTGGATGAATTCTAGTGGTAGTGGATGAGGGCTAGTGGTTGTGAGTAGGGCGAACATTGGGATTGGGCCTACATCTCTTTCTCTCCCTCACTCACTCACACATTCAAACATGTTATGTCTTTTTCACGGATCCAACATAGGACCCTTTGTTCCCCAGTCTCATACAAAGAGGGGAACATAGGACCCGGGGAACATAGGACCCGGGGAACATAGGACCCGGGGAACATAGGACCCGGGGAACATAGACACGCTCCCCTACAGGCTAGGATGCGCTACACCCTAGGATGAGTTTAATGCAATGATGCTCAAAATGCTAGGATGCTATATATGCCAGAATGCCCACAGACTATGATCCTCTGCATGCTAGGATGTTCTATAGGCTAGGGTTCACTACAGGAGGATGCTCTACATGCTAGGATATGCTACATGCTAGGATGCACTACATGTAAGGCTAGGATACAGTACATGCCAGAATGTTCTAAAGGCTAGGATGCTAAGATGTTATACCGGCTGGGATACTCTAGTCTGCATGCTAGGATCCTATTCATGCTAGGGTGCTCTACAAGCTAGGATACTCGACAAGGGAATGCATCCAGTGTATCCAGGGACTGGTTTCCTGCACACAATCAAACACACACACACACACCCACACACACACACACACACACACACACACACACACACACACACACACACACACACACACACACACACACACACACACACACACACACACACACACACACACACACACACGCACACACACACACGACACACTCCAGCACACACACACACACACACACACACACACACACACACACACACACACACACACACACACACACACACACACACACACACACACACATACGATTGCACATACATTCCGAAACATACATATGCAATCACATCAACACACATACACACACACACGCACGCACGCACGCACGCACGCACGCACAAACGCACACAAACACGCATTGGTGCAGACACGAACATAGACACACACTCACACACACAGGGTGGTCCCTCTGATGGGATATCATTTTGTCATTTAGCGCACAGCGCTACAAGATGTATTTCTCCCGCCTCAGCAGCAGCCTGCAGCTCTGTCCTTGTCTAGTGTTTCCCTCAAGGCTACACACACACCACCAAGGAGTCTCACATCACCCAGGGAGACGAGCAGTGCGCCGCCACCGCCTCTGCCGCGTTATAAATGGCTCCACAAAGCTCCAGTCCCCTCTCCTACCTTCCCTCCCTCCCTCCCTTCCCTTGCTCATGCATGTTTGTGTGTGTGTGTGTGTGTGTGTGTGTGTGTGTGTGTGTGTGTGTGTGTGTGTGTGTGTGTGTGTGTGTGTGTGTTGTTGTGTGTGTGTGGTGTGTGTGTGTGTGTGTGTGTGTGTGTGTGTGTGTGTGTGTGTGTGTGTGTGTGTGTGTGTGTCGTATATTGATATGCTGAACCCTTGCCGGCGGCAGCAAACGCACATCTGCACACACATGCTGAAACATGCACACACACACACACACACATGAACGCACACATACACACATGCACACAAGAACACATGCACACATACGCACACACACACGTACACAAACATTCACACACACACACACACACACACACACACACACACACACACACACACACACACACACACACACACACACACACACACACACACACACACATATACACAGACACAAGCACACACACATGAACACACTCTCACAAAAACACACACACCAACGTACAAACATACACACATACACGTTCATCAATTGTTCCCATACGGCAGACAGTATTTTTTCTTTTTTTCCTTTTGTCTTTGTCTTGGAAGGCGCCTCATGCTGCCCGCCAGGGTGGACAGGAAGGACGACCCTGTCTGAAAACTTCATCCCCCACCCCCCTGACCACGGTGCCATGGCTGTATAAGTGGTCAGACACAAGGTTACCACTCCCCTCGTGTTCTCACCATATGCAAACCGCTCTCGTCGTCGGGACACCTCGTGGAGCACTGCTGTGGGACGGTGGGGCCCAGGTGAAGGGCAAGTCCCTCCGTACCACGTCTCATTATTTCAGCGTCTGTGGAGAAGCATATCACCATGAGTGGATTCCTTTTACGCACTTTGTTTTGCTCTTACCGCCTTCCGTCGGTCTCCGTCGCTGGACTCGCAGCTGTTGGGGCTCGGGGGCATTTCCGGCGATAAATATGTACAGAGAACCCCTCAAAAGTACCTCATCCCCCCCCCCACACAGCCGAGTCCCCCTTCCGCTGTGGAAAGTACCCCCACTGATTCGGCGGTGGCGACACAAGAGAACTTAAATAATATGTGGCGCTTAGCATTTAAAAAGCCTTGTATCTGCTGGCAGCTGAGGTCAACTCATTAGCGGTCGTGGAGACTAAGACAGCAACAAAGGAAAGGAAAACAAAGACAACGTATGGGCCCAGCATTGTCAGGAAAAGGGAGACAAAATGAATGCGACAGATTTAATCTTTGATGAGATGTTAAATAAAAATCATGTTGCGTTAAAAACAACATTGCATTTCTTTAAATCTTTTACCTCGATGAATAATTATTTCCTTTGTTCACTGAATGTCTACACGCCTGCAGCAAAAGCCAATATTAGGACTTTGGGTTTGGATTAGCATGTAACAGGCTTAAGTGGAATGCTAACACACCACAATGAATTCTAACTTCTTTCAATTATTATTTTCTTCCCTGTGTTGCTGAATATTAAGCAAACTCACCCAAGTGAAGGGGCAAAGGTTTCACAAGCAGTCTTAGAAGTGTATATCAAAGAGGACGCTATCCTTGAGAGGATTGCATGAAAACTTGTGAACACACAGACACACATACACACGCGCAAATATGCGCGCACAACACATTAAAGATCAGACAGATAAGTAACATTGTGCCGGAGGGCAGCCAGTGGGGCCCGTTCGCTAATGCCTCCTTCATGCTTGACACGCTTAAAAACAAAACAAGTAATGTTCCCTCGATCAGACCAGCAGGACAACATTAGCAGAGGGAGAGCGAGAAAGGGCTAAAAGAGAACAAGCTACCAGATAAGACAAGAGAATAATTAGAATAAGCCCTTATCATGAGCTGCAATGAAGCACAAGGCCAAATTCTTTTTTTATACACAAATTCCTTGGAGACAAAGAGCCATTGTCAGTATTGCTATATAATATATTGATTTCTAGACACCAGGGATGCGTATCGGGGGCAGGTTTGTCTAGTGGCCAGGGCGTTTAACTCCCAGATGAAATGTCCTGGGTTTGATGCCTAATGTCTGCAGGCTACTTATAGTGACATAGCACTGTAGCTTTGGATTAAAGCATCTGCTAAACGAGTAAATAGTTATCGCAAATGTGTGAATATCAATGGTGGTCGGATCAGATTCATTGCCTAATTAGTAGCCTTAGTTTCGAGTTACTAGCTGCCTGTACATATTTACCATATATAATTTACATTCATCTGAATATGTGATAATATAATATACATAGAAGTATCAGGCAAAATCCTAAATCCACAAGTATACTGGCATAATATCAATGAATGAAACATAGACAGGGAGGAAATGGACCGTAAATTCATTCCGAGTTTGCACTGCAATAATTCAGTGCAAAATGCAGTTTTCCTGGATTGAGGATGGGTTTCAATATTCATAAGCAGTCTGTCGCCGCTCGCTACACGTTTTCCAGATGGGAGGAGGGCTGTCAAAACACTCTCATGTCAAGATGAAATGTGGCAAAGATATCTATTCAATTCTGCCCTTTCATTAATGAATCATTTTCCCATGCATGAATATTAATAGCTGAAATTAATTAGTTGAATCATTGATGTGGACTAAAAATCAACAAGGAAGTGCTATTCTCTGGCTTCTCTTAATGTGCATTCTGATGTCATTGATGATATGGCATGCAATGATTAAATCAACCGTGAATCTAAATGGTCAGATGACTACAAGATTGCCATACATTCTAGCACTGATAAAACATGACCAATACATTTACTGTATAAGGTTATATACTAACCAGCCATGCCTCTTTAAATATCTATAAACGACAAGACCCATGTTGACTTGTACCTTCATTGCACAGCAGTGTTCAAACCCAGATAAATACAATGTAAAGTTTTATTGACGTTAACAGTCTGTTAGACTTGGTCGCATCTAAATGGTGTCATATGCCCTTTACTTCCAACCCAGTCTCACGGAAATACGTGACACTGTCACGTCATTTAATCTATTCATTCGTGATCTGGGACACGTAATTTCAAAAAAAATTGTAGCCAAAAAGCACTAATTTCTAACAATATGACATCTTTTGGCCACCCATTTCTACTTTCACCTTTGATTCTGAGAAATTGTGACTATTCACAGATATATTTAATGCAGGTGCGCTGCTCTGTAGGCAAACGAACCGCGATGGAAAAAAAGGTAGCTGCTTCATCTCTTCTTTTTGGAATGAGTTTGAAATTTGTGCTTTTGGCACGAAAAAATGAAAATTATGTGTCCAAGATCATGAATGAATAGATTAAATGTCGTGACGTGACTGTGTCATGTATTTCCGTGAGACTGGGTTGTTACTTCGAAGGAAACACAATAAAACAGTAACCCAGCAGAGAGCTTATTCATGTTGATATTTTAATGTCGATCTAGCTAACTACGCTGTGCTACTTTGAAAAGTGGCTCATGCTAGCCTCCAAGCTAATACATTGTTTTAAGCTATCAGATTTTACATGGGCGGATCATTTAAATCTTTTAATAAGTCCAAGAGAACAATGCAATCATGGATCGATAGTGTTTCCCATACATTGACAATTCCTTTACTATTGGGGTAAAATCGTATTTCATCGTAAAGCTGCGCACAACACATTGATTTGCTCTCTCTCACCAACATATTGACGAAGGACCGTCTGTGGATAGCCCCTATCTCTGTGCACACTCTGAATCAAAACATGACCACCCGCTGGAGGAAAGATTGTTGTTGGCTTTTCCCCGCAGAGAAAACGGCTGGCCAGATTCTAATATAATCAATTCAGAGTTCACAAATCAGGATTAGGGATGCCAGGAATACCAAATAAACGTTTTACTGTTGAACAGCGGGATACAACACTAAACAGCTATTTTTATCTATAGTGAATATTTTGAAATGTGAGACTTCTCTGATTTAATTAAGTTTTGGTCAGGCAATTGTGATTGGCCAATTGTGAAGAAATATTGATCAAACGATAGCACTGTGGAGAATATTACTGCTTTCCGATCACCTCCTCAGCCGACATACACTGCTAGACACATGGCCTCACACCGGGGACCAAGGCTTTAGGTCCCCACCTCACACATCTTCAATCCCCATACCATCCGCTACCACCACAAGTAGAATCTAATTCTGAGGAAAACACTCTGATGTATACAGTAAAGTCATATGTTTACAACAACGTGTACCGCGCTCATATAGTTATTTTTAATGTGATTGTTTTGTCCTTCGATAACATGATCTCATCTCATTGTATGTTAGCAAGTTATGAGACTTGAGGCAATTTCATGAGAAATTGAATAAACAATATGAATAAACGTGACTAGATGTAAGGTGAATAAGAGATAATAGCTTAACTCATCAGGGAGGTCAGGGCTGAAAGATGGAAGAACACGAAGAAAGTTCCCATGCTACTTCATGACCTCGTCAAACTGCCTTTCGTTATAGTTTTGATTGATGGATCCCAAGCGGCAGAAACCACATATGATACCTTTTACCTCTAATCAAAGAGGCATTCTGTTGAATTTCCTCTACAGATGCTGCATTGAATTTTTAAATATAAATCAGACAAAAATTTTGCTTTCAGGGTTAATTTTGTGACGATCCTGTAACATGTGCATTTGATGCTCACTAAGCATTTACCTTTTGAACAAATGTTAAAGAAGAAACAAATAGACTGCATGGTTATATCGTTATACAAAGGTTAAACAATGGTTGATTGATGTTAATATGGTTTCCTAGTTATTTTTCGATTTTGTCAGTGGTCTGCAATAAGCATGCCGATTTCAATCATATTTGCCCTTTCTTTCTTTACTAATATCAGTATTAGCATGTTAAAGATGGTAAGTTGTGCTAAGAATATTATGTTGACTTGTTTGTGCCAAATACCAAATAAGCTATATGTTTCATAAGGTTAAACAGAGTAATCCAATTGAGCATGGTGTCGTTTACCTTTCATTTGAACCCCGTGCCTATTGACTGAGCGACCTGAACCCTTTATAATATCCCCTTTTCCTGACTTGTCCCACGTTCCATTGGCCCCTCCCATCTTCATTTGCATCTTCCCACCGACGCCTGATCCTGCCAAAGGCCGCGTTAGTACGACATAGTCTTTGAATAAATCGATGTGAATTCATAGAATGTATTTTAATAAAGCATTATTGAAATTATAAATTAAGGACCAAGTCAATAAGCCATAATGTTATTTCTATGTTATTTACCCACATATTGGGTATGTATATTAGGCAATGCGTATGTTCAAACACGCACACACACACACACACACAACCGCACACACACACACCAGTACAACCACACACATATATGCCCCTTTAAAAAAAAAAAAAGAGAGAGTGTTTTGTGACCCGCGGGCCCCAGTGTGCTAACCCGCTCACTGACTCTCACAGCTCAATCCCCTCCCACCTACTCATCGCCCTTCTCCTGCTCATCCGGCGCCCCTGATAAAGACTGCCGCAGCTAAGCCGGCGCCAGAGGGCCTTGGTGACACCAGAAAAGACCCCCCTCTGTAACTGACATTTAAAGAAGAGCAGTGAGGGGAGGGGGGGTGATAGAAGAGGGGAGGGGAGGGGGGTGGCTGGGGAGCTAGACGTCATCTGCATTATTGACTAGGAAAAACACACAAATGTGTTCTGAGCCCAGAGAAATTGATGCGTGATGAAGCGATGAAGAGGGGGTTGGAGAGGGGAATGAAGATGGCGGTGTTTTGACCTGCTCAGAAGAATTTATGATAATTTGTGTTAAGGGGTGCAAAGAAGTGTGTGGATTTTCTTTTGATGGTGTTTTTAAGCGGGTGAGAAACACACACACACACACACACACACACACACACACACACACACACACACACACACACACACACACACACACACACACACACACACACACACACACACACACACACACACACACACACACACACACACACACACACACCTCCACATTGAAACCAAAATGCTTGAAAATACAATTCAGGGACAAACATACAAATACAAACAGATATAAACATTGTTCACCTTTTTCATCTTTTCAAATAAAATATACCCATGGGCCATGGCTAGGATATCCTTCTTGTCCAACCATTCAACAAAACTCAAAAAAACCTACCATCTCTCGACAGGCCTCAATGTTCAACTCATATTAATTATGTACGATGTGACAGCTGGATATCAACCACATGTTGACATTTGATAAACACATTCTATTGATACATCTCTCGCTACGAGAGGCATCCACTTCCCCCGTGCCACCAGTTTCTGCTTCACTCCCGGCTGTCTCGCTCTCCTCCACCTGCCCATTTATCATGTCTCCGTGCTCTGTGGGTCGGCCATTTTTGCTAATGATGCCAATTAATTGAAAACATTAGTGCTTCTCAAAGATTAACATCCCCCCACCAAACCACGTCAGGGGAGGGCAGAGGTAGACAGGAAGGGATGGTGGGGAGGGGGGGGGACAGACAAACGGACAGACGGACAGACGTTGGGAGCAATATCAAAGTCTAAGCAAAGGCTTGTTGACACACAGTTTGGCTTCCGGTGATTAACAGAAGAAACACAGGTTAAAGACAGGGGGGAGTCTGTGCTCTTTCTGCCATGATCAAGGACGTCTGGGAGCAGAGAGCAAACGGCCGGATGGCTGGAAGACGCAGCACACACTTTGACATTAGGAAACAACCGTTTATCTGGGGCATACTTGACCACAACTCACTTGGCACATTATATTTATGTCGTGTATGCAAATATGATATAGTATATTCTTTGTATGGAGATTTGGGACTTAGTCTGTAGTGCGGAAACTCGTCCCAACTAGAAGGTGTGTGTTTTTGTGAGTGTGTGTGAATGGATGTGCCACTTTCTAAATTAAATAGCTAATTTTCAGGACCATAATGCCTTGGGATTTGTGTTGCTTTTCCAGCATATGAATTTTCGTTTTTTTTTTAAGCTCAGAGATGAAGTCCAAAAACAGTCTCCAAGACATTAACTAGAATAATATGCAGACACATGCCTGGATTAGACACACGCATGCACGCACACACACACACACACACACACACACACACACACACACACACACACACACACACACACACACACACACACACACACACACACACACACACACACACACACACACACACACACACACACACACACACACACACACACATATGGAACAAGGGCATAGTTCCAGGCTTGGAGGGGAGGGTCTGTCAGATGGGTGAGCTGGGCAGGCATGTGGGGTCTCATGATGATCCAGGTGTCAGTGGATGAGATATGAGAGGGCTGTCAGAGCCCTTGGTGTACAAGTGGCCCAGTGGAGGGGATGTGGCATGGACACACTGCACACTCCACAGACACAGCCTCACTGTGTCCTCTTCACACCGGGCAGGTAGAGGAGGCTTGGAGGAAGTGGCCAAATATACTGTGTCTGTGACTAGCTCTAGAATATAAATTGGTAGGATTCAACCCCACGGAATTGTAAAGACCTTCGAACCCAAATATAATTTAGCTTTAAAATATGTGCACAGGTTGCTGTTTAATAGATAGCAGGAGTGAGGAGCCCCCCTTTCTCCTCAGTGCTACCAGAGTTCTAAAGTGCTGCATTGTTTACGAGTCCTTGTCTGGCCGGCTTGCCAACCGCACCAAGAAACCCAATTACTGGGTAAAGCCCTGGCTTACGCTTCCCAATGTTCTGCACTGCATCCCGCATCCATCTCAGGCCCCAGAGAGTCTCCCTGTCGACTCTCCACCAATGTCATTTGCACCCCCTGTTCTCTCTGCAGCGCCTCCGCCTTGCCTTCCAACGGCTCTATCGCGCTAGCCACAGACCCCGCCCCCCACCACCACCACCACCACCACCACCAACACCTCCAGCTCCTATCACTCTCCCTGCTCCCCCCCCCCCCCCCCTCTCACTGCTGACCAGCGAGCTCAGCAGCGACAGACTGGCTTCAACCTGCCCGACAGCACCAGGGCTCCTCGGGAGCCGAGAGATCATGAGGGGGGGGGAACATGACGCAGCAAGCCATCTCATTACGCTAGTGCAGCTTCCTGGTCTGTTGCTGTGGTTGTTGTTGTTGTTGTTGTTTTGTTGTTGTTGTTGTTGTTGTGCCCCGTGGCCTGGATCATCATCAGGTAAGGATGAGGAGGAGGGGATGGTGGGAGTGGTGTGTAGGGGAGGATGGGGGTTGGGGGTGGGGGGGGATGTGCTGGAGCGCCAAGCTTTGTGTCCAACAAGAGGAGAGGAGGCAAAAAGATGGCAAGGTGTAGGCCAGCAGGGAGGGGGGGGGGAATTGGGAATAGTTTGTATGTGTTTGTGAGCAGGTGTTTGTGTGTGCGTGTGTGCGTGTGTATGTGTGGGATGTATATGTGTATGTGTGTGTGTTTGTGTGTGTTTCAGTGTGTGTGTGTGTGTGTGTGTGTGTGTGTGTGTGTCTGTGTGTGTGTGTGTGCGTGTGTGCGTGTGTGCGTGTGTGTGTGGTGAATAGAGTTCCTCGGTTGCAGCTGAGGTAGCAATTGCACGTGACGGATGGGTGGGTGGTGGGTGGGTGTGATGGGTTAGGCAGCTTGCAGTGGTTGGGTGGTGGTGGTGGTGGAGGCGGTGGTGGTGGTGGAGGCGGTGGTAGAGGTGCTGTTGTGCAGCGGGGGATGGGAGGTGAGACAAAGCCAATGGAGCCCAGCAGAGGTTGAGTGAGGTTGCAGGCGTGCGCAGTAAGCCCCTTCCCTTCTCCCGCAGGCGTCCGGTGTTAAGAGAGCCAGGATGGGACTAGGTTACAGGGAGGGACCTGGGGCCATTTCATTACAGAAAGTGTCTGTCCACAAGATGGGAAAAGGATTATCCTCCAAACAGGATTTATTGGAGGGGATAATTCATTGGCTGAACCCACATTGGGGAAGTGCCATATAGGTTGAGGTTACAATATCGCTCCATTCACAGCTCCCTCCTGCAGGATCCACAGGGGGTGTGTGGCTGTGTGTGTGTCTTTATTTATGTTTTTTTGTTTG
>OLKM01000191.1:423010-433010 GCA_900291075.1 Melanogrammus aeglefinus
TCTGTTTGAAGTGCACTCAAAGACCTGCTGCTGGACTAAGTTCTTCACAGCGGGACGGCGGCAGGATGGTGGTGGGGGTGGAGATGCCAGCGCACGCGTGCTGCTCCTAAGAGGTGTGGACTTTTTGTGCCCTTCACTCCTCTTTGCATTCTTCTCCCATATTTGAACGTTCATTCAGGAAGACTTAAGGTATTTGTCTGGACATGGAAGCAAAGAGAGACTCCAGTTTGGAGAGGAGAAGGGAGGCCTCAGAAGCTGAGTGTTGGGGGCTGATGGGGGTGGGATATGCACAGTCTTGCTGTACTCTTTAAAGTGACCCAAGGTCATTGTTCAGAGAGGACTTTTGAAATATAAAATGGCTATGACTTCCATAAAATGTGCTTGTCCTACAGTTATTCAAATAATATTATAATGCTTGGCTTGCAGTTTTTAGATTTTACTAATTGGGATTAGGTTAGATTTGACAAATAGCTGAATCCACTGTATATTTGGAATGTTTCTATATCCGTCCTAGACTGTTATGAGGATTCACACTGTTTATGGCCTCCCTGCATTTGACTAACTCAATAATGATATTCTTCTAATAACCATGCCACACATCTTAAAATAGTTATACACATGACAGCCACATTCAGCCTCTCCTGTCCAGTCACACCTTTGCACAAGACGTTTCCACGTTCATAATCATAGATTCCTATCTCTGGGACTTAGGGGTCTGATTCTCGATACATCTTTCACATCATAACAAAGCTCTATAGAATCAGAATCCGACATTTGCCCTTGTGTGCGTATGTGTGAGAGTGTTACCAATGGGTGGAAAAAACATGATAATGACCTTTAGCATAGCATCGCTATGGTTCAGACACCACCCAACACTCCATATTCACTTCACGGCGTCTGCTCGTCCCGGGCCCTCCTGGGCGCCCACACTTGACTACCGCAGACTGTATCCGTGGAGTGTTTAGCTGCTAGCCCGCTGTCTGCCGGTCCCCTGGGGTGGTGGTGTGTTTGTTTAGGGCCACTACCTCGCTGCTCGGACACTGAGATGCAGATGGTGCGGGGAGCCGGCCCCGGAGTGCCTTCGGACACGCTCCGGCAGAGTGCAGGGTCATGTTCTCTCGCTGACTACAAGACAGGAAATCCATTTAATTACCTGTGAAGCAGAAGATGGGGGGGGGGGTGGCGGTGGGCGGTGGGGGGGGGGGGGGTTGGGAGGGCAGGGTGGCGGGGTGGGTGGGGTGAGCGTGGGTGAGGAGGGGCGTGGAGGGGGCGGTGGGAGGGAGGGGAAGGGGTGAGGGGCTGACAGGAGAGGACTGTGTTCCCTGAGCACTCTGCCAAAACATGCGGGGTGGGGGGGAGGGGGGGTGTAACAGGGGCAGGGGAGGGTGTGGCAGGGCTGTACATTTTTTTTTTAAAATATATATACATCAACTATAAATATACAGAGCGAGGGACGAAGTGCGAAGCACATTGGTGCAGCGGTCTCACTCCCATTCTGCTATCCCCTTCAGCGGCCAGCCTGACCCTCCTCGTTCCCATTCAGTGTGTCCTCGGCCCTGTCCGATTCTTTGTGTCCACTGCCTCTCCTCCCAGCTCTCTCTTACTCCCCCTCTCCTTTCTCTTTTGCTTAAGTCGACACTCACTATAACTTTCAAGGTTCTCTCTTTCTTACAATCGCCATATATCTCTGGCTGTTTCTGTCTCTTTCTTTTTCTCTGTCTTTTTCACTCTGTCCCCCCTCACTCTCTCTCCACCCCCCCCTCTCTCTCTCTCTCTGTTTAGCTCTCTGTCTGTCTCTTTCTCCCTCTCCCTCTCCCTCTCTCTCTCTCTCTCTCTCTCTCTCTCTCTCTCTCTCTCTCTCTCTCTCTCTCTCTCTCTCTCTCTCTCTCTCTCTCTCTCTCTCTCTCTCTCTCTCTTCTCTCTCACTGTCTATCTCTCTATGTCTCTCTCTCTATGTCTCTCTCTCTCTCTCTCTCTCTCTCTCTCTCTCTCTCTCTCTCTCTCTCTCTCTCTCTCTCTCTCTCTCTCTCTCTCTCTCTCTCTCTCTCTCTCTCTCTCTCGCTCCTTCCTTCTCTCTGTCTCTCTCTCTGTCCCTCTATCACTATCTCTCTCATGAATTCTCGTCTCTGTGTCCGAGGACATTGCGTCTTCTCTCAATCACTCACATTTATTCCCTCCTTTTTTAAACGTGTCACCGTGTGTACTTGGGTTTAAGGTCTGGTTCGTCTTCCTCCTCTTCTTTTTCTGCTGGCTTTCTACACTTCCCTTTTCTTGTCTTCTCAACGCTGTCCCGCCGGGACGACTAAATCATCCGCTGGCGCAGACAGGTCTGAAGATTACTGCTGCCTTGCAGAGCGAGAAGGCTTTAATGTCCACCGGGACAACACTGGTTGGTTACAAAAAAAAAGAAGAGTGTGGCCAGAGGAAAATGAAGCGAGTGCCATTATGCAAGGTCAAGCGTACGAGATGGCCCAAGATTCACTCAGAAAGTAACTTGGGGAACAAGAACGGCTCTTGTGGAGACACTGAGGCCTATCCAAGTGTCTAGTGTCGGAGGGTTAGTGATTGTGCCTTCACAGACTGGATATATCAAAAGTATTTCTATTGGATAATGACTGTTGTGACCAGGGCGGGAGAGAGAGACATTCATAAGATATTTTATAAAATAAGGCTTGTCCATTGGCTGGTATCATTTAGACCATTTATATGCTGGGGTGTATTTACGTTCCACAAATAATAAAAGAACAAGAAAAAGAGAAATACAAGATATTATAGTGTTGAGGTTTTAGTGGAAATTTATTTTGAAAAGCTCAAACACAGGCTCCATGCTCAACCTTCTTTGTAAAATAACGCTGTTTTTGTTGATCACTATTTATTTAGCTTCTTTCTTAAAAAATTTAACTAAATCCAATGAGGGTTAAGTTAAGGGTAGAGCTGCTTATCAATTTCATGAAGAACATTTTGATCGATCGTTGTCTAGTAGTTGTCGAGGAATAAAACCCATGATTAAATTATTCATATTTGTACATTTTAATTGATGAAAGTCAGTTAATTATTGCTTATAATTGCTGAAAGATAGGTTTATCTTTAACTTCAGTTTTACAATAACACCTGAATGCCACTATTAATGATAACATCATACTTGATGCATTTGTTCAACTTTATTTATACAATGTAAGAGAAATATGAGTAAACAGAACAGTTGCTATCTCTTTAACAATCTATATACCATATTGAGACACTCCATATTTCTAGAGAGTTACAGTTTTGTCTTTTGTTGTGTATTTTTGATGTGCAATCAAATATTATGTAGTTGAGACATTATGCATTCCAATCAAAAATAATTAGATGTCAAATAAAAAGTAAAAAAGCTCTAAAGAGTTTAGGGAAAAAATAAATATTAATGATTTGATTTCATTGCATTTTCTGTGAGTTTGCGAAGGGAACATTTTTGGTGGCAAAGTAAAACATTTTGTTTTCAAATTCTGCTCTTTCATTTGCACTATTGGCCCCATTAAGTGGGCAGGCTTTAGAGGGGGTTATAGATGTTGCTTCTCCATTGGTCGATTGTTTTTGGGCGTAAAAACCTACAACTAGTAAAGAAGAACGTTTTTATTGTACACATGTGGATGACAAGGAAGTAGGACTGGCCTGTTGGCAGTACCAAAGTTAACCTTCTTCCGTTAAGCTGCTGTTTATATTCATTGAATAATATTCTGACCTTTTTTGCACTGTGTTCCCACTAACGATACCAGTTAAGATTTATAGCCTTCAAACACACAGGCTTGCAGTTGATGCATTATCATACATTAGCATTGCGTTGAATTATGTTACATCATCTGAACTAATTTAAATATAATTAAATTGCACGTGTTTTAAAGGTGACATATTATACCACCAGGTGTAGCAAACATTGCTCATCTATCCAGCACACATATAGGTGGACACGCCCACTAGTGATGTCAGAAGATGCAGATTTTCAAAACGGCTTGTAACTGCTAATCATACTCACACCTGGTTGTTTAATATGTCCCCTTTAAACGAAATGGTTCTGCATGTTTGTGCTAACCCAAATCAACCAGATCTACAAGAGTTTAAATCGGTAACACTTTATTTGAAGGTGTCTGCATAAGAGTGACATGACACTGTCATAAGCATGACATGCACTGTCATGAACTTGTCATAGACGTTATAACATGTTAGAAACGTTTATATGGTGGTATACATGGTAATTAAGTGTCATTTGGTTGACAGGTGGACATTGTTTGGGTTGTCTTGATTATGACAAGTTGACATTAATCAAAGTGACATTACACAAATGTCATTACCCATGGAATGCTGAATTGGTCGAATTGACTCAATTATAATAATAATTATGTCAACATTTCATAAATACAAAAAGAGGTGCATTTTCTTATTATGTCAAGTTGTCATGACAGAGACATCCTCTGGTAATTCCATTGTGGCTAATGTCATTATAAAGACATCCCAAAACATATATAATGACAACTTCTGGTAATGACACTTTGATTAATGTCAACTTGTCATATTCAAGACAACCCAAACAATTTCAAATTGTCATAGCAACAACCAAATGACACTTAATGACATCATGAAAGTTTATGACAAGTTCATAACGTTCATGACAAGTTCATGACAGTGTCATGTCACTCTTATGTAGACATCTTCAAATAAAGTGTTACCTTTAAATCAGCACTTTCGTCACAATTCCACATATCTACTACCCATATTTGTTAATCTCATTGTTCCTGTAATTAATAGGCATGTCTTGCAAAGTACCACATAAAAGTAATGGACAACCCTAGTCATGATCCTTACTTCAAAATCAAAATTGAATGTCATGAGTCGAATTCGATCAGGCGCTCTGATACAAAACCATTTTTACAAGGCATCAGCGGATGCCCCCAGGCCACCATAGGCTTACTGGGTAGCTCATGTCTGTAAATAAATAATCTATGACTTCTCCCTTCTAGTAACATTTTTGCTTCGGCTGGTTTAGGACAACTGGTTTCCTTTGTGCATTGCAAACCTCATATATTCCAATAACTGCTTGCGTGATTAATTAAAGAAAGAAATGTGCTTGGCATCCACATATGCATGATAAAAACTAACCTATGTCGGTTGTAGGCAATTACCCTCAAGTATGATCTACCAATGAAGAAGCTTTATTTACAACTCCCTCTCAAGCCCGCCCACTGTAATGGGGTCAAACGCAAAAAAAAAAACACATCATTTTCAACCCAATGTTTTATTTCAGAACCAAACATTTTTGCATAGAAGATGTCACCGAGATTAAACCACAACAAAATAAGGGAAATGCGTCACTTTATTTTCTTCTCAAATGTCTATAAAGCTATTTTGTTTTTGATTGAAATATAATTATTTTCAATTTAAATGCATACCATTTAGATGTCGATTATGAAATGTTTCATTTCAAAAAGAAAATGAGGTCTGTTAAAACCTTAAAAGCTAACTATGCTATCAGAATTGTTTTTTGTTGTTGTTTGCAATAGAAAACATTTTGCACACAACATAAGGCGACACATGTACCTCCGTAGAAGTCTCAGATGCTGTGGCCAATGAGAGACAAAATGTCTTGTGTCGGAAAGTTTCAACCAAATTACTTAGCGAACATTAGTGACAAGTTCCATCTGTTTCTGTATAGAAAAGCTTTTTCTTTATTGTGTATATATTGCATTATTTGCTGCTAATTCATATATAATCAATCTTCTAACCATATTACTTTAACTGCAGTGCTTTAAGCTGGACTTGGAGTCAGTCCCTGCAGTGATTACTCTGTGATGTGGTGGGTGCCATCTGGACTTTGTGATCCACATCGTGCCCATATGCTTTGATGCCCTTTGTGTATGATGTTTGAAATGAATTTCTTAATGATTGACAACCATGTATAAATATCAGTAAACATCATGGCTTATGAATATGTCTAACTGCAGGTTAAGTGATTGCATTTCTTGCTGATTAATCAGAAGTGTTGAATACAGGTCTTTAGATATTTATAATACTATTTAGCTGATAAGTATTATTTCGTTCATCACTAAATAACAAATTAGTTAAGCCTTACAAATGTTATTAGTAATGATGACGTAATATCCGAAAAGCTAAGATTAAGATACAATTATGAAGATGTTCATCGTTACCTACAAACTAAACATGCTAACATGTAACTGTTACCCATAATAATATATATATATATATTATATATATATATATATATATATATATATATATATATATATATATATTTATATATTATATATATATATATATATATATATATATATTATCCCTCTCTTCTTCTGGGATCCAACAAGCTTGCTAGATCAATACTCAGACTGTGTATCCTTAGGAATGCATTTTAATATCAGATGTTGTTGTTGCTGTTGTTCATCTACTAGCATAGCTTGTTTTCAAGGGCACATCATATAATTCTACCGGCATCTTATGAACCTTCCATCAATAAAAAATAAAACTTTAGCCGCAGGTATCAAGCTTCAAAAAGGACCTGGTAATGTTGAAATTATGCAGGTTCAAGTTTGAACCTGTTTTGGCTTAACATCTACTACAAAACACAACAAGTGTTGTGCTATTAATGCACCGTGATGTATTATGTATAACTGCTTTGTAGCAGTGTGATCCAAACTAGTCTTCTGGTTGGATCACATCTGAGAATATATTACTGGAAATACAACAGAAGAAAAATAGTGACATAATGGAAATAAATCGACACGTTAATGTGACAAATGGTTCAACCCATGATCATACATCTTATAATATGTAAACGTTAAGTACATGTGTTTGTAGCTTAACATAAAATAATGGTAGGCCTATAATAACAGTATGGTGCAATTCAATCTAATATAAAGTCATACTGTAGGTGGACTTTCTAAAAGATTTCCTTATTGCTTTAAAGACAAAACACAATTGTTAACTTTGTTAGTTTTCTGACATGCTTCACCATATTTATCCTCCTTGGTATTGTAATATCTCTGAACCAAACTAACAAGGTGCCATAGATAACATAGAAATGGATGCCAGTGCACGCGCTATCGAAATATGAGATTTAATTCCACATCATTATTATCTCCTCGTATTGTTAGAGTGACATTCAACTGGTATTTTCACTAACTGCCGGGCAGCCCTCGTGCTTTATATACATCTAGTTCTGGTTGCCATGGCAGCGTGACCTTGGACATCGCCATACTTTCCCAGCTAATACAGTCCCTGAATACGCTACCTTTGTGCTGCATGTATAATAAAACATATGTACATACTTTCTGTCTGAACAGCCCCTCTCAAACCCGTAAGGACTATGATTTCCTCCACCCGAATACGAAATTGAGAAAGCTTTTTTCCATCCTCTTTATGCTCCACCGTTCACACCACCATTATTGCGATGGCGAGACCAGACAGCATGTTCCCCCGAAGCGGCAACAGTGAAGACGTTTAAAACCAAATCACCATGCAGCCGTAGCTGTTACCGTCTCTCAAGAGTGCTCGGCCAGCCAGAGCACGCAGGGCTGGGATGGATGCATTGATCACGCTGTCTTTGATATTTCCCTGGAAGAACAAATTATGGACAAATGGGACTGATGGCACGGGCCCCTTTGTAGATGTGTTCCTTCTGTCTCTTCTTGCTCATTCTCCTGTGTTTAGGCATACATTACCTTGTGTCTGTGCTTCTTCAGAGACATTGAAAAATGCTCTTTCTGTTTCTGCGAGTGTGCACGTCTGAGATTGTCTCCACACGTGTCTCCTATGACTCCTTTTTGTGTTTGCGTGGGTCATGGGTAAGTCTTTGTGTCTATGTGTTTGTGTCTGTGTGTTTGCCTCACTGTGCAAGTATGTATCGTTGCGTGTGTGCGTGTGTGCGTGTGTGTGTGTGTGTGTGTGTGTGAGTATATATATGTATGTGAATGTGCTTGGATGCGGCATTTATTTCCTTATATGTATCCGTGTGTTCTCCTGTATTCTCAGACCAAGGCACAGAACAGCAGGTGAGGATGAAAAGGTGCAGAACACCTATGGAGGGAGGGCGCGCGGGAGGAGGGGGTGGTGGTGGTGGTGGGGGGGGGGATGGATGTGCTGAGCGAGTGTTGGGGGAGATCGCATTAAGGTGCAGTCTTGCAGGCATCCACGGGTGGCAGGTCCCCCTTTTGTCTGGGTAAGTGATTGGACATGCAGAGCGCCTGCCAAAACGCTCCTCTTTTGGAGCGCGAGCACATCATGCTCGGGACCACCCCGTCGCTCTGGGCATGTTGTCTCTCCACACACAGAGCAATGCAGCGCTGCCTCTGCTGCTGCCACCACCCCCTCCACCGGCAGTACACCGGGCCCCTTTATCCCCCATCGTTCCCCTCTCTCTTCTCCCCTCCTGACCCCCCGTTCCTCCCTCCACCCCCCGCCCCGCTTGGCCCCTCCCTCCTGACGGGCCAGTCTGCTAACGATCTGCCCGACGACAGATCCCCGGAGAGAAAGTTCAACCACAGTTCAGGAATAGACCGGCAGAGAAAATGAGAGCAAAACGAGGAGCAAAAAAAAAAGAGAAAAGAAATAGGGAGAGAGGAGGAGAAAATGAGGACAAAGGTTGGAAGAGAGTGAGAGAGATGGATCGGTTGGGCCACGCCTTCTCAGAGTTATTGGGTTTAGAGTGCTGTGATTGGTTCAAGCTGAAAAACTGACAGACAAAAGAGTTTGGGTGGCGAAGTTAAAGCTGCTGTTAACGGTTCAGAACACATTAGGAACCCACTTCATCATTAACAACATTTTTTTTTAATAAAAGGTCTTTAAGATGCTTAAACGATAGCTTTTGAAATAGAATAGATATACATTTTGGTTGAAATAGCCTGCAAGACATTTTTACCCCCCCCCACATACCTGAATGTGAGCACTTCAGTCCATCTAGGTAACACGAAGACAGGTTAGGATATCGGAGGCAGACATGCCCAATGGCAGTTGCTCTCTCTCTCTCTCTCTCTCTCTCTCTCTCTCTCTCTCTCTCTCTCTCTCTCTCTCTCTCTCTCTCTCTCTCTCTCTTCTCTCTCTCCTCTCTCTGCTCTCTCTCTCTCTCTCTCTCTCTCTCTCTCTCTCTCTCTTCCCATCTCCCTCTCAATGGAAGGAACCCCAAAAACATGGATTTTGTCTCAATCACAACAACAACATCCTGCTATTTCAAACTACTTCCTTCCTGACATCAAACTACTTCCAATCAAATCAATTAAGCCGCGTGCCACCCTTGGCCTTCTGCCTGCGTTTGATCGTGTCCCACCTCTCCCTGCCAGTTGCCTGAATAAAAACTAAATGCTGCGGGGGATGCAGCGGTCTATTAATCACCAGCAGGGAGCAGAGATAGTGTGCAAGGTGTTGGGGAAAGATATAGTTGCTTTTGGGGGCATCAGAGCATGAACTCAGCTGGTGGAGATGTGGTGCCATGACACCCTGTCTGTGGCCACCTGGGATTGTGTGTGTGTGTGTGTGTGTGTGTGTGTGTGTGTGTGTGTGTGTGTGTGTGTGTGTGTGTGTGTGTGTGTGTGTGTGTGTGTGTGTGTGTGTGTGTGTGTGTGTGTGTGTGTGTGTGTGTGTGTGTGTGTGTGTGTGTGACAATATGAGTGTCTGTATGTGTGTGTATTGGGAAGTTTGTGTGTGTGTGCATTTGAGGGGGTTCGGCGTATGTGTGTATTTGTCTGTGGACATGTATGTGTGTTTGTGTCTGTATGTGTGTGTGGACGTGTGTGTATGTGTGTGTGTGTGTGTTCAAGGATACTGTGTGTTTTTGTGTGTGTGTATTTCTATGTGTGTGCGTCACGAGGCAGGTGGCAGGCTGCCTCTAGCAGGTGAAGAAACTGTCACCTCTAGCATGTGTGTGCGTTGGTGTGTGTGTGTAAATGTGTGTTTGTGTGTGTGTGTGTGTGTGTGTGTGTGTGTGTGTGTGTGTGTGTGTGTTTGTTTGTGTGTGCAGTAT
>OLKM01000191.1:438746-446246 GCA_900291075.1 Melanogrammus aeglefinus
GATGTGAAATGAGAAAGAGTGATGCATGTTGAAGCAAATTGATTCTATCTTACAAATCTCCGAAAACTTTAGCCCAGATCAAAGCTGACGCCCAGGCACTCAGATCACCCAAGCTAAGGCTGAAGCCCTTGAGGGGGGGGTGAGGGGGTGGGGGGGGTGGATGCGGGTGGAGGTGGGTTGGACATGGGGGATGGGGGTGGAGGGGTGGGGGGAGGGGAGGGGACTGTCTTGTCCCGTCTAATTACACATTTCAGACAGCTCGCCACCAATTATCTCCCCCTCAGTAGCATCTGCCCTTCCAGTGACCGCAGAGCTAATGTGTGGCGAAATCACCATTGCTTTGGAATTTTAAGCTTAGTATATGCTAAGTTTGTTGCCCTTCGAGTCCCCACTCTAAAGGGTCGCCAGAGGATGTGTGGAGTATGTATATATTTATATAAATATATATATATATATATACTGTACGTAGAGGGCAGTAAGTGGGGCCTAGCAGAAACTGACGTTTGCTTCAGGATGGCTTTTTAATGATACTGACCTTCCACTGAAGGTGTTGTCTAACTATCGAGATTTCACTTAAGAGCAATTTTAGCTGATTTCCTCCAGAGAGCGTTTGTACAATGACCAGGCGTTTGGCCACAGGCACCTGTTAGGCCTGTTAGCAAGAGGCTGGCTGCTTGTTCAGTGGTTAGAGTGACCACTCCGCCCCCACCTCCATGCTGCTTAGGTCTCGGGGCAAAAGGTCTGTATAAAAGGCAGAGTCTGATTACCTGGGTGCCAGAATCAGCCCGTCACCCACATCACCCACCCAGCCACCCACCCAGCTCCAGGCGGTGAAAGACATTGTGAAATCACCCTCAAAATATCGACCCTAACAAGGTCCTGACACCTGCCGAGTGTTGCTAGACGTGATGAGAAGCGACAGCTTTTTATTTTCTGCACTATTGAAGAATGTGGTAATTAATATAACGTAATGCTACCTTCTGTTTAGGAGCAAGTAGTGGCAACCTCTGCCCTCATAGAAAAAACAAGAGTATGCATGCAGAGAGCCTCAGCACAGTATACTGGTGCCTGACCCAAGGGACAACCATGCAAATGTAAGCATAGGGGAATTTTGAAAAAATTACATTAACTTACTATTACTATGCATATGGTTGAACAGCATGCTCGATTGGATTATTAGGCAGCTGGAAGCTGTGAACGTGCTTCTTGGTCGTAAGCATATGTATACATTATATTTATATTTGTATATACTTGTGTGGCGCGTGTGCGGATGATAGCTGGTTTATGTAGCCTCACTTGGCCCCGGGACAGACTGATTGGACTATGGGGCTGGGTGGGGCTGCACACCTGTTCACTTTGAGAAAGAAATGCGCGCTGGAGCCCAGTCAAAGCCACCTAGGTGGAGTAGAGCAGTCACCTGGGTGAAAACATGCCTCCTTCCATTTGATCAATTTAATTCATATTTAAATATACATTATGAATGCAATTTTTTAAATGGCAATACATCAGTAAGGTGGAGGGTCCAATAAAATATATTTATTTAACATATTTTATTTTATTCAATAGCAGACAGAGTATACATATTGCATATGCTTGTTTAAGAGAAAGCCGCACAGTAGCATTTGCACACTGAGGGATGAAGGGAATATTGTACATGATGACTATTGTGTAGTAGGCCTGTGGCATGATAGCTAGGCTCTGAAATGTCATTTGTGATCTGGCGTCAGGGATCCGAGCACCAGTAATACCATCAACCGCATTCAATTGCTACTAGCGTGTTTAGTGGGAAATACAAAAATAAAAACACCAATAGCGTTCAAGTCACGGAAACGAGACGCTGTACATTTCAGTTGGACCCTGTGTTCGTCTTGCCTGGGTGACTACCAATCACCTCCCCACTGCTAGAGTACATAAACAGGGGGAAAACAGTTACATGCGTCTTTAAAATAGTGATGATCATTCTGTCAATGATAAGAAACAACTTGCTTCCCCACTCTGGGGTCAGTTTAACAGCGAACGTACTGCTTCATGGTTGGTAGAACACATGGAACAATGGCCCTATTTGTTGAAACAATATATATACATTTAGGTTGCACTCACATCCCATCATTCATTTTAGTGTTCATATTCCCGAGAAGCCTTGGATGGTGGGTCTGGTGTCCTGCTGAGAAACATGGACATGACTAAAGGAAGGCCTTATTCTCACCGTTGACCCAGGGATTAGCCTCACCCACCCTTTAAGAGCTCGCACTTTCATTCCATTCAATGTTGAAAAAGTCAATGTCGAATACAGGCTGTGCAGTGGTATATTCCTGCCATTGAGTTCCCCACTGATCCTTGCCAAACAAACCATCCCTTGAACCTGGATTTCCTACCTATATTCTTTTTTCAAACCAAAGGTCCGAGTACAGTCAAGCTCTCATTTACAATGTCCTTTGATGAGAGTGTGTGCGAAACAAGCTGTGCCGACGCTCATGGTCAACCTAGGGGGATTTCAGACCATCGGACTCCTCTTAAGGCATACAATAGCGTAAAATACATTAGCAATGCGAACATCCCGCTTACTGCCGGAGACGTTTTTGCAAAAAGCAAACGCTGGTTTTGAAAAAAATAAAAGCCAGGCGCACCATCACGGTTATCCTTTCATTCTGTTGGCCAGACAAGGGGGAAACAGGGGCAAAGCCTATGATATGACATGGCCATGACAGCACCGGGCTGCATCCCGTAAGGTACGGTGGCACGCCTCCTGCGATAGCTCACCGCGCGCGTGTCTTACAAAATCATGGCAGTTGTGCGTCTGTCTGGGCTTCAGTAAAGTGAATCAGCCAGATGCAAAGTGTGACACTGTGTGTGTGTGTGTGATGTTGTCGTCGTGTGTTTTGTGTTGCTGCTGCGTCACATTGGTGTGTTGTGTGTGATGTGTGTGTGTGTTTTTGTGTGTGGCGTGTGTCGTAGTAACCCCCTTGTGCATGTGTGTTTGTGTGTGTGTATGTGTGTGTCCGAGTGCGTACCGTGCATGTGTGTGTTGTTGTGTGTGTATGTGTGTGTCTGTGCGTACGTGTGTGTGTGTGTGTGTGTGTGGTGTGTGTGTGTGTGTGTGCGTGTGTGTGTGTGTGTGTGTCCATGAAAGAGCAGACCTTTCCCACATGGCAATAAGCTCCAGTGGAGCAGACAATTGCAATGTAGCCATGTGAGAACGGGGCAAGATGGAGTCACTTTTGCTGATGGCTGGTAGAAAAATCTAACAACTTGGCTCCAGGAAGACGCTCCTGCCAATAGCTGGGAAGGAGGCACACTGCATCTGTGTGCAAAGTAAACAATTAATCCAACTAGTTCTCTACTTCTTTAACCATGTGTGTCTGTGTGGAAGAGCATGCCTGTGTTTTTTTCATGTGTGTGTGTATTTATCTGTGTGTGTGTGTGTGTGTGTGTGTGTGTGTGTGTGTGTGTGTGTGTGTGTGTGTGTGTGTGTGTGTGTGTGTGTGTGTGTGTGTGTGTGTGTGTGTGTGTGTGGTGTGTTGTTGGGGAGTCTAGGGCAATGTTGGAGAGAGGATGTTAGGAGCGACTTACATTCTTGACTGATATGTGTTGCATCAGCCAGGTCTGCTTCATTCATGCACAGCTTCTTGTTATGCAGCAACCACGCATCACAGTCCTTCTGTTAGAACTCATACCCTCTAAAGTGTGTCTGTACGCCTCCTGCCTGGCCCAACACACACACACACACACACACACACACCACACACCACACACACACACACACATCACACACACACACACCACACACACACACAACCACCAACACACACACCCACACACATACATACACACACGACGCTAACAGCCACCATATGCACACACATACACACACACACACACACACACACACACACACACCACACACACACACACACACACACACACACACACACACACACACACACACACACACACACACACACACTCACACACACACACACTCACACATGTACACATACAAACACATTCACAAACAATGTAATATTCCTTTACAAAGTCCAGGAACGGAGACGTTTCTAATAGAGAAGATGGAAGAGGACTGCTTGAGTGTTGGTGGAGCCTCAACATATGTGCATGGGTTTCTTGATGCAAATATGTGCATATCTCACATATTTACCAGCATTCTTATTTTCAAAGCTATTTCGTGCATGGCTGTTCTAGCCGTTGCGTGCGGCTTCCTTGTTATGCTGCTCAAGCAAGTCATCGCCTCCAACAAGTGATGGATGAGGTCACTGTAAACTAATGGTGCAATGTCACTTACCCCATAGTGGCCTCAGAAAGAGGCCGTTGAAATTACATTATCAAGAAATGTCATCAAAGCACCCGGGATTACTCAAGAATCTATTTGTCAAAAGTAATTAGGAATTCATTCTATTCTCTGTTTTGGGCATAGAAAATCCCCCAAAAAATATTATTTTGAGTCATCTATCAAGTTACTCGGAGTATAAGTCTAAGGCGGTTGCCGAATTTGTCTACATTTATCCAAAAAATCCTTTAGAACAAGAAAAACATGAAAATTCAGATTAAGCTTCCATGTGTAAAAATGCTTGCATTTTTAATGCGTGTTAAACTTTATAAAACAAGCTGTGAACTACTATACTGCCAAATGGTGTAAAAGACGGGGGTTTTACCGGAGTTACAGTAAACATAAAGTATCCAATATGTTAAAATGGCATTTCTGGGCGGTGAAGTCCAGTGTTTAACAGATGGAGAAGGTTCCCCTTGGCCTTAGGGTTTGGGCCATTTGCAGACAGACAGATCCAGTGTGGAGCGGGTCAGCCATCCAGCTCCCCCCCCCGCATGGCACAGCTTATGAGGGCACTCTGTCTAATAGCCAGCCGGCAGACCCTCTCTACCTACACTTACCCCGTTCACAACCTTGACCTGGGTGGAGACATGGATGTCGTGCTGATTTGATTTGTATTTTACTGATCGTTTGTAGGGTCAAACATAGTTATATAGTTATTTAAATAGAGTCCTGTTTTAAATGGCCTAAAAAGACAACTAAATGTGAGAACCATCTAAATTAAAATGAATCCTATTGTTTTTATAAGTTGATTGATAACTTGGTAATAGTCAATTGCAATAATAAATACAATAAAAAAAATGTAATAGTAATAATGAAATCAGGAGAAACCTCAGCCGTCGTGATATCAAGATTTCTTCAATTGGGAATATCTGTATGTGTACACCTTGTCCCTAATGCTTAGATGTAGTCTTTCGAGCAATCATAGTGCGCAAGTACACATTTGTTCACTTCTACATGACTCTTAACCCTCTCAACCATGTAATGCCAGCTGTCATATGGATGACAAATTCTTTATGAATCCTAGTCTGAGGGATAAAGTTGATATGTCATGCATGACATAATGGTTTCAAAGGTCTAATAAAGCGGCACACTCTGCCATTTCAGACAAAAGTCTGACATAAAAGATCTGGTGATGCACACGCGCACGCCACATGGTGCGTGCGCGCGCGCGTGTGTGTGTGTGTGTGTGTGTGTGTGTGTGTGTGTGTGTGTGTGTGTGTGTGTGTGTGTGTGTGTGTGTGTGTGTGTGTGTGTGTGTGTGTGTGTGTGTGTGTGTGTGTGTGTGTGTGTGTGTGTGTGTGTGTGTGTGTCTGTGCAGGTATGCATATGTGGGTTTATCATGTGGCTGTATATGATTGTAAATAACCTGGAGAGAAACATAGACATACAGCCAGACAATACCAACATGTACGTATCCACTGTAGATAGATAGACAGATAGATAAATAGATAGGTATAAGTAGGTAGGCACTTGGTATAGACAGATATACAGGCAGACAGAGCCATATAAAGACATAGCATTAGATAGCCATACTGTAGTATCCCTCAACCATTTAATTGTCCTGCCTTATAATGGCATTTTCCTTGTTTGTCCGTTTATCATAATTTTGACGTTCTTTCTAATTCTTCCCTCTCTGTCAATCTCTCTCTCTATGCATTTATTTAAAATGTATTATGACTTTGATACTATCTCTCTCTCTCTCTCTCTCTCTCTCTCTCTCTCTCTCTCTCTCTCTCTCTCTCTCTCTCTCTCTCTCTCTCTCTCTCTCTCTCTCTCTCTCTCTCTCTCTCTCTCTCTCTCTCTCTCTCTCTCTCTCTCTCTCTCTCTCTCTCTCTCTCTCTCTCTCTCTCTCTCTCTCTCTCTCTCTCTCTCTCTCACCCCCTTTCTCTTTCACTCCAGGCCCCATCTTGGAAGATAAAGCCAATCCTGGGGCTGGCTCCTGCCACAAAGCGGTCTGTAATAGTCTAATTGTGGCTAATGGTTTGTGCAGCTAATTAAAGTGTATGAATTACAGTAATCAGTCAGGCGCACGGGGGCCGCGATGCCACACACTGCTCCCCCAAGCGTGGCAGGACAGGAGCGGAGAGAGGGAGGGAGGGAGAGAGGGAGGGAGAGAGAGAGAGAGAGAGAGAGGGGGGGAGATAGAGAGGTGGGTGGGTGGGTTGGTGCGTGGGGGGGGAGAGTCAGGGATGAGGGGCGAGATGAAAGAGTTGAGCACCGATTGAGGAGAGAGCACGGTAGACGCGAAGGCGAGTGAAAAAGATGGAGACTAGGGTGTAATTTTTGGAAAAAGTGTGCAAAAAAACGTGTTACTTTCCTCTTCTTTGTGAGCGAGGATAACATATACACGGCTCAGCTGTTTCTATAGGGTCTCCATGTGGTCCAAGAGGGCTGTAATGGAGGATCAACTGTATATATATGTTTTGTGCCCCTGTTGCACGGGGAGTATATACTGCAGACATCACCGTATTTGACAAATAAACACCAAAAAAAAAAATAAGACAAACAACAAGAATATTTAATAATGCATCATTTGGTATTAAGCACTAGGTTCATCCACCACATTAGCATGCAAATGCATTTTCACAAATGTGTTTCATAAATTGCGAGCTATGTACATGTGGTTGCATCAGGCTTGGTATTCGAAAACAATCGACACATGGAACATATTCGCAAATGAGGTCTCTAATTGGTGCGATGCAAAGAAGGCAATCTATCCGCGCAGTTTTCCATCAACTGTAAAGAGGCTTGTTTAAGTCTGAGCCATACTGTCTTGTTCCTCTGTTTAAGTGCACATAATGGTAGTAGTAAAGTTTTACAAGCCCTGCTTTGAGACCATTACCTTGTGCTCTGTGCTTCTCCTTGTCAGTCACATGGGCATGATAACCAATTGAGCGCAGAAATCATAAAGAAAGCGCTCGTAAAGCACCAAAGTAGGCTTTGACACCATCACAAATACATTTGACGCAGGGTGATTACCCCCGGAGTACGCCACTGTAAATTGTATCTTTAACACAATGTCAAGCGCAAGTCGGCACGGAGTTGGGAGACGTTGCTTTTATAGAAAGTCATTACAATGCAGAGCGAAAGAAGTATATGTTAAACTTTCTCAAAAGATACTTTGTGAAAAGAGGAAGAATAATTGTGAAGTA
>OLKM01000192.1:0-39711 GCA_900291075.1 Melanogrammus aeglefinus
TAGATACTTTTAGATACTTTTAGTTTAAAAAAAAAGCCTTTTAACCGACGTCGGGAATCAGGGGTGACAAATAAAGAATACGAAAATACAGAAAATGTCCGCAAGAAGTAGCCGTTGACAGTTCATGTTGCTTAGTGATAGTAGAATACCAACTACTAACGGCAACATCGTGGAATGTTCGTGGACGCCGTAGCCGTCCTCTAACGTCGCTGCTTAAAGTCCCTATTGCCTCTGCTGTCCACATCCTGCTCACTAAACACACAGGGACGGCAGATCACACGGTACTTCCCTTTTCAACGCAAAACTTGACATCCAAACATTTGTCACACCACACAAACCACAGCACACACACACACACACACACTACAAAGTCCACACACACACACACACACACACACACACCACACACACAACACACACACCATACTCACACGTGAGTGTAAGGGTGAATTGAATGAATAAGTTTTTTCGTTTTGTATATTATGAATTCTAAGGGTGTGTATCGATCCGCCGAGTATTTTTTTGAAGAACTCGTGTGTTTCTCTATATGGTTGTCGACAGTATGGTGTGCGGTTGTTATATATATGGTGTTGTATCCTCCTGAGAGTGTGTGTGATATCGTTTGTAATCCAGATGTTGTGGTATCACATGTGGTGAATCTATATGTGTATCTATTCGGTGTGTGCGTGCATATCGTGTGTGAATCGTATACGCTGTGTGTGTTTGTGTTGTGTGTGTGTGTGTGTGTGTGTGAGTGTGTAGTGTGTGTGTGACTGTGTTAACTGTTGATGTAGTAGGCGATGACTCCAGCTTTATCCAAGTTGAATGAGTCATCTCTGGTCTCTTTGATCAAAGCTTCATTTCCTCACTCCTGACAGGGCCGTTCAGGATACTGCCAATGTTACGTTTGCATGAGAGACGTAATCTCGCAGAGCGCCAGAGAGCAGTGTTCGCGTGTGGTAACATCGCCCTCTGCTGTCCACATTTCCGCTCACTACACACACAGGCACGCAATATCTCAAGTGACTTCCTTTTGCACCAACTTTGACATCAAAACACTTGTCTCACACACACACACACACAACACAACACACACACACTACACACAATCACACACACACACACCCACACACACACACACACACACACACCACACACACACACACAGAGAGAGTCAGGTTTGACATTGAATGAATACTGTTTTCGTGTTTGAAAGTATGAATCTAAATCAGTCAAATCAGACTCATCCCTTTAATTAAAATGAGGGAGCGTCATTTAAGATCAAACCAGAGAGCTGAAAATAGCCTCTCACTGTTTACCAAGGCGACCAGAAGGCGCCGAACCTGCGTTGTTTACTAATTAGCTCCCCTGCCACAGCTTGCCTGCCATGTGTTTTTCTTATCAGTTAATTGGTTGCATCTGGTGTGTTGTACTTAAGAGGTAACCAAAACCAGTTGGTACGTTGGTGTCCTCCTCTCTTTGGCAGTGTAAGTGTCTCCCAAACACGGTATGTTGTTGTGTTCCCAGAAAACAGAATGTGTTGTGTGTTGTGTACTGTTTTGTTGAGGTCTGTGTTGTGACTTACTTTGACATTCTCTTCCTGTTTTCTCAGGTAAAGACTTTTTGAAGTAAAGAGGAGCATCTCATCTGAACCTGATGTGAGTAGAATTGTGTGGCAAAGCACAACTGACGTGACTGAATGTTAATATAATTCAATGATAATGTGTGAAGAAATCGGGAATTGTGGTGCGTTTAACTCTCATTTGAAATTTAAAATAATGAATTCTACCTGAAAGTAACATTTTAGAGACCATACATTCAAACTTGTCAAATGTAAGAGGTAAATCACTCTTGAATAATGAGTCATATAATTAGTATAAACTTATATTAAAAAGTTGGATTAGTTAATTTATCTTAATCATTGTTTAAAAAGTTGGATGATGCCAAAAGCCTGAATTTGTATTGTCATTCATTTCATCTGATTTAATGTAGGATGTTGAACTGTGGACAGTGTTTGGAGACCATGAGTTAAACTATGTTTCCTTCCTTCAAAGGTCTATTCATGGATATTTAACTTGCAGTTCTGTGAGTTATCCCAACTTAACCGTGAAGATGACTGCAAACTGTAAAGTCATTTAAATTTTCTCATTGCTCTTGGGCACATATGATTATGTTGTGGCTTCCTGGTGAGTTAACCCGTTACCTGAGTTGATCTGAGTAGTAAGGATGTTTTATATGGGTTCATGGGTTACTTAGGTGTTTGGTTTATGTTTGGTTTTAATTGATTTTGTTAAAATGGTTTACAGGCTCCAAGTTATTTGTTGTAAGCTGGAGTAATGGGTTGGGTCTGATATCTTCAGTCTTCTTTCCAGCTACTCTCCTGAGCTCTGCATCTTCATCACCATGAGTGTTGCTTTACTGATGAGGGTGTGGTCTGAGTGAGCAGAGGTGCATACTGGGATACAGAGCTGTCTGAATTCTACAGGTCTGTAGACACGCCCCCTCAGGGGAAACCGAGTGTTTGAGAAACCGTCCTGACGTCAGTTACATGGACTAGAATGTTCTTTTAAGATGGAGACAGGGATTCAGAAGGAGAAACACCAGGGGGAGATGAGGAGGGCTTCCTCATCTCAGCGACTAAAAACACAACTTCAGTCTGACAAAGAAGAACCATGGAGACATTCAACAGTCCCCTCCAGGCATGGAGAATCAGTTTTATTTCCAAGGTCTTATTTGTGGCCATCCCCATATGGATCCTGCTCCTGAAGAGCCAACCCCTCCACTGGGTGGTCTTCTGAACAGATGACCTCCTTCCTGTCCTCAGGCTGACTAAAGCTGCACCATTTGCATCTGTGAAGGCCCCTCATTCAGGAAACCACTGGACTACAAAGACACATTTTGGAGACGGCAAGCATAATCCATCACCAATGTGGGACGCCACTGAAGAATGTTGTACATAATTTGCGTCTCTGGAGACATTGTTCTGTTCTGGGTGCTCTGGCAGGAGAGCTGGGTGGTGGATGATGGAATGTTATTTGGCATGAGGTTTTTACCCTGCATGATTGTTTGGCCTTTTATGGCTCAGTGGTGTGTGTGTGTGTGTTTGGGTTTGACATGAGATGGATGATTTTTGGGCATCGCTAGGATTCCACACTGTGTGTCTCCCTCCCACTCACACCTGGCATGGGGTTCTACATGCGTGTCCTGGGTTCTGTGTGTATGTGTGTGTGTGTTCGGCTTGCTTTGACAGTGATAATGTTCATACAGGGGGTCAGTGTGAATGGCTTGGGATATTGGAATGGTCAAATAAATCATACCTGATGGTCGGCCACACGTTTACTTAAGGGCCTCCAGAGCGATTCTCCGGACCGGCATCCAACACACTGGGCAGGAAGGAGAGTATCCAACTCAAGTGTAAAAGGATGCAACCGGCGTGTTCAGATCAGTGACTTCAAACTAGGACTACACCAATCAGGATCACTGGAGGATGGACACCTAAAGGCATTCCACAAGAAGAGCTGGAAAGGAAGTTGCGAAGTTGGAAAGGGTCCTCAATGGATATTCAAGATGACCTTCAGATATGTAATGACACGCCTCTTCCTACCTGGCTGGGTTGATGGAGAGCCCTGTGGATCTTGTCTTGCTCTCAGTTGCACGTCTTCTCAGGCTGTACTGTATTTGTTTCGGACAGGACTAGCTGAAACGATTGGTTCCCTTAAATCAGAACCAATCTGGGAACTCTAACCAGTGCGCTCTTCGAGCTGAAGTTGTGCTCTTCCGCTGAGGCAGTAAGGAATCCTTCACTGGGGCTTCAAGATGTAAAGAGGAGAATGTTTCAATGTGTTCCATGGTACTCTAATGAGGACCGTAGTTGTGTTCCACTGGCTGAGAGGAAGAACCCTCACATCTTCCTCTTGGCCTTTCTCCTCTGAGAATCCTGGCGCCATCTCGAAGGATATTCCAGCTCATGCAACTGATGTCACGGCAGATTCTCAAACACTTGGTTTCTCCTGAGTGGCGTGTCTATAGAACTGAAGACTTGAGACAGCACTATATCCCAGCATGCATCTCTGCTCCCTCAGACCACACCCCCATGAGTAGGATGCAACATTCTAGCGATGGAGATGTAGAGTTTTATAAGTAACGAGGGAGCAGACAAAGGTGATTAGAACACAATGGCATGTCAAGTCTGTAAATCTTTAAACCATGAAGATGGTTGGATAGTTTGTAGGAATGTAGGAATTGTGCATCTATTTATTATAAGCAGTCCTTTCACTCAGATGCCTACTTCTCACTGGACCTGTACTTTTGTTGGCTGGCTGGCCTGATTTGCTGTTGGTGATTAGGCGGTCAGGGCTATGGTCGGCTCTCTGTGAGCTCAATGTTTAGAATTGCTCTGTATGGTTTGTACCCTAAATAATCTAGATAATTGTAAAATGTAGACACGGTTTTGTATTGAATGATTTCATTGTTCTTAGGCAAGGATTTAAATTTTAAAGTTGTACATGGTAGTTTGAGTGTTCGTACGGTTTTGAGTGATTTAACATGTACACACTGGGTGCATCATATTGTAAAGGTACACTGAATAGTCGTAATGACCAACAGCAACAAACAGATCTCCTCAAGGTAAGTCTGTTGGCTGTGTTTTAAGGAAGACCCTCGCTGGACTTCAGGATCTTCCTCCGTTCAGCTCAAGGTGAGGCGCTGGTTATGTTTTTTCTTTGGTTGGTTCCGGCCGGAATGTTCGGATTCCTGTCGGACGGTTTGTGCTTCCCGCCGTGGAAGTTTCTGAGGCACTTGATTTAGTCCCAATGGTTAGCATAGAACGTTGTAGTCTTGACAACCATTAGAAACCACCTGGCAGTTAGTTGGACAGGAGTCCCCTGAGGGAATCTGGCTGAACGTTCTGGATTGTATTTGCGTAACCTCGAGCCGTTGCAACGGAAACTATTTTTCAGTCGGTTTCCATTGGGAATTGTATCCTGTGTCTTATACAACTTAAGTTTGATATTAAATACATACTGACACGTACGTCGTACAATATGTTGATCATTTTCGATGGATTTGCCATACTTTTAACCGCGTTGATGGGACTCTCGCTGCGTACAAAATGGCCTTCTACTTGCCGGGCCCATATTTTGACATCAGTGAAGGCTGAAAATAATTTGAAGATGGAAGACAATTTGACATTTCTTCAACGGAACCCAGCACCTGAATATGGCTGAGTAAATTTGATTTAATATCGATACTGCTTAGTGTTCTTTGTTACTTCAGCTTTCGTATGTTCTAAATATCTGCTGTAATTAATTGCCACAGAAGTTAAACCCTACCCAATGGAATGAGGTTAAACAATGACTTTGGTGCAGAGTTACCAACTGGATAATATCAAAGCTAAAATAATGTCTGTCCTTCCCACATGTTACAGTAGAAGATACTCTAGAACTGTACAAGGTAGTTTGTCCCAAGGTGTCTGCCTCCTCACCCAGAGCAAGACCTCCACCTCCTCACCTAGAGCCAGACCTCTACCTCCTGTCAGAAGTCCTCCAGAACAGGTCAGTGCTCTGGTGTGTGAGTAGAGTCTTCTCAGGTCAGTTTCAATGCATGGCCCGAACCACTTCTTTAAACTTGTGGACTGCTCTGTCTTCATTCCCAAAAACGGGATGCTCATGTCTGTCTTTTCTAGCACTGGAAAGCTTCGAAGATTGTTCCTCGTCAGAAAAACGACGATTTGCTTTGCTACAATCCTTTCCTGTACCTTGGACAGGAAGGGCAGATTCGATATAGGCTGATAGTTCCTGACTAATTCAGGATCTAGGCCAGGGTTTTTGAGTAGCGACTTAAAGGGCAAAATACAGCTGTTACTTTGACATGCGGTAACCAACTACCGCTGTGTTTCCTTACTAGAACGTGTTTCTGGAGCGGAGGCGAGCTGGTAGGGGAGCCATGAATCTGGAGGATGACAAACACTCTACCAACAAGGATTGTAAGTTTGTATTAACCAAACAAACTGGAAATAAAGGGCTTAAAAATAAGACCAAACTAGAGCCTTGTTACCAAACTTTAGGGCCAGACTCGTGCTGTTTGTTCCAGACCAGGACTCTGGCTGTGGAGAGCTGATGGAGGAGCCAAGACTCCGGAGGACGACATCACTCTACCAATCAGGATCCTCGTAAGTTTGCATAAAATAAACATAGTGGACTTGTTGTAACGCAGGATTAGTTTGTTCAGTACAAGTTACGGCATACTAATGTGGTTGTTTACCAGACAACTACAGCTGCTACTTTGTTACGCGCCATTAGAGCCCAACTACTCCTGTGTTTGTGACCTTACATCAGAGGCAAACTACTCCTGTGTTTGTTCACTGATATTAGAGACAAACTACTCCTGTATTTGTTACCTTGCATTAGAGCCCAACTACTCCTCTGTTTGTTACATTGCATTAGAGACAAACTATTAATGTGTTTGTTACCTTGCATTAGAAACAAATTACGTTTGTAATCAGAGGAGGAATCTGGAGGACTGATGAAGAAGCCGTACATCTGGAACGCAAATCCTGGGGAAAACCAGAACTCTACCATCAAGGATTCCTCGTAAGTTTGCATTATCTGGACGTAGTGGACTAGGTAGGGGGTTGGGGGTTCAACTCTCAAACCAATGGTGCCGGGTTCAAGTCCTCAGAATACAGTGATGCGTCCTTGAGCAAGGCGCCCTAAAGCCTGCCTGCTCCCTAATGACTTATCTTTGGTTCAGATAATGTGGCATCTTTTGAATATTGATCCTAATCAATGTCCTTGTTTGGTCCGGGCAGACGCTCCTGAGCTGAACCTCACCTGATCCTGTTTGGTCTGGGGCAGAAACACCTGAGCTCCACCCCAACTGAACCCGACATTCTGCTGGTCCCATCTCCTCAGTTCATCTTGGCCTCGTCTTCCAGTAGACCTGCTGAGCAGTCGGAGGCTGATGGATCAATGACCTCCAGCGGGAGTAATCTTCTTGACCCCACATGTAACCGTGTGCTTCCACACGCCTTTCCCTCACATCTGAGACTAACCTCACTACTTCACTACTCTCCACTGCTTCCTCTTCTTCCTTCTCTGTGGTTCGAACCTTTACACTGAAGGCGCGTCTTCCTGCCCTCAGAGGGTTCAGCGTTAGGGTTGAGAGTTAGGGTTTAGAGTCAGGGACAGAGCTGGTCAGGGAGGACTGCTTTTAAACAAACCTCTTCACTTGCTTTCAGAATGGTGGTGACATTTTGAAAAGATTCATTTGGGAAAATGTTTTCCTCTGCTTTCCCTTTTATCTGTCAAGTGCTTTTGTTTATATATTAAAATTCCACATTGACTTCTACATGTTTGGTGCGGTTAATTTAATTGACCTTTAACTTTGTTAATGTCAAGCTAAACTCCTGCAATACATTTAATATACAAGATTTTTATTCAGCAATGTTCACAAAATCCATTTTGTAAAAATATGAAACCTCAATATTACTACTAAATTCAAGACTATTCATGTATTTAACAATGTACATACTGCCCCGCAGGCCATTCTCTGCTACTACAACACGTTCAGTCCACCATCTCCCACCTCACATCAATGTAGGCTACTCAGGCGCGTCGTTAGACCTGGGCATTCAAGGCTATAGGCCCCCGGATCGCTGTGCCGTCAAAAAAAACAAAACATAATGATTAATAGCCCCGTAGAGTTTACTTCTTACTGTACGTTCACACCAAAAGCGATTGGGCCTATCTCACAACTTCCTGGTTCGGCGTTCGATTTTGCCTTCACCGGGTAAAGTGACTTCCGGTCGCGTAGTCCATGATATTTGACAATGGCGCAGTCAAAAAACAAGAGCTTCTGTTGAGTACCTCTATGCGCGCCAATTCCAAACAAAAACAACCGTATTTTGAATTTTCCACGACTTCCCAACTAATACAGACCAAAGACAGCAGTGGGTCAGGGGCGATTCAGACGGGGATGAAGGAGTTAATTTCGTGATTCAGAAGGGGAGAGTACACTTTCTTTCTTTCTTTCATGTTTATTTCGAATATGTAGACAAAACAAAAACAACAAATTTTGCCAATTTACACAATAAAGCTATTCAAGAATGAATAACAAAACACAAAAATAATAATAGTAATAGTAAAAATATAAAAAGCAAAAAGAAACAAGAAATAAAAATAAACATAATTGTAAACATATCCGAAAAAGGAGTGAGAAGAAGTAAAAACTTATGTTACTCCCACCCCTCTTATTAGGCCTACTTACTCTGTATGTTTAATAAAAATAAAATGAATATAAAAATGTTATGTTATATAATTAAATATACACATGTAAGTATGTAACATTAATTATATATATCTACAACATACATTTAACAAGTAATAAATATGAATGTGACACAACCGCGTGTATACACATGTATAATTAGCCTACATATATTACACATATACACACTGGTCTGTAGTCGGCATTTCTCAGCGGCTGATTATACCGACGGGAGTCCTAGGCTGAATACTGGAGCTGTTCCCAGTCGTAAAAACTACAAACTCCTCCACAAAATACTTGTACCCTTTGCCAGCCTGGACTGTGGTGTTGTCGAGTGTGTCTCCACAATCTGCCGCACATCCTCAAATCGCCAACTTGGGAAAAACCCACCAGGGAAAGTGGGCGAAGAAACAGTCCTTTTTTTGCATTGACGGCAATACAAAAAATGACTTCACCGGAAGAATGTTTACCCGGTGTGACATCATTTCCGATTTTTGTGAGATAGGCCTATTGAGCAACCAAATAACCGGAAGTCATTCACTTTCTATTGGGCACGAGCGACCAGACCAGCGACCCAAGCGTCCAACGCTACCAGTGGCAAAAATTTGAGCGAGCCCAGAGCGACCAAAAAAGTTGAAAAACGGCTGTGAACTTTATGCAAGATTACTATGACGCGTATCAGCAGACCAGATACTGACAGCCAATCGGAAAGTAGGAGGTTTCTTCGCTTGCGTGGACTCTCGGTGGGGAACACCCGAACACACCGGCACTTTGGTTCCTACCTAATATTTTTGGTTCCTTCCTGCTGTCTTCACAAAATGTCAAATGAAAGTTTTTATGGTGGCTGTAACTGGGGACCCGGTATTGTACGATCCGAGCCTGTCTTGTTCCCACACACGGGAACAAGACAGTTCCCGTGTGTGCGTGTATGTGACTGCTTTGCTGCTTGTTCCCGGATGATTACCCGGGATCATACCGTTTGTTGATTTACACTAGGGTAGATGCTCATATCTCGACCCTTCATTTAATATTTCTCTTCCTCTCCTTATGTTTCTCGCATCTATCCTCATTCACCTTAATTGTTTCCACCTGTCCCTCATTAAATTTCCCCTGCAAGTCTATTTAGTCTGTGTTTCCTTCCTCTTCACCAGTTTGTCTGTGTTTGTTTCAAGCACCTCAGCATTTTAAGAGTTACTGTTGAGAGTCGCTGAATGCATGAAGCTGTATTTGTCCAGGTGGAGGCGCTGTTAGACAAAATATGCCATGGAGTCACATGTGACTGATGACACCTTTTATAAGTGAGAGGTTCCCTTTCTCTTCCCTTGGTACCTGACTCTCACGGACAGCAGCATGCTGTGCACAGTTTTTCCAATAAACGTCTGAACGTTCATTTCATTCCTTAGAATTATTATTCCGCTGTGAAAGGTAGGCAGGAGTAATAAGCCTACCTGCCTGCCTGCCTCCCGGTTTTCTCACTCTTGTCTGTTTACTCCCAACTATGACTTCTGCCTACCGGATTATTTTCCTGATCTCCCAAAGATGTTCCATGTACTGACCTATCTTAATAAAGACCATTCTTTCTATACCAAGACTTTTTCCTCCCGAGTCGTGCTGTTGAATTTTATTTCCTGTGTTGCCCACACAGCTGTTACACAATGCACTACATGATACAATTTAACAAATACAAAACACTGTTGTGTGCTTCAGTGTTTCTGAATTTCTGTGTATGTAATTTGTGTAACTGCTTTTCCTGCCATCAAACATCCTGAGCCTTGTTCTGTTAACCTATTAACGCACCGCTACATGTCACGAGCCCTACAGGACACCATCACACACACACACACACACACACACACACACACACACACACACACACACACACACACACACACACACACACACACACACACACACACACACACACGTTCGTTCGTTTGTGTCCGTCTCTATGTTTCTCTGTCCACACATACATAGATTCATCTATCTATCTTCAGATTTGGAGTTGAAAAAGATAAGTAGATCATAAGTTGTGTGTATATAACATTTTATATATATATATATATATGACAAAAGTGATATGATAAAAGTGTAATAGTCAAATGCAAAGCAGAAAAGGTAAGTTCTCTGAACAAGATTTTTATTCCTAATGCAATTAAAATTGAAAGAAAACTACTAGTACTACACAACAGTTGAAGGAACTTAATTAAATCTGTATCACACCTGGATCCATCATAGTTTTTTCTAACAGCATGCAAAGGCATATGAATGCAACATTTGATTGTTACTTAGTCATGTAGCTTAAGCATGTAGCTTAAAGCCAAGAAAGTGAAAAAAGCATGCGTGATAGTCAATATCGTTATACAACAGGTTAATAATCTCTAAATAATTTGAAAATATCCAAAGTAAATAAATACCTTTAGTTTTCCATAGTTTGGTGAGACCGATGGATCCAGAATCACAATGCATACAAATACAGATCAACACCAGATGTACAAATAACCCGAATAAGAAGATGTTTTGCAATACAGCCAATAATGAGTTTAAACTAACAAAGCCATCAAGGGGAACTGTTTCACTTTCCCACCATAGGGGCAGACCCCAGGTATCTGTAGTATACCCCCCCCCCCCCCACACAGCATTTCTAAACCTTTTACTGGTCTAATAAGTTAGACAAAAAAACAAGTGATAACGTTGTTTGGTACACAGACACTGAGAGGCTTTGCACACCAGATCTGTAACATATCTTGATGGAATGCAGAATGCTGAGTGAACTTCACTCTTGTCATAGTGATGGTGGTCTTCATACCTTTGCATGCTAATGATTGGTAAGCACTTGAGCTAATTAACTCATCTATTGGGAACAACAGAACTTCCACCCTGAAGGGGTCTTCATTGTCTTAGACAAACCTCTGACCAAAGGTCAGTTCACCCCAGATTTCATCAGAAGTAGAAATGCCCAACCACACACATTGGAACACATGAGACAATGTTTACACAAATGTCGGCATAGCATACAAATACAAATCAACACCAGAGGTATTAACCAGAATAAGAAGGTATTTTAAAATATACCGGAAACAAACAAAGCTGGCAAGTAGAACTGTTTCACTTTCCCTCCAAATACAGACCCCGGGTGTCTCCAGTATAATCCCCCTCCTCCCCGCAGCATTTCTAAACCTTTTACTGGTCTGGTCTCTCTCCAGTGGGGCCTTCCTCCACGGTGAGCCGTATATGCTCACCCATTGGGTGCTCCTGGGTGTCCAGGGCTTGCCGGAGCTTCTCCCAGAAGAGGTCTGGGTGTGCTTCTGCGCGGGGCAAGCTCAGGTAGGTTTCTCTCTTCAGGAGCCTCCTCATGCGGTAGTACGGAGACAGCTGCTGCATGGGAATGTCCTCCAGGAACACCAGGATCAGCACATCCTTCTGCTCGTCAAACAGACGGAAGCTGGGGAATGGAAACGGGGAGAGTTGTTTTTCCATGAATGTGAGCTGATTAACCTTCATGGGAAGGTTGGCCTGGGGTCATGTCCTTATGAAGACCTCATTGTGCCCCTGGGCACCCACCCTCAACCAGCACCACCCCAACCATACCTAGTATCCACATGGTTGTATTGGTCCTTGAGTAGAAATACTTTCTTACCATACTCAAGTATTCCTTCTGATCATCTGTACTTTAATGGAGCTGAGTGCTGTAGCAAGGAGCATGTTTCCACAGTTGAACTGGACTGCCAGTGTAATAGAGTGACAGATGCCCTATGGGTTTACCTCACTACTGAGGCTTTAAAGCTGGTGTAACTATGATTAAGCATGAGAGTTGCAAAGAGAGAGAGCAGGAAAAAAAAGATTTTGAAGCAATATTCTTCACCCCCCGCCTTCCTACATTTGTCCACCAAAGTTGTTGCATTTGAAGTACCTGTGATTCATAGCCAATATGGATTCCCAAAACCAGTCACGCGACAAAGATACCCCAATTGGTCAGAAATAAGCCGGGAGTGCCCTAGGGACCACTCTCTATGCATGTAAACTGAGGCAATGGATGCATGCATACTTTGGGTTCTTACCTGGCCACCTGGATCTCTCTGGAGCACCATTCACTCTTCAGGTAATCGCGACTGACCACACAGATGGTTTTCCGGCTGCCATAGATGGCGTCTGTAATGTTATCCATGATCGGTTTGCCTGAAAAGCATTGGTTATTTACAATACATTATTTATTATTTTTATATTATTATTATACATTATCTAAACTCTTTAGAGTTTAGACAATGTATAAAAGCTAAATATATTTAGCTTTTCCAGCCATGCGTGTCCATTTTCGCAATAGCCAAACAGCAGTTCCTTAAGATCAGGTAGGCTAGTCAGTTAGCTCAGATCCAGCAGAGCAACTGTTTTTTCAGAGCTTCTTGGGTGAGGCAGGACAGAGCCTTGGCCAGAAACCAACAACTGTTATGGGCGGAGTTACGCCATGCTTCCTCAAGCAACACGATTGGTTGAAACAAATTAATCTAAACAAAGTGAAACACACCGTTCTTGATCTCGTCTTCCATCAGACTTACGATATAAGTAAAAAGTCTGATTAGCCATTTTTTAACCATTCAATAGTTTACATGCTAACGACTAACATTGTTACTGTCATTAGCCCTTCTGTTCTGTAAGCATTTTTCTTCTGGAGCCAAAACCACTGATTAAAAATATAAGTGGATGAAACTATATATAATGACTTTGTTTATCGTCTAAACACTGAACTGACATTTTCGTGCTTTGACAATGAGTTCAAAATATACGTAGGCTATATTATTGGTTTTCATGTAAATGAGGCAAAATGTTGTTTCAATTATTTATATTTCAACAAATCATAATATTCTGTGAATCTAAGAAATTTGTTTTGAATGTGCTCAAACTAACCATTGCTTATAGTCTTACAGTTTAATATTTCATGAATGTAAGTTCTTGCCCAATTATTGGTGTATATTAGGGATGCACCGAATTGTCGGCCACCTTCGGCCGAAAATGGCCCAAAAGCGCATTTTCGGTTTTCGGCCCAAATATTTTTATCACGGCAACAACACGGCCAAAACAAAAATTTGTGATGACGCACACACAAGGCGCGGCCAGCACACGCTTGTCTGGATAAGCACCAATATTTCTGCGGTGTGGACGTTTTTCAATGAGAAAGACCCACATATAGCGATTTGCAAAAATCGCAATGCCTTGATTTTAATGAAGTTAGTACACAGTATAAGCCATAAATGCAATGGTACTAGGGTTGCCACGGTGTGGACATTTTCACACGAGTAATACACTTGTGTCAACACCGGTATTACCGAGTATAAACGGTATAACTTTGAAACTCGGTCAACCGCCATCTTCTCCATCAACTCTCCTCTCACACTCGGTCACAGCTTCTGGCAGTGCGCCAATTCTCGGTGACAGCATCTTATGACGTTCTATATATAATAGTATAATATAATTTTATGTATAACATCACGGCCAAAAGCTCTGTGCGCCTCCAGATGGCCGTAGCGCACGGAGCTCCTAGGAATTGGCTTTTGCGGGGTTTGTTTACCGGCGTTTCTATGGTTACCGGTCTTGTGTGTTCCAACGCTTTAGGTAGCATATCTATTAGGTTTGTATATATATATATATTGTTTATGACAAAACACATCAAGAATAAAACGGTTTAAAGACAAACTGCCAAACTTTAGTTTTTTTAATCAAATAGGCCTAAAGATGACGGCCATTTTTTTTTTATTAGAGAGCCGTGTCGATTGAAACACGGGACGATTGAAACACAGCGATTTCCTCGAAAACCACGCAATGCTTTCACATCAAAATTCGGCACTACGTTCAGCACGCAAGACTGACCAACCCCGGGAAATTTCGTGTAATGACGTCAACCCGTACAAAAGTTATCCCGCAAAACTGTTTTCGAGAGCTGTAAGTAAAATCCTTTCTGCTGTAGTTTTTTTGTAATAAATTGTTGTATTTTTTGTTTCATGCCATAATAATATGACTATACAACAGATGAATTAGTACTTAAACCTGTGATAAAGTGTGCAATGTCAGAGTTTTGAAGTTTAGAGGTAAAAAAGGTTTAAGTGTCAGTAGTCGCTGTCGGGACGATTGAAACACTTGTTTCAAACGTCCCGCACATCACCATACGTAATTGCGCGCACATTGCACGATCAATACCTGTATAAATCACAGAATTAAAAAATGTTTTGCAATGAATAACTACTGCTTTGAATTAATAATATATTTTGAATGAACAAAACGTGTTTATCACATGCATCAACAGATTATTACTGAGAAAAATGCTGTGCGTCCGAAGGAGAACCACCTCTCGTGGGCTGGTTCCTGCATTGGTGTATGCCAGGGCCTGCAGCGAGGTATATTCTGGGAGCTCAGTGAGGCAGGCAGCATTGGCAAACAACATCAATCATGTGACGTTGTCACTCTACCTCAAGCGGAGGGCAGAGGAGGGCAGTGAAGCGGCTAGGTCCCCTGGCTATAACCCACACAATAGGGTTTTTAACACAGTGCAGGAGGGAAAGGTCAGGGACTACCTGAAGAGGGCAGCAGCCATTTATTTTGGGCTCACCCCTAATGAGTTTAGTGTTGTGAAAAGGGCTACATAAGTTTAAGGACAGGCACACATGTACGCTATGCACATACTTTAATGAATAAATATGAACAAATAACATAAACATAAACACACAGATGTACATCAACTTTTTATGACCCCTTCAGGTCAGAAAATTTGCCTTCGAGCTGGCAGTGCATTTCAGCTGCCCATTCCCTGCATCCTGGTCGAGGAAGAGCATGGCGGGGAAGGACTGGTTCACCTCCTTCATGGAGCGCAGTGGCAGCCTCTCCCTTCGGCGTCCAGAGGGCACCAGCCAACAACTGTTGTCAAATTTCAATCAAAGAAATGTCAACTTGTTCCACCAAAATTTGAAAACAGTGCTGGACCGGTTCCAGGCCAAGGATATTTGGAACATTGATGAAACCGGTATTTAATATGAACTATATTTACATAAAACACAACTATATACACATAACTATATGTATACAACTATGCTCACACAACTATTTACAGGGGTCACCACTGTCCAGGTGCCAGACCGTATCGTTGCCCAGATGGGGCAGAAGCAGGTCGGTTCAGTGACCTCAGCGGAGAGGGGGACCCTGGTCACAGTTGCCCTGGCAGACAATGCGCAGGGCGACCTTGTTCCGCCATTCTTCATCTTCCCCCATAAGCGGTTCAAAGAACACTTCCTGAGGGGTGGACCCATTGGCTGTGCTGGCAACGGCAACCCAACTGGCTGGATGAAGGAGCCAGACTTCCTCCTGTACCTGGCCCACTTCACCAGGCACACCCGTGTGTCCAAGGAGTCGAAGCTGCTCCTCCTGCTCGACAATCACCCATTCCACCTCCCACCCCCACCTTAGGCCTAATTTTTCCTGTTCCGAATGCAGTAGAGTTCACCACTATTGCTGCCTCTACTTCTCCAACTTGCCTATCCAACGAGGACGTCAGCTGCCTCGTGTGCTACGAGTCCTTCAGCACCTCAATGCCTGGGGAAGAGTGGGTCCGTTGTAGTCAAGACCACCTAACCCGAGACCAAGACAAGGCCGAGATCAGAGTATACCGAGACCAAGACAAGACCAAGACTTTGAGGGGCCGAGACCAAGCAAGACCAAGACCGTGGAGGGGCGAGACCAAGTCCAAGACCGAGACCAAACAGAAGAATTATAGTCTATTTGTCATATTGAAAAATAAATGTATTTCAAACTGTTGGTAAAGCCAACCAGCCTGCAGAAGTAGCCTACTTAACCCTTTTTACATGGTGCTTTCAAAAGCAGCAATGATGCTGTTACAACCAATGTATGAAGAACAACACTTGAAATGTGATTCTCTGATGAAAAAACAAACAAACAAAAAAATACTGTAGCCTACATGATTTTTTTGTTGTCATTTTTCCCAAAATGATTCAAGTCTCTCTCTCTCCCCGAGACCAGCTCGACCGAGACCGAGACAAAACGCTTGAAAATGCGGTCTTGAGACCGGTCTCGAGACCAAGACCATTCTCGAGTACTACAACACTAGGTCCAGTGTGTTTTTTGCTACAAGTGGTCACATGAGGCTTGCACCGACGGGAGTACACACTACCTGTGTCACCTGTGTGACAAAGAATACAATTATTTAGCCTACTATACTGTCCATTTGTCTTCGCTAGTTACCATCCACCAGCCATCAACATCCATCAGCTAAGTTCTACTTATTATATGATTTCAACATAATGTTCATGTAAATGTGCAGACTATTACACAATATTTATCATATAAAATTAGTTTAGCCACTTATCTCTCCACAGAGACTCCGGATGCGTCTGTGCGCCGGGCTGAGCAGGTTGAAAAGAAATGAACCCCGTAAGGCGCTTGGATAAATTTCAGCTGTAACAGCTGTTATCCTGTTGACCTGGTAGTTTTTGTTTAAAATAAATAAAAGGATGTTCAACTGTGTATCTCTAAACATGACTTAGGACAGGGAAATAAGTAAATTTAATGCAAATGTAGTGGTCCAAAAGAAGAAAGGTGAGTTTTAATCGAAATGTGCATCTTGACAATTACGCACGGGCCAAAAATATATTTTGACCTATTTATATTATGCGAATTATGTGAAATTTTAGCAATGACGAGTACACTAGTATGTTGTGTATTCGTACAGTTTATTTTTAAAATATGCTGTTTCATTCGTCCCGCATGTGTGTTTCAAACGTCCCGACTAGGCGGGGCGTTTGAAACAAATGTCAACTTACGTTCAAAGTTAAAAAACAGCTTGATCATCCAACATATGTATTAAATTACACTTGTAACTAAGAGAACACACATGTGAGTTGTTGATCACATGTTGAAATTATTTGTATACGTAACGTCATCTTTGAAAAAGACGTTTAACTGAAAAGTGTTTCAATCGACCCGGCTCTCCCCTACTGGAAAAAAAAATATAAAAATGACTCTGTGTGCAACACCAACACTGGTAATACCGTATACTGCGGCAACCTTAAATGGTACTAATAATTGGCGTAATAATTTATTTTGGTGTTTCGGTTTCCTCATTTTCGCAAAATGGGAGATGGAAACACACTTTTCAAAACAGCTGAGACGTTGCGAACATTGAACAAACAGGACTGACAACGTCCTTCTGATTTCCGCATAACGACCAGCCATAGCAACCCTGTCGACTTCAACTTGTATATATTTTAAGCATTTGTATACATAGACACTCTATATCAAATTTATATATGATATAGGATGTCTGTGTTTGCATATCCTTTAATTATACTGTGTCAATTAAACCCTGATATATGGTCACCTACTTGGTAATTCCAGTCAAATTGTCTGTTCAGCCTTCAAAACAAGAGCTGGTAAAATGTCAAAAATGAATTAAACTGTAATCAGACAACGTGGTTATATGCTGTAGACCCTGGAGTATCCGGGGTATTAAGGCTGTGATAATAATAGATCAGTGTGGACCGCTGAAGAGGTAAAACCTTTCCTTGCTCTCATCGAAGAAAAAAACATGACAGCTATTTTAGATGGAAAACAACGCAATTCCACTATATATAAGGACCTAAGAGAGGATGTTATCAAAAGGATACGACAAGCCCTGGAATGGGTGTAGTTTTCCGCTCCAACCACTTGATGGAAATGCACCCAATTCGAATTTCCTTTTTACAAACTTTCTAAAGATTTGCTTCACCTTTTAGATGGAAACGTGACTATTGAAACTCAAAAAATGGATGCTATAGGACAGTGATCATGATTTGTCTCAATATCAGAATAACAACAATGGGTCAAATAGCAATGGCTGGTGGAATAGCCATAAAGTAGGTCTGTATATGCACTGTAAGCTTGTCCAGGCCCTGAAAGTCAGGATGCAGGCTATGAATCTGAATGAATAGTAGGTAAATAGGTAGTGGCCATCCCCAGAATGTACCAGATTTATTGGGGGGGGGGGGGGGCAGACTACAGACTCCAGACCCCCAGTCTATTACTGTGCCCCAACAACATTTTTGATCACCAGCCGCCACTGTATCTAATATCATATCCACTGGCATGTACGGTATATGAAATAGTGTATGCTAGCATGCATGCTAATGGAGGTGTAGAAGGGTGTTCAGGATAGGGCTCCTCACCTGGCTGGAAGTCTCGGTGGTGCAGACACAGTCTCCAGCCCTGCTCGTCCTCCAGCTTCGGCAGCAGCTCCTCCAGCACCCAGCCCTCGTCGTTTGCGTTGTAGGAGACGAAGGCGTCATATTGATGAGCACGCTTGTCCTTGTGCTTTGAGTTGTAAAGAAAGGCCAGCATGAGGTAGTACGCATAGACCAGATGCCATTGTAGGAAATGGCGGGTGAAGGAGACTGCTACGGTCATGATGACCACACATGCCGTGGAAATATAACAGTTGAAGCCTGTGTCGACTGTACAAGAATCCGTGTCAATCTGCAACAGTTTGTTTCCTTTGCGGTTTGGAGGGTAGTTGCATTCAAAGTTGTACGCATCATACACTTGTGTTTGCTTGTTGTTTTTAACCCATTGGAGGAACCATGCGTTGTCACAGTTACAGGTGAAGCTATTATTCTGCATGTCCAGGTATACAAGGGCTGACAGAGACAGCATCACTGGTTCTCTAATCACAGAAAAGGCATTCTTTCTCACCTGCAAGAACTCCAGCTCTGTGAGGTTAGCAAGGAGCAGAAAATCAAGAGACCTCAGGTTTATCTTTGAAATGTAAAGGCTTTTAAGTTTTTGAATCATGGAAAATAAATTGTCTGGAAGGTCTGTGAAATCATTTCCGCTCAAATAAAGCGTATTCAAATTAGGAGTATAGTTGAAGGTGAGTGGGTGCAGGGATGTAAGTTGCATACTTTTGATATTGAGTACCGACAGATTTATCAGGCCTTTGAGAAAGTTCTGAGGGAGGGCGCTCTTAAGTCGCCTGCGTTGATCTGAAATAAGCAATGTATCCAGTTGTGAAAGCTCAGCAAATGGTGGATAATCAATACGCTTCTCCGATTTATATTTAAGGTGATTAGTCATCAAATTCAATGTCTTCAAAGCTTTCAAGTCACTAAAAGTACCGTCGTTAATTTTTGTTATTTCATTTGATGCAAGATTAAGATATTTAAGATTGGACAGTCCATTAAAATTCCCCTTATTAAGTTCTTTTAATTTATTTCCTTGTAACGACAGCTTATTGAGGGAATTCAAAGCTTTAAATTCTCCCTGATCCAGATCTATGAGTTGATTGTTAAACAAGTAAAGCACTTGGAGTTTTGGCATGTTTTTTTGGAAGGCACCGTTTAATTGATAAATGTTGCTGTTTTGCAACCATAAATCCTTTAAATTGACCAAATCTTTGAAAACACAGTCCGTTAGATTCAAGAGATTATTATCATTAAGATGAAGAATTCTGAGACGGGTCATATTGGCAAAATCATAACAGCCAAGAACATTGATGTTATTGAAGCTGAGATCCAGTTTTGAGATTTGAGTTTTCCTTACGGCATTGGGGACCGATGTGAGACGGTTAGACTTCAATATTAAAATGTTAAGATTCCTAAGAGATTGAAATGAATTTTCAGAGATGTCAGTTATCTTATTCGTCCCAAAGTCCAACTCTTTCAGATTAGTACACAAGTGCAGCATATCTGATCTAATTACTTTGATGCCATTATTTCGGACTTTAAGAGATGTCAGTGATGGGATTTTGCAGGAAATATGGATGAGAATTTCAAGGTTGTTATTCACATGGTTTAACGTCAGATACATCAGTGACGAGTTAAAGGTCTCTAGAACTTCCTGGAGTCCATGTGATGAGGAGCGAACCCCACTGATATCTAATTTAGACACACTACTAAGGTATGATGTGTCATTCACCTCCCAGACGATCCCATGATTTATACCACCATCAAGGTTCAATAATGTGAGGTTAGGAAAGATATCTGCAGTGAGGCTGAAGACCGTAAGCTGATTTCGAGACAAGTCAAGTGAAACAAGTTCTGTAGACTTATTTGACAGCTCCCATGAATAAAAGGAGGAAATTTTGTTTGCTACAATGTGCAGGGTTTGTAAATGTGGTGTATGTTTAAAGATATTTGCTAAGTTGCGCAGTTTGTTATGGCCTAGGTCCAAAAACCTAAGTTTGCTCAGAGACTTGAAAGAGGCCGGTGCTAATGTTTGGATGTTATTGAAAGACAGATGCAATTCTGTAAGATTGACTAAGCCATCAAACATACCCTCCTGTAGCTTACAAAGCCTGTTGCTGTTTAAATTCAACACCTCTAGAGACATTTGAACGACAAAAGTGCCAGATTCAATTATGGAGATAGAGTTGCGTTTCAGGTTTAAGCGCAACAGATTTGGTAAATTTTTCAAATCTGTATTATTTAGTTTAGAAATGATGTTTACAGACAGGTCTATACTTGTGACTATCAGTGGAATATCCGTTGGAAATACATTGAACCTATTCTTCTGACAGATGGCCTGTGTGGTCCTTGTGACCCTGCAGTCCTTCAGCACGTAACCAGCAGCTGGAGAACTAAAACTGTTCAGATTCAAAAGGAAACATAATATTCCAAATGAACACAAACTAATTCCCCTTATTGGCACCGCCATTTCCGTTTTCATTCCAGCACACAAAGAAGTTTCTTAATGTTGGTAATTTCCAAGGCAATGGATCTCCAGGCCTACCAAGTGGATATTTGGTTTCGTCCGTTCATTTCTTTCAGTCCGAGGGATCCCAAAAATCTAAAACAGACACACAAAGTTACACAGACAGCGGTCATTACAATCTGCTTTTGATATTCTGGAATTAAAACATGTGTCTTATATCCACCCCAGTTAGACTGGGTTCCCCCAGCCCATTCTACAGGTGACATGAATTCGCCCCGCAGAAGGCTCTGGAGAAGAGCAATTCAATTCTTTCTGCTTCTGATACCCTTTTACTGGAGCCAATCACCAAGCTGGCTTTTCCCCCTGGTGCACCATTGGCTGGTTTAACACAATGATGACAGGGAAGCAACGGCAGGCAGCCAATTGTGTACAGATTCATTATTGGCCCGTCGATCACGCCTCTTGTGCTGAAGAAAATGAAAGCAGCCTCCCCACACCAATGTGTAATCTACAATTGAGCTTGGCCTGGAAATAGTCAGGCTACAACCCGTTATCACACGATTTTGTGTGCACAAATGTTAATCCATTGAATCATGTCCCAGAGCACTTTTTTCATTCTACACACGAACAAAGTGTAAACCAATACATTCTGAATGGGAGCGTTTCTCAGATGAGAGAGAGCGAGCGAGAGAGAGACAGACAGACAGACAGACAGACGGGGTGTGCGCAGACAGTACAGTCCACCCTCTAGTTATATACTGTATACACAGTATATCAATATTTCTGATTTTTTTTAAGCAGACCTCCTCAAAAACTGAAACATGCTCGTGCTCCACAGAACGAAATGTAAACCAATGCATTTTGAATGGGAGCATTTCAGAAAATATTCTTGCTCGCAGAACGAAACGAGAGAGAGAGAGAGAGAAAGATAGAGAGGGGTGAGAGAGAGAGGCTTCAGAAGGGTTGTGCGCAGATTGTACAGAGCACCTGTATGTGTCAAAACAACAAATTCATCAAAGGGTAATGGTGTATTAGGCCTACTCTGATTTCCCCATTTTTTACGGCAGACCTCCTCACAAACATTTCATGCTCATGCTCACAAAATGTAATCCATTGAATCGTGAATTATTTCAAATAACCCTGCCTCGTTAAATCAATGAGCTTGGTGTTTTGCCTTCACAAATAGGTAATAGATAGCCTGACTAACGCCAGACCTCATCTCAATCTACATTGAGATGAGGTCTGGGAACCACACATTCATTTTTTTCGTATTTGAGGCGTGGTTTACGATTGCCCGGAGCTGTTTATTGGGCGCTATGAATGTCTATCATATGAGTCTGTACGTAGGTCATAGCCAATCAAAGCCTTTTGGTAGCATGGAAAAGACATCCTTCTTGGTAATGAAAGAGTTAAACGCCGAAAGTTGCTCTTTTTTCAAAATAAACTTGCGTTCTATACTACTTAGAACACTATCTAAACGCTGCATCGAAAAGGTAACGCGTCTGCTGCCATTTTGGATCCGTAAACTACAAGTTTCGGTGTGTTGCATAGATGTCGTCATCATCTTGCTGTTCTTCCCCGTTCTGTGATTGGTTCTCTATCTCAGGTGAAAATCGGATCCATGGAATCCAGGCTGCCAAGCAGCGCGAAATGAAATTGTGCGCAAAGCAGCATGGGTATACCTAGGCTAGGTAATAGGCTGCGTCACTACCAAATATGTCTGTGCACATCTCTCGGAATGACGTTACTAGCCACCATACAAAGTGCAAAAAAAAAAAAAAATGAGTTGATTACAAAAGTATAAACTATGGAAAATAGAAAGTTATGGGGGGCGGACGATGGCATCCACCATAGCAAACATGTCAAGTGACGTGGACGCAGGCCCATTGAAAAGAATAGGGCACTTCACATGGTTAGAGACGTTATTTTAATGTGTTTTCCGTGGCGGACCAACGTAGTTATACTACATTCCGGTGTGAGACTGGGTTTTTGTTTTGACCAATCGACTAGAGCAGGGGTCGGCAACCGGCAGCCAGCGGGCCATAACTGGCCCGCCAGACATAATATCTGGCCCGCTAGATTATTCTGAAGTTATATGATTTCTTTTTTCCTTTTAGAATATCGAATATCTATATCTGTTAGCTTAAATGTAAAGGGCCGGATACGGTGAACTTTTTTTTCTTTCACAACCGTTTTTGAATTTAATTGCATCAAATCCTGCTACTACTCCCGGAAGGCTAAAGACACTCTTCACGGTCACGTGTAAGCTGAGCGGGAGTTATTGGAAACTATGCAATATTAAATTAAATTGAACCCCCCTCAGGCCTATAACCATGGCTACCCGACATTACGTATTTTTGTGTGATACTGCATAGAGAAAGGCAGGAGCTGTTGACAAAAGTCCACAAAAGATTGAAGACATCAAGTTCTGAGACTTTGCCGTTCAACGCAAGTAGAGTCTCTGATGAGGCTACTTTGCCTACAGCTCTTCTAGTGGGAAGTAGGCTAGGAACGGAGGTTTATGTGTGTGCGCAATCAGTCAGCACCCGCCGTGGTGTGTGTATATGTGTGTGTGCGTGGCTGTGCGTGCAGTCAATCAGCACACCGCTGTGGTGTGTGTGTGTGTGTGTGTGTGTGTGTGTGTGTGTGTGTGTGTGCGTGTGTGCGTTGCGTGCGTGGTGTGCGTGCGTGGCGTGTGTGTGCGTGCGTGCGTGCGTGCGTGCGTGCGTGCGTGCGTGCGTGTGTCTGTGCGCGCGTGCGTGCGTGCGTGCAGTCAGTCAGCAGCACCCGCCGTGGTGTGTGTGTGAAGTGTTTTAAGAGTGGTTGTCTGCTTTTTTAGGTGCACACTACTGCCCTCTCTCCAGCATAAGGCCTTTCTACACTGCCAGGCTGGTTCGGTAGAGGCTTGGAACTCCCAGCGATTCACCGTCTTATTTGAAGTTCACTGTGTAAAACCGAGGGGGTAGAATCCCCCTTTCGCCACGGGGCTTTCTTGTTTCACTGGAGAAGGCGGGGCTGCACACGGAGTCTTGACCTCATTCGAATAATTTGCATCTTTCCGAATGTCATTATTTTTTTATGAATGAAGACAACCGCATGCAAGAATGAGTTCACATCTGAGCGTAGGCTACAAACGCGATTAACTACTGTATTTACAAGTGCAAAAACGCCAACATATTATTTATTTTGCTGACCACTTTTGGGTTAGGGAAGGGTTAGGGTTTTTTATCCCGACAAAAGCCTCGTAAGGACAGTTCCTCTGCATCTCTCTCGTAGATTGCACCATCTTTCAACGTCTTTGTTTATGACTGCATCACCTTCTCTCACATGATCAGCAGCTCGCAGATTTCACTTTCTTTCCAGTTAGAACTGCTCATGATGATATCACTTTGTTGTCTCTGTGCAGACAGTGCAGCAACACATCTACCCCAACGTGATCACTGATCAGGCACGACATTTACGTGATTAGGGCATACACTTGTTTATATGTACGTCTTTTAAGAGTCATCTAGTGCTTGGTAGGCATATGACAAAGCCAGCTGACGGGCCTGCGTCGCAGTTCCAGATGCACTTTCATTAATAAATTCCTTGAACTAGCCTTTGACAATGTTTTGGCCCGCCACCTACTGGCTGGAAAAAGAATTGTCCCGAGGCCAATCTTCGTTGCCGACCCCTGCTCTAGAGTGTGCACTGCGCAGACCGCCTCTCATTCTCCCAATCTCCCAAATGAAATTCATTGGATTACAATTTAATTAATTAAATATTCAAATATGTATTATATATACGTATATGAATACAAAATTATTGAGTTATATTGTTATAAGTAAACCATGTAGGTTTTATTAAATTTCCGTTATAAGATCTGTAGCTGACCATTGACAATCCACTCCCACCAATGTGGAAGTGTGGTTCAGGTAAAACCCGAAGATATTAAAATATTCATGATATAAAATCGACGTAAAAAATAAGCCGAATTCTGGCCCACAACTAGATTGTGTCATTGTCTCGTTACACGCTTTTAGTTAATTATATTTAAAATCATTATAACCTTGGTGCCTTCATTTTCTTGCCCTTATCATTACATCCTTTCTGTTAGATCGACATATATTCTCGAAACACAATGAAAAGGAGAAGAGAGAGAGATACTGTGATGAATTGCGGAGCAAATTAACTGGGTTTAAGAGGTCCTCTCCGTTTATATATATATATATATATATATATATATATATATATATATATATATATATATATATATATATATATATATATATATATGTGTATATATATATATATATGTATGTGTGTATATATACTGTATATATATATATATACATGTATATGTTTTTCTTATTGTTATTCAACCCAAACTCAGTGAGTCAATAAATCTCTTGATAATAATAAGCAAAAAGGTCACTTTTTGCTTATTGGTTTGAATGATATTGTGTCATTCAATTTCATACTCTCATTAAATTGCAGTGGATTTAAAATATTATTTGAAAAGTGCAATCAATCGTGAGTTAATTGACCAACGCTATGCGACAATTTTTTGTTTATCGTTTGACAGCCCTAATTTAATCCAAAATAAATAAGGTATAAAGGCAAAGGAGAAACTGGTTGTTTCAGGCCAAGCAGTGTTGGAGTGAGTGATGATCCGTGTGTTTGTGTCTGTCTTTTGTTAGCTGAAAGGGTTTCAAATCACCAACCAAATTTTAACATGAAGAGTTGATGTACCTGTTATTATATTTATTTTTAGTCAGTTAGTATTCTTTTTTACATTTAGTATTTTGTCGGAGTTGTGCAATGAATCATTATTTTTCTTATCGATGTCTTTGTCTGAACATTCTCTACTTCTGAAACAGACATTCTGCATATATATGTCACTCAGATATCTTGTTATTAGAATTTATTTCTATGTTGGAGTTGTGTCATCATGTGTCATCTATGTATCATTCTCATTATGAACCATCTGTGCCACTTTTCTGAGTGTGTGTATTTTGCTCTACTCTTATTTGTTAGCCCTGAACATAACAGATACGATGCCTGGGCTTATCACATCAGGGTCGTGGTCTTCTCTTCAACAAACTGTATATATGCTGAATGCATCTGAATAAACTTTCAATATCTATGAGTAATACTGCCTTGTGTCCCATTGATTCAGCTCACTGCTTTGTTTAGAGAGATTTATATTTAGGCAGCTAGTATTTTTGATGTGTTCAGTCAGTTAGACGGCCTAATTTATTGAAAAGGAATTTCAGCTAAGGTTGAAAATAATCCAAGCATGACATTAATGTTGGCACAATTCCAAAACATGATGTGCTGCACAACCAACTTTATAAAGACAACTAAATTCTACCTTTGTACTGAGCTGATTAGAAAAGGTTCAACTAGTGGGGAAATTGCGAAAGGATAATAGGGGAATTAAATATATACATAATATCTTCATCTAACTTAAATTGTGATTGAACCTTAATTATTATTGTATATCAAACTGATTGTTATACAACTACACACTAAAATGTTACATTATCAAAACTAAAAAAATATATAAATATATTTAACACATAAAAAGATGACATAGATGGTATGAAAGAAAGGAACTCCCCAAGCCCAGAGGGAAGAAACCTTAAGGAGGATAGGAGAGGGTTATTAATTCAAAGGATGGTTAGGAGGGTAAGGTACCAAATGGGCAGACATATAGTTTAAAACAATAAAGCAAGGTTAAAGCTACTTTTACCTTCCTTCATGTAAAGGATCTGGGATGTGTTGTTTATCACTAATACACTGTACACGTAACCATGTGAAAGTATTTTAGACGGCATGTCTATTCTACAAGCATACAAACATGTCATTGTTGAGCTAAATTTGCCCATTTACCATTCATAGTAATAAATTATAGCACTTGTAGTTTTCTTGCTTTGGGCTCAATCAGAACAAATGTGTTACTGTTGTTCCTGCATCTTGGCACGGTTGTCATGTAAAGGTTAGCCGTGTGTGAGGAAAGTGTTTCCTCATTGATCAAAGGTTTTCTAGGTATTGTTCTGGAGCTTTGACGCACTTTCAAAACACCTTGACAAAATACAGGAGCACATCTATTTTTCAAACACGTCCGTTCAACAACACCTCGGAAATGAGTAAATTCTGCAGCTGCATGGTGGTTTGTTCACCGTCGCGAGTCCCTGTCCATATTGAGTCAATATTGTAAAGAAATTTTTTTTTTGTGCAATCCAAAATTTAATTAACTTAAACACTTACATACCGAACAATCCAAATTCCGTAAAAACAAATGTTTCTCGATTTGGTCTCCTTCCTGATGCATATGGCAACTCAAAATAATGTGTTACCCTGTATTGCCAAAAGCTGGTTGGCAATGGCCTTTGTTGTGTGATACATTGGGTTATAAATGAGGAAGCAAAAGCTAGTAGTCAAATTAAGTTAGAAAAGGGTAATTATCTGAAGGGAACTGACACTACATATTTTCTGAATAGATGACCAAATCTAATATAGATGTCTAAATGCAACCAAGATTAAACAAAAAAAGGTTTACTTTAGAGTACAGGCTATATTCAGATTCTGCTTTCTACACAACCTGTGGACAGTCCCATTAAATATCCAAATGGGCCCCACATACAATTTTTTTCTCAGACCTACAAAAAAAAGATGCCAGTAAAGGTGGTTGACTGGCCACTATAGAAACTTATCAAAATCCCCTTCTGAATGCGTCGTCGCTGTACTTAGTTCCCCAAAACGTATAACCACAACATCATTTGAAGCTGCACAGTTGAGTTGCACAGTTGATGTGCAACTCAACACAGTTGAAGCATACACATTCTCCTATGTCAATTTATGTCTGCTATTTGGTCATTTTCTACATGGCAAATTAATGTACCCTTAATGTAAGTTAAGTCAAGTTTTAATGTCCTTTATATGATGTACATAAAGAACATATGGATTAGACATTTGAATAAAAAAGGGGGGGCGCCAACCCCCCCACCCAAAAAAAAACAACAAAAAAAATTGTATTTAAAACTAACAAATACTTCATACAGTATATAGTTCACCATAGAAGACGCAAAGCAACAACACACACATAAGTATTTTAAAAATAATGTGTAAATTAGTCACACACACAGACACACACATCTGTTAAATTAATTGTGGACACCTAGCTGAAGGTTTGTCTTGTTGAACTGAACTGCTGGTAGATGGTTGAGGGTCATCATCTTCTCTTGGTCCTGGGTTGCTCAAACATGCTCAAATTTGAGGAGTGACCCTGAATTATTTTTTTTTAAATGAAGGGGGAAATGAATTAGCATGTACGTTGGCCTAATAAGAGTTTTCAAGACACTCAAACATCAGGGCCCAGTTTCCCGAAAGCATCGTTAGCCTAGGTGGATCGTTAAGTGCGTGGTACGAGCCTTGTACAGTTTTCACACCGTTTCCCGAAAGCATCGTTGGTAACGAACGTCGTGGAAACGCTTTTAGCTAACGAGGACTCCAGTGCTGTGTTCCAATACCCGTACTGTCCGTACTTACTAGCCAAAATTTGAGTACACAGTACGTTCCAATTCAGATCCGGCGAAAAGAAATATACTTCAAGGACCCGGATGCCGTACTCAAAACGAGCTAATCGTGAAGTGTGGATCGAAGGATACTCCCCGTACTCAACGGCAGCCATCTTAGCTACGTAGCGGAAGAGGCGGAGCCAGGCTAAGCGCTCAACTCGAAAAAATAGACTAAACTTGATCATTGATATCATGACTACGACTTTAATAACTTTAATCACAAAAGTAAACCCCTACTATAACTTAAATGACAGGTCTAATGCTGCTGTTATATGGGCTACGTTGGTAGACAAAAAAAAGCATACATGACATTTAAATAACACCTACCCTAGCATTGTCTGTCTCCGTCAGGAGGAGGAGGTAACGTCGACGACGTCGGCGCATTCTCCACATTTGCTGCGTTAACGGACCCGTATTGCACAACTAAAAAGATGTTTAAACACAACGGGTACTTTATTCCACACTTCAAAGCGGGATGTTTTTGGCGGTTGACGAGCGGCGGCTGTCGCCATCGTCATTTCCGGTAAGTGCACCACAGAGTACTCGATTTGGAACAGCACTCACATCTGAAAAATGGTGTAGGCTACTCAAGTGAGTACGGATAGTGCAGAAAGTGAACTTCCTTTAAGTACTTCCGTACTTCCTCATGGAAGTACGGGTACACGGCACAGGGGTACTCGTAGGATGCTAAGAGCATCGTTAGCCTACTATCGCCTCAGTGGCGCCACCAGTGGACATTCTGGGTATTGGATGCGTTTTATTAAAACACATCCAATACCACGGAATGCCCAGCTGGCACAATTTCGCAACCAAAAACAGTGGTTACCACCGATATATTACTCATAGACTACTGTTAGATTTAAACAGCAAAGATAGAGATGTTAGAAGTCAACAACAGCATAATTTATTGCAGCAATTTCAAAATTCCAAAAATACATGCGCAGCCGGAATGTACCGATCAAACGCCACGTCACAAGGCATATAATAAAATCAAATGTTTCCATTTGAACTTATTATTGCATTGCATTGTGTCTTCATTCATAAAAAAATTAACAACATTCGGGAGTATGCAATTATACAAATGATTCTAAAGAGGTCAGAGACTCTGTGCGCAGCCCCGACATCCCCAGTGAACCAAGAAAGCCTGCGCCGTGACGAGCGGGGGATTTAACCCCACAGGAAACTTGAGATAAGAAGGTGAAATCGCCGGGCGTGCCAAGCTGCGACGAACCGACTTGGTAGTGTAAGAAGACCTACTTCATTCTGCCCAACAATATGGGCAGGATCTAGACCAAGCTCTCCTAATCGGGTCAGCAATAGCCGTGTGTCAATGCCTAGCCTCTGTGTTTGAATAATAATGAATGAATGGATCGTTGCACTTTTAAAGTCTACAAATATTCTAGACTAGAGAGTGCGCGCCAATCAATGAAACCTTATGCAGAATCAGATAAAGTCGGCTCTCTTTGCTGCGCAAAGAATGCTTCAGAAATCAGCACATTAAGATAATGTAGTTACAGTCACACAAGCTATCTTGGATTTTTGTAATATGGAATTATTTCAGGGGGGAAAATGGTGTGAAAAAATGTATGCACAGTGCGTTCAGGATTAGGACTGATATAGCATATTTCGGCCTAGGCCTAATCAGTTGTGTTTTAATATCGTTAGCATTCATATTATTGCAGTCTATTCTATTCATAGGCTACTCTGCTGTTGGCCTTGATGGGGAGATATTTCAACCCTTTTTAACCCCATTTTCCTACGTCTCCCTCTCCTACATAGCCCGTTTCAGCACTGTGTCAGTGGACAGTTACAATACTACGAACTTCCTGTTCGCAGTTTACGTGCGTTCAACCCATTTACTCCTACAACACCTGCTAAAAACGCCTGCTAGAATCCTATGCTATTCTAGGAAAAATAACCTCATTGCCTGAGGGTTTTCAGAGAAAATAGTAAGAATTGTCCAAAATGCTGCGCCACGCAGCAGCCGGCAGAAGTGCTAATGTTGCGCTACGCAGCTCCCGGTAGGAGGGGCGATGTTGCGCGACGCAGCATCCAGCGCGAAGAGGGGTTTCGGGAAACGCTACAAAGAGATCCATCGTGAGAATGATCGTACGAGCGAAGATCCATCGTTACCGGGAAACGAGGCCCAGGACTGAAGAGGGCATTAGAAAAGACATCCGAAAAAATATTAGTATCAATAATCAATCACACAATTATGTCAGCTGCAATCATTCAAAGATGATTTTATTAGATAAATATATTTTACATGTTCATGCATACTACAAATGGAAGCACAATTGTTACAGCCACTGTCTGTATGTTGCTGTCTTGTTTTGTTGACATGTGAGGTGCCTGTCATCCCCTTACATCATCACCCCGCCTCTGCCAATCAGTCAGCTCATCCGGTTCCACCAATCATCTCTTCAGTTCCCGTTTTACTAGGCTCTCTTTCTCTCTATTTTAGATATGTTATATGTTAAGTTATGGTGACAGATTGACACAGCAGTAAATGCTGAGCGTAAAAATGTAAATAAATAGCATCTATGGTGATAGGGTGCTGGCCGGTTGACCGTCGAGTGCCGAGTGGATTCCAGGCCTCCAGTCACAGTCACCCAAACAGACCAGGCATCCAGGCTCAGTCACCGGTGCACGCTAAAACAGACAGGATTTTGAATTAGACAGAGTGATACCAAAGCTTAGGTTGCAGTGTTTTGATTCTGATTGACAGAGAAAAAAATACTGTTCAATTTGTGAGACAAGATCCAAACCAGTGAAGAGTAGAAGCTTTGATGCCAACATTGTGTTCAAGATGATTAATACTGCTGTGGTCAAGTGTGCCGAAGGCAGCACTGAGGTCAATCATGGAGCTTGCGTTGCTATCCAATAGGGTTGGAACCTCTTTTTTATTTTCTTAGATGGTTTCAGTCATCTACCATGGTGCATTTCAAAGAATGTTCGTGATTAACAATGATGCTACGGTGCAATTGTTTTTCAAACTTTCAGAATGTAAAAACCACGTTGATCCTTTGAAGTATCCCACATACATTCAAAGCAATGTCTCTTCATTGAGACTTTAAGGACAAATCCAGTGTAAAATGGATCTGCAATATGTTTATTATGATATTATTATGATGAGTTGGAATGTTCTTTGGGAGCTAAAAAGTGTGTATAGACGCATTCTTAAATTGGCTGTTTTTAGCCGATAATAAATTTGGAACGATGTGGGCATTTGTTATGGTAAAGTCTTAATCGCAATTTTAAATGACTTAAAAGGCTAGAAGTAGCCCGACACTTCTTTGGTAATAAGGGTCTTAACATATAAAAAGAAGCATTGATAACTTTGTAAGTGTACAGAATGTTTGTTAAAAAGGACATTTTATGCACACAATCTCATCTCATCTCATCTTCGTCCGCTTATCCGGGGTCGGGTCGCGGGGGCAGCAGCTCAAGCAGGGGGCCCCAGACTTCCCTTTCCCGAGCCACATTGACCAGCTCTGACGGGGGGATTCCGAGGCGTTCCCAGGCCAGTGTTGAGATATAATCTCTCCACCTAGTCCTGGGTCTTCCCCGAGGTCTCCTCCCCACTGGTCGTGCCTGGAACACCTCCCAAGGGAGGCGCCCAGTGGGCATCCTTACCAGATGCCCGAACCACCTCAACTGACTCCTTTCTAAGCAAAGGAGCAGCGGCTCTAATCTGAGCTCCTCACGGATGACTGAACTTCTCACCCTTATCCCTAAGGGAGAAGCAGCCACCCCTCCTGAGAAAAACTCATCTTCGGCCGCTTGTACCCGTGATCTTGTCCCTTTCGGTCATCACCCATCCCTCATGACCATAGGTGAGGATAGGAACGAAGATTGACCGATAGATCGAGAGCTTTGCCTTGCGGCTCAGCTCTCTTTTCGTCACAACGGTGCGGTGAAGCGAACGCAATACCGCTCCCGCTGCTCCGATTCTCCGGCCAATCTCACGCTCCATCGTCCCCTCACTCGAGAACAAGACCCCGAGGTACTTGAACTCCTTCACTTGGGCTAAGGACTCATTTCCTACCCGGAGTAGGATAACCACCGGTTTCCTGCTAAGAGTCATGGCCTCAGATTTAGAGGTGCTGATCCTCATCCCAGCCGCTTCACACTCGGCCGCCATCCGATCCAGTGAGTGCTGAAGGTCACAGGCCGATGATGGCCATCAGGACCACATCATCTGCAAAGAGGCAGTGACGAGATCCTCAGACCAACCGAACTGCAAACCCCTCCCCACCACGACTGCGCCTCGATATCCTGTCCATGAATATCACAAACAGGATTGGTGACAAGGCGCAGCCCTGGCGGAGGCCAACACCCACCGGGAACGAGACTGACTGGCTGCCGAGAACCCGGACACAAGCTCTCGCTTTGGGAGTACAAGGATTGGATGGCCCTGAGGAGAGACCCCCCTACCCCATACCCCCGCAGCACCTCCCACAGTTTCTCTCCCGGGGGGACCCGGTCATATGCCTTCTCCAGATCCACAAAACACATGTAGACCGGATGGGCATACTCCCAGGCCCCCTCCAGGATCCTTGCGAGAGTTAGCTGGTCCGTAGTTCCACGTCCGGGGCGAAAACCACATTGTTCCTCTTCAATCTGAGGTTCGACGATCGGCCGAACCCTCCTTTCCAGCACCTTGGAGTAGACTTTACCAGGGAGGCTGAGAAGTGTGATACCCCGGTAATTGGAGCACACTCTCTGGTACCCCTTTTTGAGCAGGGGGACCACCACCCCAGTTTGCCACTCCTTTGGCACTGAACCCGACTCCCATGCAATGTTGAATAGGCGTGTCAACCATGACAGCCCCTCAACACCCAGAGCTTTTAGCATTTCTGGCTGGATCTCATCAATCCCTGGGGCTTTGCCACTGCGGCGATGTTTAACTACCTCAGTGACCTCCATCAGGGAAATTGACGATGAACCACCATCAACCTCGAGCTCTGCCTCCATCATAGAGGGCATGTTAGTCGGATTCAGGAGTTCCTCAAAGTGATCCTTCCAACGTCCGACTACCTCCTCAGTTGAGGTCAACAGAGTCCCATCCTTACTGTACACAGCTTGGATGGTTCCCCGTTTCCCCCTCCTGAGGTGCCGGATGGTCTTCCAGAAACACTTTGGTGCCGACCGAAAGTCCTTCTCCATGGCCTCTCCGAACTTCTCCCACACCCGCACTGCTTAGCCTCCGACACGGGCAGCGGCTGCAGCCCTTCGAGCCTGTCGGTACCCTGCAACTGCGTCAGGAGTCCTCCGGGATAACATATCCCGAAAGGCCTCCTTCTTCAGTCGGACGGCTTCCCTGACCACCGGTGTCCACCACGGTGTCCGAGGGTTACCGCCCCTTGAGGAACCTAAGACCCTGAGGCCACAACTCACTGCCGCAGCTTCAGCAATGGAGGCTTTGAACACCGCCCACTCCGGCTCAATGCCCCCAACCTCCACAGGAATGCTAGAAAAGCTCCGCCGGAGGTGTGAGTTGAAGATCCCTAGCACAGGGGCCTCCTCCAGACGTTCCCAATTCACCCGCACTACTCGTTTGGGCTTACCAGGTCTGTCCAGAATCTTCCCCCATTCCCTGATCCAACTCACCACCAGATGGTGGTCGGTTGACAGTTCAGCCCCTCTCTTCACCCGAGTGTCCAAAACATGCCGCCTCAGATCAGATGACACGATTACAAAATCGATCATCGATCTTCGGCCTAGGGTACTCTGGTACCATGTACACTTATGAGCACCCTTATGTTCGAACATGGTGTTTGTTATGGCCAATCCATGACTAGCACAGAAGTCCAGTAACAAACGACCACTCGGGTTTAGATCAGGGAGGCCGTTCCTCCCCACCACGCCTCTCCAGGTGTCTCCATCGTTGCCCACATGGGCGTTGAAGTCTCCCAGTAGAACTACGGAGTCCCCTACTGGAGCCCCATACAGGACTCCATTCAGGGTCTCCAAGAAGGCCGAGTACTCTGAACTGCTGTTCGGTGCATACGCACAAATAACAGTCAGAGTTTTCCCCCCACCACCCTTAGGCGTAGGTAGGCGACCCTCTCGTCTACCGGGGTAAACTCCAACACCGCGGCACTAATAGAGTCCAACCCCTATCCAGGAGTACAGTACCAGAGCTGAGACTGTGCGTAGAGGTAAGCCCCACCAGATCTAACTGATAGCGCTCCACCTCCCTCACAAGCTCCGCTTCCTTTCCCCACAGTGAGGTGACGTTCGACATCCCCAGAGCCAGCTTCTGCCGCTCAGGTCTGGTCCGTCGGGACCCCTGCCTTTCACCGCCACCCATGTGGCAGCGCACCCGACCCCAGTGGGTCCTCCTGCAGGTGGTGGGCCCACAGGACGAAGAGGGGGGGGGGTGCCACGTAGCTTTTTCGGGCTGTGCCCGGTCGGGCTCCGTGGCAAACCCGGCCACCAGGCGCTCGCCAACGGGCCCTCCGTCTGGGGCTGGCTCCAGACGGGGGCCCCGGGCATCCTCCGGGCAGGGTCTCTCCTCCTCTTACTTGTTCATTCATGGAGTCTTGGTGAACCATTCTTAGTCTGGCCCCTCACCTGAGACCACTCTGCCATGGGAGACCCTGCCAGGAGCACAAGGCTCCAGACAACACAGCCCTCAGGTTCACAGGGACACGCAAACCTCTCCACCACGATAAGGTGACGGTTCCAGGAGAGGTATGCACACAATATAGATCGTATTTACCAAAACACATGCCCCTATCGTTCCAAGTTAATAGCATTTCTATAGAATCGGCTAAAAACAGCCAACTGAAGAATGTGTTTTTTGTGCTCCAAAACGAACAATCCAGCTCGTTATCATGCCAAACATATCCCAAATCGATTTTAGACTGGAATTGTCCTTTAAGTAGGTTATGTTTCCAATGAGACCGAACACCGGTACTGCCATACAGCCACACTATAACTTCCAGCACTGCTTAAAACCTGGCCGCGCATCGCAGTGCCATATTACCAAGAGTACATCCGAAAGCCTCAGACTTCCTCCACGACTCTGCCAGAGAGGTACATGTCTCGTCACGAAAGCCGTGCTAAAAATGTAACATGGTGGTGAAGCGACACTATTACGTCGTTTTGAGAGAACCCTTTAATATATACAGTATATATTTACATATAAATATACATAGATACATAGTAAATAAAAGGTCCATAGTAAGACAAAAAATCTGAATAAACAGATTCATCTTCAAAAGGCGAATTGTGCTAAATTCTGGTTGCATATAGACACATAGTCATATATGAATAGAAAATATGAATACAAAAATATAATTCAATATTTCAATAAATATATAGTTGTATATGTATCTTCTCCATCTTCATCTGATATTTAAGATGCAAACAAATATCACTTGTCTTTTTTTCCACTGGTAGTCTGTACTGAAGTCTATATTATAGCCTAAAAAATCCCAATCCTAACAAGCAAATACTATATAAATAAATATAAATAAAAAAAAAGAAAGAAAAGCATGCCCAACTGTGATAGAAATGGAACAACATGAACACTTGATTAAAATGTTAATTTTGCTAATTGCAGAAAGATAATGCAGTGCCATTTTAACTGTATTGTAAAACTATTTGTTATTCATTTCAGAAAACCCACCAATCCAAATCCCACCAGACAAGTTTTCGTTTCTCGATGTGGTTTCTTTCTCGGTGTGAACATATAGGAGACAATAGCTTCTTTAAAAAAATGTTTTAATGTCGGTTCCTTTGGGGACTAAATGAGGAAGTGAAAGGAAGTTGTCAAATAAAATAAAAAAAAATGGGTTCTCTAAAGAGAACTGACAGAATGTAAATATGTATATTTTTTTTATTTAATGAGTCAGATCTATGTGCAGGCAATATTTTGTGTAAACAGTGTTTCCCAGTAGCCGTTCTACGTCCAGTTATGCCCCGGGCAAGACTTCCTCCAAGCGGAGGAAGTCTTGCCACGAGCAGTTTTTTTTTACTGCTCGTGGCGCCCCCCGTGTGATTTGGCGCCCCCCACAAATATGGCGCCCCGGGTGGCTGCCTGGTTCGCCCATGCCTAAAACCACCACTGGTGTTTCCCCTATATATTTTTTTGTAGCAGTGCAGTGGTGTTGTGAGATGGTAACCTAGCAACGCTAGGGGGGTCCGGGGGCATGCCCCCCCCCCCCCCCTCCGAAAGAAAAATGTGAAAAATAACCCTTTAAATGGTAAGTTCTGTTGAAAAAAATACGGTAGGGGGCAGTGTGGGAAGGGAAGCTCAGGATCATGGCATATCAGGGAATAGCCCAGGGGATGTTGATATAAACAGCTGTTTTGTAAATATCTATAGGTTGTGCACAAGGTGTGGGTATATATGTATTTGATGATTGTTTATTTAGTGTCATGTTGATTTTGTATTCACACAATATACTTTCTGTTCAGTTATGTAGGATTGGTAGCTTTAGCTACAGAATGTTCCCCCAACTAATGGTGTATTTGCATTTGGTGTATGGGGGCTGAAGGTGGTGTTGGCTTGAGGGGAGGCCAGTACGAGAGACTTGTGGTCAGTTAATCTTTTCATTTTCTTTTCAGTATGCCATAGTAAAGAAAGTCGGATTACTCTGTCTCCTACAAGAGTAATTGCATTGATGTGGTAAAGTATTGACAGACTTCCTGGTATGTGGGTGTTAAATAAAAAATATTCAGCCTGTCACTAGAGAAGCTAACCTATGTGGTGAGAGGAAAGCCAACTGATTTGCAAAGTTATCTGTCTACTCCTTTTCTATTGATTTTCTGTTTGTTTTTTCTATGTTGTTTGGTTTTGTTTTTCTCTTTGGTTTTTTTTTATCATGAAGAATGAGGCAGAAGGGAGTGAGGGAGGGGTGGACTGTTTTTGGGGGGCTTGACTGTATGATGTCCGAGGTGTAAACGGTTGCTATGGTGAACAAAGTGTGAGCAGTGATCACCCACATCCTGGGGATAAGAAGAGGTAAGCCACACACTAACAGGCTTGTGTGTGTGTGTGTGTGTGTGTGTGTGTGTGTGTGTGTGTGTGTGTGTGTGTGTGTGTGTGTGTGTGTGTGTGTGCGTGTGTGCGTGTGCGTGTGTCTGTCTGTATGTGTCTCTTTTGGTGTGCATGCGATTAAGGAGCAGAAGAAGAGAAGTATAAAAAAAGTATAAAAAAGATAACAACATAGCAGAAGATAAAACATGAAGGAGCTTCGTACCGTTTATTGTGGTCTAAAAGGTGATCATATACGTTCCAAGCCCAGTCATTAGTAGGCTTCAGGTTAACTTCTACGTGCAGAGGATTTTTTTGAGGGGGTTTTGTCAAACCGGACAAAAGTGCACGATGAACTGAAACCACACACCAGCTTCACCTGCTTCCGTAAGAGGTAGTATTTTCTTAACTTTTAATGCTAAACAAGCGTTATTCATTCATAGAGGGATATATAGTAATGAAAATATACAAAAAAACCTTGTTTGTTGTTTAAAGCTGATGTATTTCTCCTTGTATGAATTTTTAATTGTATCTTTTAATTCCAGGTGTGTTTAAATATCTCCACAGAGCAACAGAGTGAGAGAGGAGAGGACTCGCTATGAATTTAAGATCAGCAGCAGGAGGATTTTTAGCTTTCCTTCTGTCAGTACCAGGTTGGTTCAATTACATTGAGAACATTTAGTTGAACTATTTCAAGAACATGACAACCAAGCACCTGGCACGAGGAGATGCAACATGTTGTGTGAAAACCATAGCATGTGGAAGATAGAATAATAGTACAATAGTAATGAACCACCCTATACTGTTGTGTTTGGTTAAACAGACCACTAGAATAGAGAACGTTCCACTTTATATATTTAGTTATGGTTAATTTTTCATTGGAAAATACCACTTCAACTGTACTGGTTTTAAGTGAATTATTGGACAGAATATGCAGTATATTTGCATTTGAGATTTGTTGTGCATTTCCTGGTTGCTAGGCAAACCGGAACTAATACAGGTTAATTTAGTTACTTTTAGACTTTTTGGAAAACATAGATTTTGAAAGCTACTGTTTCCACAGTGCAATTCATTCTATAAATTATGATTTAGACATGGCATGGCAATCTTCTGCTGGACACTGCATGCCATCTCCTTGATTACAAAGCTGATAGTCATATTGCCACATAAGAAGCACATAGTCTTTTTTTGTGGCAATATGACTAATCAGCTTTCTCTGTGTTAGGCCTCACCCCTATAGTCTATGTAATAGACTATAGTCTATGTAATGGACTATAGGGGCGAGGACTAGAGGCTAAAAACTTAATAACTTTATTTCATAACTTTGCACTGGCTATGCCACTCGTGGCATATGATGTGTTCGACGGTGTACTTCTCAACAGCTCAGTAACTGTGCGCAGCATTTATCTGTAGTTTCAATCTCTCACCACCAGCCCTCCATCTCTTTCTATGTATCTTTCTTGTCCTTTCATGCGTCAGGTGAACCTCTGTGTACAGTTTATTAGGGGGGTCCCCCTTATTGTTTTCTGTTGACTTTTTTTTCCCCCCTCAAATTCTGTAAAAGTCTTACTGCAGCCTATACTGTAGGTCGAAAACTCTTGAAATTTTTCAGGTATGGTTACCAAACCCCCACTACCCATAAATCCAATTTCTACTAACCAGATTGACCTGGGCTGAACATTATTTCATAATATTAATCTCTAGAATCAGATGCATCTATAAAACCCGGGTCTTATGCCCTAAAAATTTTTACTTTTCCTGAAATTTCATATTAAAGCCAAACATGATAAAAAGATTCACAGGCTACAAAAATAATCAAAAATTCACCAAAATCATTAACGCAACGCCGTCGCTGCCGTCAGTGAGAGATGAGTGTAATTCCATCAGCCGCGAGAGAGAGTATAACATAGAGATGATCCACCACGGCTTCTCATATCACCACATAAGATCTTCAGGGACCAAGCCTCACAAAAAATCAGTGAACAGAATTATGTTGTATTGGAGTGTCCACTTTGAGAAAATTTGGGCCGAATAAAGTTGGAGCAGTTAGCCCTTTTCTGAGATGACCATTTTGTTAGGTGGATACCAATACCCCCACTACCCATAAGCCCAAATTGGGGGGTACTGCCTCCAAAGTGGCGCCTATTTGAAAAAGAAGATGGAAACTAGCCTTATTTCTCCTTTGCTTTGATTGACCTGTGCGACTCAAAATTCGTT
>OLKM01000192.1:44764-109764 GCA_900291075.1 Melanogrammus aeglefinus
GGTGATCACATATACGTTCCCAAGCCCAGTTGTCATTGTATATGAAGGGTGCTTCTAGATTAACTTCTACGTGCACGAGGATTTTTTTTGAGGGGGTTTGTCAACCGGGACAAAAGTGCACGATGACTGAAACCAACACACCAAGCTTCAACTGCTTCCGTAAGAAGGTTGTATTTTCTTACTTTTAATGCTAAACAAGCGTATTCTCTTCATAGAGGGATATATATAATGAAAATATACAAAAAAACCTTGTTTGTTGTTTAAGCTGATGTATTTCTCCCTTGTATGAATTTTATTGTATCTTTAATTCAGTCAGGTGTGTCCCCCTTGTGTTTAATATCTCCACCAGAGTTACACAGGAGAGAGAGGAGAGGACTCGCTATGAATTTAAGATCAGGCACGCAGGAGGATTTTTAGCTTTCCTTCCGTCAGTAACCAGGTTGGTTCCATTACACTTGAGAACATTTAGTTGAACTATTCAGAACATGACCAACAAGCACCTGGCACGAGGAGATGCACTGTTGTGTGAAAACCCATAGCATGTGGGAAGATAGAATAATAGTACAATAAGTAAATGACCCACCCTATATGTTGTGTCTTGGTTAACACAGACCACTAGAATAGAAGAACGTTCCACTTTATATATATTTAGTTATGGTTATCTTTTCATTGGAAATTACCACACTTCAACTGTACTGGTTTTAAGTGAATTATTGGGACAGAATATGCAGTATATTTGCATTGTGGATTTGTTGTGCATTTCCGGGTTGCTAGGCAAACCGGAACTAATACAGGTTAATTTAGTTACTTTTAGACTTTTTGGAAAACATAGATTTTGAAAGCTACTGGTTTCCACAGTGCAATTTCATTCTAATAAATTATGATTTTAGACATGGCATGGCAATCTTTCTGCTGGACACTGCATGTGCCATCTCCTTGATTACCAAAGCTGATAGTCATATTGCCCACATAAGAAGCACATAGTCTTTTTTTGTGGCAATATGACTAATCAGCTTTCTCTGTGTTAGGCCTCACCCCTATAGTCTATGTAATAGACTATAGTCTATGTAATAGACTATAGGGGCGAGGACTAGAGGCTAAAAACTTAATAACTTTATTTCATAACTTTACTGGCTATGCCACTCGTGGCACATGATGTTCTGGAACGTTCTTCTCACAGCTCAGTGGTCAGCATGTATCTGTAGTTTCAATCTCCACCCACCAGCCTCCATCTCTTTATGTATCTTCTGATCCTTTCATCAGGTGAACCTCTGTGTCGTTTATTAGGGGTCCCCTATTGTTTCTGTGACATTTTTTTCCCCCCTCAAATTCTGTAAAAGTCTTACTGCAGCCTATACTGTAGGTCGAAAACTCTTGAAATTTTTCAGGTATGGTTACCAAACCCCCACTACCCATAAATCCAATTTCTACTAACCAGATTGACCTGGGCTGAACATTATTTCATAATATTAATCTCTAGAATCAGATGCATCTATAAAACCCGGGTCTTATGCCCTAAAAATTTTTACTTTTCCTGAAATTTCATATTAAAGCCAAACATCATAAAAAGATTCACAGGCTACAAAAATAATCAAAAATTCACCAAAATCACCACATAAGATCTTCAGACCAAGCCTCACAAAAATCATTGAACAGAATTTGTTTTATTTAGTTCCATTTGAGAAATTTGGGCCAATAAAGTTGGAGCAGTTAGCCCATTTTTCTGATATGACCATTTTGTTAGGTGGATACCAATACCCCCCACTACCCATAAGCCCAAATTGGGGTACTGCCTCCAAAGGTGGCGCTATTTAAAAAAAATATGAACTAGCCTTATTTCTCCTTGCTTGATTGACCTGGACTCAAAATTCGTTCATCATATTAATCTCTAAAATCAGATGCATCTTTTTCATCCTGGTCTTCTGCTCTAAAAATGTTTACTCTTCCCATAATTTCATAGAAAAGCCAAACCTCCGCAGTCTCAACCCATTTTCCCTAAATGAACATTTTGTTTTTGCATATCTACCATACGGCTATCATTAGGTGGATACCATTAACAGTGCACATTTTCAAATCTGTACTATTTTAAGAAAGCCCTTAATTCTCTTGTGAAATGTGTTCTTGGAGTTTACTTGATGTTGTTTGCTTATCAATCGACATTTTCACCATGTGAATGAGGCTTCATGTAGTTTTAATTTCCCCAGAATTTCAACGATTTTTCAGGTATATGCTTTTAAGAAAGCCCTTAATTCACTTGAGAAATGTGTGCTTAGAGTTTTGGGATGTATGATTATCAATAGACATCTTCACCATGGGAATGAGGCTGCAGTTCAGGTTTATCAGTGGCTCAATGGGATAATGCCTTGTACAGGTTGATCCTTAGTTTGAGATTTCATGTCTCGATTGTAGTTTGCTGAACATAACATTTGACCATTGCTTTACAGTTCACCTGAAAGCCGAGGAACAGTATTGCATTCAGTGGAAGATCTTTCCTTCATAATTATCTGTCATAGTTAAAAAACTTCATATTAGTTTTTGACTTTTAATTTTGCCCCATTAATCACTGCTTGCGGTTATATTTCTCAATGAGATGTGTTTGTTTTTTCACAGTGCTTCAGGTAATGGTGACTGGGGAGTTACTTACTCGTCTAGTAATGTCTGTGCTTTAAGAGGATCAACGGTTGACATCAGCTGCACTTATGAATACCCTGATGATGTACAGTACCGCCCGACCACAGTCAGAACACTGTGGTTTACTGAAGTATCCAACAAGCAGCTAGTTGATCTGGAACATGATACAGACTATACAGGTCGTGTTGATTACAGCTGTGGACTGGTCAAATGTATCAGGTCAAGATGCCATGGACCATGTAGGCTGAGAATCAAAGACCTGAGACAGACTGACTCTGCCTTCTACAAGTTTAGGTTCACGACAAACCAACCAGGTGGGAATTATACTGGTGACCTTGGAGTGAAGTTATCTGTAAAAGGTAAACTTAGATTACCAATGAAGGCAGTGTGTTTGGTTGTGAATGTGTGTGTGTCTGTTTGTGTATCGTGTTGACTATAAAATAATTTTGCATGATTTGTTCTCACATCCAGATCTCCAGATGAAGGTGTCCTTTCCTTACCCTACCAGTCTTACCTTGGCAGAGCTGGAGTGTCACAGTATATGTGGTCTAGCTGGTGACCCTTCCTACATCTGGTTCAGGAACGGACTGTATGTAGGACAGGGAGTGAACTACAGGGCCAACATTCTGTCTGAAAACAGCTATTTGTGTGCTGTTGAAGGATACAAACATCTCCGATCACCTTTAGTGTGTAAGTCCACTCCACAGTGCACTGACATGATGCCAGGTCTAATGGACCTGAACTGCGCATTACTATGAACAACTAGTGCAGAGCCTGCTCAGAGGACATACTGTACATATATACATACTGTGGCAACCCGGTACGGTGAGCGAACCATCTCCTCCCAAACAGGACACAACTTTGAGGGGAAAAGCCAAAAAAGGCATGTTTAATCCAGAACATAACAAAGTCTCTCAAAACACAAATAAGGTAAAACCTGCGAGGAATCGACGGTCCCCTCCTTCGTGGGTGGAATCCCGTCACCCACGAGGACCGGCCCTCCGTGCAGGAGCTCCAGGGCTGGGAGGGCCCCAAATGAGTGGAGGAGCGGGCTATTTAAGCCCTGCTTCTCCACCTGTTCCTCAGGTGCTCGGAATCTGCTTAATTGACCTGGGCCGGGTTTCCACCATACATAGATACTGTACATACATAGATACATAGATACATACATACATACATCCATCCATCCATCCATCCATCCATACATACATACATAGCCCAAATATGTTCCTCACTTTATCTGCATTTTTTCTGCTGTCATTTTATATAATAATGAAATCAAATTGTTAACAGATGCTCCAAAGACCCCCTCAGTGTCCGTGAATCCCTCTGGTGAAATAGAGGAGGGCAATTCAGTGACGATGAGCTGCAGCAGTGATGCAAACCCAGCAACTAACTACACCTGGTTCAAGGTTATTACAGCTTATTCCTCCAGAGAGTTGAAGCAGGGACCACAGCTCCACTTTGGAAGCATCCTGTCTTCAGACTCTGGAAAATACTATTGTCTAGTTCAGACTGAGCTAAGGGCAAAATCTGAGTCAATCTATGTTACTGTAAAATGTGAGTAAAACACATAATTTGCATCATATTACAGATGATATAAAATAAATATTTGAATCTTGTCCACATCAGTAAATACATGATGCAAAACCCAAAAGCTTCTCCACTTTGTTATTTTTATTATCAATAATATGGTCATGAATATAATATATATTTGTCTGTGTCTCCAGATGGGCCTAAACAAACATTTGTGTTATCGAGTCCCTCTGGTCAAATAGTAGAGGGCAGTTCAGTGACTCTGAGCTGCAGCAGTGATGCCAACCCAGCAGCAAAGTTCACCTGGTTCAAGAACAACCAACTTCTGCTCTGGGAACAAAGTCAACGTCATACCTTCCCCTCAGTCCGCCCTGAAGACAGAGGAACGTACCACTGTCACGCAGAGAACAAATATGGACATCTGAGCTCTACCTCGCAATTTTTAGATGTCCAGTGTGAGTTGAAAATCTAATGTCTGTAAACATATTTTCTATATCTGGGCCCAGTTTCCCGAAAGCATCGTTAGCCTAAGTGGATCGTGAAGTGCGTCGTATGAGCATCGTACAGTTTTCACACCGTTTCCTGAAAGCATCGTTGGTAACAAACATCGTGAAAATGCTTGTAGCTAACGAGGACTTCAGGGTACTCGTGGGACGCTACGAGCATCGTTAGCCTTCTATAGCCTCAGTGGTGTCACCAGCGGACATTCCGTGTATTAGAACACAGGACGGAATGCCCAGCTTGAGCCATTTCACAACCAAAAACAGTGGTTACCGCCGATATATTACTCATAGACAACAACAACATAATTTATTGCCGCAATTAAACATGACAAAAATACATGCACAACCGAAATGTACCGATCAAACGCCACGTCAAGGCATATAATAAAATCAAATGACTCCATTGCCTTGTGTGGGAGGTCGCTTTCGAGCTGCACTTGCTGTCTCCCTCTGATTTTCATTCAACCATCGTGCTTGAATTAAAATGAATTAAAATGTCTTCTGTCATTGATCAATATGAGTCATATTGATCAATGACAGAAGACATAGGCTACTAGACATGCATCATGTTGAGCCCAGTGGATGTCTGAGAATTTCTGCAGGTGTTTTTTTGGTGCGATTGTTTGCATTAAGCACTGTATTTGTGATGAAGTTCACTATTTATTGGACCCTATCTAGACAGTAATGAACATCCCTGGCCATAGTTAGCGCGTTTGTAGTCTACACTCAGATGTGAACTCATTATTGCATGCGGGTGTCTTCATTCATAAAAAAATTAAAACATTCGGGAGTAGGCCTATGCAATAAAACAAATTATTCTAAAGAGGTCAGAGACTCCGTTCGCAGCCCCGCCTTCCCCAGTGAACCAAGAAAGCCTGCGCCGTGACGAACGGGGGTGGGCAGCTGCGACTGAACCGGCTCGGCAGTGTAAAAAGACCTATAGCCAGGGTTCAAGTTTGGTGAGAGCCAGTGGGGAGATGAGCTCCCATAGAGAGAGGTCTGGCTCCCACGAAAGCAGCAAGCTGAAATATATGTGGGGGTCTCTGAAAATACAGCAGCATAATACTGTAATTACAAATAAAGCAATTTTCCCTCTGCACATGCAGAGTAATAGAACGCCGGTCATTATCGGGAAAATAAGCTCAGACAGGGCGAACCAGACACCGCCGCGAATTGGAGGTGCTTCGACCTGAAGGGGCTTATTTTCGATAATGAGCGGCTACTTGCCAAACGAAAAAATAACTTCACAAGGTGTCATTTTACAATTTTCTTTTTTACCATTCGTAGTGTTGATCAGCTGAGAAATAGTTAGCCAAAGACGTTGACGTCGCTTAGCAACCAAAGACGCTGGCGTTATTGTGAAGGGCCCATGCAAGTGAATGGAGCGTTCCACGGAATTGAGAATAGCCCATGTTCAAGTCCTATATCCCTCCCCCCAACAACTTTAAGAGACCCCCACAGAGATGGAATCATAACTCGAACCCTGCTTATAGATAGGCTATACTTCATCCTGCCCAACAATATGGGCAGGATCTAGACCAAGCTCTAATCGGGTCAGCAATAGCTGTGTGTCAATGCCTAGCCTCTGCGTTTGAATGATAATGAATGAATGGAACGTTGCATTTTTAGTGTCTACAAATATTCTAGACTAGAGAGTTCGCGCCAATCAATGAAACCTTGTGCGGAATCAGATAAAGTCGGCTCTTTGCTGCGCAAAGTATGTTTCAGAAATCAGCACATTAAGATAAATGTATAGTTGTCACACAAGCTATTTGGGACTTTTGTAATATGGAATTATTTCAGGGGGGAAAATACCGTGAAAAAATATATATAAATATAAAAAACTGCAACAGAGAATTTAGCGTTGGATCAAGTGTGATATTTAACAAGGGTTTTGTAGATCTGTAGATATGGGGGGTGGAGATGCAGAAACCACAGGAGGTCTGTTAACTTCCTGTTCGTGTTTCACATCTGCCTTGTCAGAGACACAAACTTGAAAAACAAAAACAAAAAAAAGCAACACCTGCTATTTACAGTGCTGTACTATTATTCAGATGTATGTACTTGATTAAATTGTTTTAATCAAGTACATACAGGGTTCTTCCCGTTCATCTCGTCCCAGTGCTGATAATGTGGTGGGCTGGTCTGGACAGAAAATGCCAGGGCTGAATTTCTGTCCCAGTCCACCCCTGCATGCCTGTACTGACTTACTTATCATCCTGGTATTACGGTGGCTGCTAAACAAGATTTCATAACTTCCGGATGGATATTGTTATTCTGTGCTCATGACAGACGCTCCAAAGACCCCCTCACTGACCATGAGTCCCTCTGGTGGAATAGAAGAGGGAAGTTCAGTGACTTTGAGCTGCAGAAGTGATGCCAACCCAGCAGCTAACTACACCTGGTTCAAGGAACATGATGTCTTAGAGGAAGAATCAGGACAGAACTACATCATCACTAATATCACATCTAATCTCGGAGGAAACTATTACTGCCAAGCACATAATGCAGTTGGACTTAATAGTTCCCCCTTTTTGTTAATTACAGGTAATTGGTCATTTGAAAGACACACACATCTTCCACACAGTCACAGGCACCCAGCTTAACATTGGCCTATTTATGTTGCAGTTTGTGTTCAGTGTTTGAAAGTGGTGACACCACCATCATGGACAACAGTAGTGAGAACCATTGTTGTCTTCCTGGCCACCATACTCCTCCTTGTCTTCCTCTGGATCAGGTGAGATATGAGAGAGAGATATATCCCCCTCTCTTTATCGTTTCACATTCCTTCTCTCTCCTATGTCTTCATCATCTCTCTGTTCTCTTCTCCAGAAGAAAGAGGGCCTCCAGTAAAGCATGTGGACAGGGAGGAAGGCCAGACACCGTGGAGGAGGTGAGACACAGGAAGCCATTTATTACTAACCCATCCTTTACTAAGACAGACAGGAAATTACCTGAGGCCACAACACAAGAACACACAAGATACTTCTAGTTGTTTTCTAATGGCGCATTTCCACTAGCACGGCTCGGCTCGGTACGGCTCGGCTTGGCGCGCTATTTGCGTGTTTCCACTAGCACGCAGTACCTGCAACCGGGTACATTTTTGGTATCACCTCAGCCCTGGTTCCAAGCGAGCCGAAGCGTTACTAAAACGTGACGTCAGCCGACTGTCTTCCACTGATTGGCCGATGAGTGTCGTCACTGGAAGCGTCATAACCGCGCGACTTTTCAATTGTGTTTTGTCTCGCGGCCCGGAGTCTTCTCTGGCTCTCTTCACTTGCCTTCTGTGCAGCCGTGTTATGACGACCCCGCCCACGTCGAGGAGGCACCAGTTGTAATGGAAACACAACCAAACCGAGCCGTGCCGAGCCGTGCCGAGCCGTATCGAGCCGAGCCGTGCCGTGCTAGTGGAAATGTGCCATAAGTAAGTGTCCTTTTCTGTTTCTCTAGACTGTGGTCAGGAGAGCCTGTACATCACAGTGTCTGTGTTTTCATAAAAAAACAGACAGTTTAACTGCCTGAAACAAAGCCCATTTTAGTAGAAGTGTACTATAGACCTCCCAAACAGCGTTATTTTAAAAGTGTAAAGAGACTGATGCTGCAGTCATAATGATTTTTGAGAAAGAGTGTGTTTCTTACTGGTCAAGCCTAATGTTTTTACCAGGAAGAGTGTATCTTACTTTGCGATCATAAGGTTTCAAACAAATGTGAAAAACTTTGCAAGATTATGATCAGTACAGAACTTTAGAAATCAGCCAATATTTAAAACTAAGCTTGCTTTCATAAAGATGCAGTTAATCAACATTTTTATCAGACCCGGAGACTATGCAAAGTGTTGAGGCAAATGACTTTCAATCTGATCTACTAAATTAAAGATACAATTTATATTCGTCAGTTCAAACACAGATGGTATTTCCGCATAATGAAGTTGGCTTATCAGTTCAACACTTTCTGCTTTATTTTTGTCTCAGTTTCCTTTTAGCTCTGGATATAATGGTCACTATTATTGAAAGTTTTGACCATGACAGCAAGTCAGCTCAGACTCTGTCAACAGTCTGGTTCAGGAAGGCACATTACACAGACCTTGTTTATAATGATATAAAGATGGCAGAGGCAGTTACACTGGAATGGTCCTGTTGGATCTACTCAAGGCTTTTGATACAGTAGAAAACACAACTTTGTTCATTAACTTAAAATGTTCAGGCCAAAGGGATAAATCAAGAGAGTGGTTTTAAGGGTATTTGAGGTATATATGATGATGGGTCAGGTCAGAGAGATGGTATAAGGGGCCAGTGAGTTGACTTGTGGGGTCCCCCAGGGATAAATCCTTGGTCCTCTTTTATATTTGATTCATCATGTCACGTCAATGATATGATAGGGCAGTTGACTGCAAGTTGCTTCTTTATGCGGAAGGCTTGCTGGTATCGGTAATAGGTAAGGATTCACTAGGATTCAGGAAACACTGGAGAAGGATCTGGCCTCTCTCAGAAATAGACAAAAAGCTGACTCTACATCCGGGTAAAACAGAATCCATTTTGTCAAAGAAATTTGTAAGAATAAGTTACCGCTAAGTAGTATCATAATCAAACCTTATGTCCCTTATCCACTGTACACGAAGCAGAGCCCCAGCAGAGAGCTGGAAAAGACCAGAACGTCAGTGGAATTCAAGATCATAATCTTGGATTTAAGAGTCATGACGTGACAGAGTTTGTTCAAGGGGTGATTTCTAGGGTGAGATCAAGAGGAAAAAATGGAATCTGGTGAGACTTCTGCAAGTGAGCAGAATGTGGAGCTTGATATATCAAATTATTGATGTCTAATCTTGTTTTAATGAAGCAAATGAAGATGTTGTTGAAAGACAGTTTTTTTTTAATATATCCACAGTTGAAGCAAACTTTGTAGGAAGGACTTGAAGTGAGGCAGTAAGGAGCCGGCAAGGTGGGACCACTAGTCACCACCAGGGGTCTCTAGATGACCGTCTTCAGGAATTGTAAAGTGTTTTCTAAATGTACTCCTCAATCTCAGCTACTTCATGTTCCTGTGTATGAAAACATCTCGGCTCTGACCAATCGCTGGGCTCCTGCACCACAGAGAGAACCAATAGAAGAGCAGGATGGCCATCACTGTGCCATTGTCCACACCTCTCACTCAGAGAACCAGGAAGTGACTCGCTGGTTGGCTAGCTCCCGTGTCCAATCAGACCACACAGATCAGGTCATTTACTTTGTGCTTATAATAGACTATGTTTTGGAACTTAATCAACCCAATAGAATCTGCTTTGCAGGGAGACTTGACTTCATATCTCCTCTTCTTTCAGGGACCGGGAGATGGGAGGAACCTCAGAGTTGTAAGGAACATCAAATCAACACCCCAGAGTGTGAACCAGAAGCTCAGCAGGATTTAAACAGTGGGACTGAGTATAGTGTCTCATTTATTCTGTTGAATCAGGACAACATGCCGGCTGATAGTTTGCTGAACATCCTACTGAGCTTTGTTTGGGATCTTTGCACTTTATTAATTGTATTTTAAATGTGGTGACCCTGTGATGGTCATTTTATTGTCATATTATTACGATACATTGATCAATTGATGATATGAATATGAAAGTGTCGAATCACATTGGACCTTTGTGAGGTAATCTTAAGTGAAGCATACAATACATAACAAAACAATGTCATGCCTCATTCTGATATATTTTGATTTTCACAGTTTTGAAATAAATTACATTAACTTTAACTGTGTCGTCTCCATCTATGTGCTAGTTTGCCTATAGTAGGCCTAGTCATAATACGCACATCTAGATGTTTAGTTATGAGATTTCAATAGGCTTAGCCAGTAATGTTATATCCCTATAATGTGGGTCTGTGAAGCCCATAGACTAAAACTGTGATCAAGACCAAAGTGCAGATGCTGACAATGGAGGTTGGAAAAAAAGGTTTATTATAAGGAGGCTGAGCGCATTAAAGAATAAACCGGAGGTGCACAGGTGAGACAGATGCGCATGCATGAGGTGGCAAGTAGGTAGGTAGGGGGTTGGTTGTGTAACCCAGTTGGGATTCGGGTTATGGGTATTCAAAAGAATAAACAATATTATATTAGAGTTCATCATTTTTCATAATGTTTTGTCGATGTTGGTCTAATGTTGCACACTTTATAAATGTTGTTGTATCCTTTGCTTAATTTAACTGTAATATGACCATCTAGCCAGGAGTTTTTTTTGCGGGAGATATTTGCTGGAAAAAGGGGAAGAAGAAAAAAAGACGTTTGTTGGGAAGAGCACATGTTTTACTCGGGGAGTGAAGTATTGTTGGATGACATATCCGCAAAACAAGATTGAGGATAAAGTTTTGTTGGATGACATATCCGCAACACAAGATTGAGGAAAAAGTTCAACACGAACTTGAAAACTTGAAAGCTCCACCGGACCGGGTCACATACAACCTTTTGTATGAAAATATACCTGGGCCTAGCGAAGTTGGCCTGAAGTAACCTAATGTACCCAGTTGTTAATGTGATTAAACTAACCAGCGTCGAGGATCAGTAACGTGGCCATATAGAGAAATAGGGGGCCAAAAAGAGTACATCTTGTTCTGTACAGACAGGGGGTCAAGAAGAGTGCATCGTGTGCTGTGCAGACAGGGGGTCAAGAAAGAGTGCATCCTGTTTTATACGGGCAGAGTGACACTGAAACTAACAGATGCACCTCGGGTGAAACACCAACTGCCATCACGAGAGGCGAAGGTGTCAAACCGATGGACATCGGTAGAGAACTACTGGACTGGCCCCAGGGAGGAGCCAGGGCTATAAGAAGCACACGCCAACTTCGGCTCGGCGCGATCACACGGCCATCCTACGCGAGGAGAGGCCGTCCGCCACGGTACTCAGCGCTGCGTTGTAAAGGCCCATTCACACCCTACGGTAAATACGGATACGGACCGTTTCGTCCGGTCCCGGAGGTGTTTCGTCCGTCAATGGGTCCGTCGCCTCCGAGCTTACCCATCCGGAGTGCTCCGGGAGAAACGGAGCAATACCACCTGAGATCGAGGCGTCAGTATAGAGTCAAAAGTCAGACCATTCGCGAAAATAGATAAGAGTAGTATTATATCTGATATATAACGTTTTATACTTATATTATACTATATACCTGACCTTTTTATTTTATTGTTCCCCTGCTCTGGCAATGAGTTGTAACTGGTAATTTAACAACATTTTGAGGAGATAATCTGCGGATTGGTGAGGGGTGTCACATGCCACCGCCGCCTAGGCCTACACTTTTTGCACTTTTTTTGCCCATTTCGGATGACACAAAGCAAAATCATCTCTACAGATGTCATGTTTGCGATTTTCGATGCCGTTAATTTGTGAAGCGACAGTCACTGCCTTCTAGAGGATGTATTGCGTAACATCCACAACAACGCCGAAACAAGACGGAGGTATGAAAGGTAGTTCCGGAGGCAACGTTTGGGGCGGACGGACGAATTTCGTCCGGATCCGGATGTGTGAATCGGCCTTAACCCGCCGCATTTTAAACCAACCTGTTTAGAGAGAACATATTTTGTATTGTACAATCAGAATTAAACTAATCAGCTTTGCAACCAGTAAACAACGGATTGAATGGTCTTTGTTCACCTTAGGCGGGCCCAGTAGTGGTCCAACTCTCCTACACCGATCCGAGGGTAAACTAGACAACAGACCCGGTCAGTTAATTGACAGAAGTAGCTGAACAGTGGCCTTCTAAATAACCGTGCGTTCACACCAAAAGCAAATTGAGCGACCAAATCCCCGGAAGTCATTCAATTTCTATGGGCACGAGCGACCAGAGGGACCCAAGCGTCCAACGCTACCAGCGGCAAAAGGTGAGCGACCAGAGCGACCAAAAAAAGTTGCAAACGGCTGAACTTTAGGCATATTACTATGACGCGTATCAGCGAGCAGACACTGACAGCCAATCGGAAAGTAGACGTTCTTTGCTTGCGTGGATCCCGGGGAACACCGAACACCGGCACCTTGGTTCCTACCTAAATTTTTGGTTCCTTTCTACTGTCTTCACAAAATGTTGAATGAAAGATTAATCAGGGCTGTAACTGGGCACCCGGTGTTGTATGATCCGAGCCTTTTTTCACTTCCGAGATCGCAACAAAAAGGCTCTGGCCTGGGCAGAGGTGTCACGCGTGTTTGGTTGGTCTGGTGAGTTAGTTGATGAAACGTTTGAGATTATTGTAAAATAGGCGCGATACATGCCTGTTAACCGAGATCCTAGCACACTAATCTTCCTTGCTCTGAATGGGAGGATCTCGTTTTCAAATATCGAAAATACATTCGTTGGGCAAAGGAATAATACACTCATAATAATGCAATAATAATGCAAATGAATAATTCTTATTAGTAAGTTAATTAATTAATAAGGCTTATTTATAGAAAAACTGCGCTGTAGAACGTTCGCATTAAGCGGGAATCATTTATTTGCTCTCCGTACCCCCAATCTAACAAACCAATCGCGTGGAGTCATGCTGTAAACAAAACACGTTTTGTTTAATCGGCAAGACAAGGGATAAATGACAAGGGATATATTTATTGTCTTTTCCCCTCTATTCCCGCTAGTCCCCACTATTCACGGAGCCTGAGGTGAATCATTTGTAATTAAATAGTCTAATTTGACTTGACTAGGCTATCTATCTAGCTAGATAGATAGCCTAGTCAAGTCTTTATTAATACCAAACGACACAAATTGTCTGGAATTCATTTAGGTGATTCGGCTCACAAAGGACAGTAGCCTACAAGACCACACAGAACAAGGGAGACAAGTCTGATGGGACATACATAAAATACTTCACATTAAAACTAGACACCCGTTGATAGATAGATAGACTGACAGACAGATAGGCCTAGATAGATAGATAAATATGTTCCGTCATTTGCCTTGTTGAGCCAGTCAGTCCTGTGCCCATATGCAAATTAGCTATGTGCGCCAATGTAAATTTGTTTGAGTGAGCGATGAATGAGTGCAGATCATGATTTGCAGATGCAGATCAGTAAAACACATTTTAACTAGCCTACTAAAGCGTGCAACGTTTTTTGGTCTCGGTTGTACTTACATTTTAGGAGTGTTTATATATATATATATATATATATATATATATATATATATATATATATATATATAGGGTAATCACTGTCGAAGCACGTTATCCAACAAGCAAAACAGTCTCTGCAACAAGCAAAACAGTCTCTTGGCCTGGAGATGAGTGAGTGAAGAACCAAGGTTAATACACGGCAGGGATGACGATGGTCACAGGCCTATGCCCTTTAATCAAAATCTGGTCAGGTCACACAGTGCATTCTTAAATTTGTACATCAATTTGATGTGACACAAAGAATCGCTACAGATGAAGGAAAATAATTTGTAAACAAAGTATGTACTTTCATCTCTATTTTAGCACACATTTTAATGTTCAAATGACTTAACATTTTATTTATTCAATGTAACAGTGGGGTTAAATCTTTATCTGTACCATACATACCAACACTGAAGTGAGCCAAGTCTTTGGGATCAGAAGACGTCTCTGTGCATTTACTAGATCAATTCACATATTTATATATCTTCTCTTGTTTTAACTGATTAAATGATCTAAGAATCAGCATTCAACATGATGAAAATAAAAAGTGAACATTCAACTTTCTATACTGTCTAGAGCTCTGGGAAGGCTCGCCAGATAAAAACCGAACACACATGGATACCTGGACCCTGTTTGGTTTGTGCTCAAAAAAGCAGCTCACAACACAATTGTCTCCGTTTTACCTGGTGTTTAGGAGGAAAGCAAGGTATCCATCTCAGGTGCAGGAGAAGTATGACATATTGAATCACTTTATAGTTATGAACTGTAATAAAGTTGAATAACCAAATTTTTTTTTACAGGTTGACGGGTCCTTTTAGGAGCAGTCACTGGAAGAATAGGGGGTGATGAAAGTTGATCAACAGCACAAAATCCTGAACATTATCCAGCAGAATGTGGATAAAGGTCAGGAGAGAACCAGAGCGAGAATGGAATCCCGACCAAAGAGCCAGAGCCCTCAGTATTCAGCCTGGGGACATGGTGTGAAGGAAGAACGTTTGCAGCCAGCAACGGAAAGGGGGAAAGCTGGATCAGAAGTTCCTTGGACGATTCACGGTAGTGAACATTGAAGGGAAAAGTTTTGACCTTATGGATGGTTCAGGAATATCTAACCCCAAGGTCAACACTGATCACCTGAAGCTACACAACAAAGAGACCCCAAGAATACCTTGGAGGTTCAGAGGACGTCCCCAGTCTCTTCCATTACCTCCACTCCACCTGCAGACACTGCCACTCCACTTCAGAGAAATGTATGTACCTCTATGATGCTAACTCTGATATTGTACATTCCTGTGAACCTTAAAAGTTCAGGAAACTCAAATAAAACAGCGGATCATGAGAGAAGATATTGAACCAATGGAATAATAATAAGTTTGATTATTATTTGTTTGATACTAAGGGTATGCACAGTAGAGGTATTTTTGTTCTAATGTTTTAAAAAAAAAAATTTTTTGGGGGTTTATTGATAATTAACTGAATTTTTAGAGTGGGATCAATCATTGTATGAAATGATTCTGGGGGTAGTGAATGAGCCGAATCATTGGATACTCACAGTAAGTTAAACATTTCCTTACCCTATGTATTTCTATTATAATTTCTAAGGCACTCCGATGATAAACCCAATGGGTTTATCCACATTTCTCTAGGTAATCTTCCCCTTCAGAACAGAGGAGCCTTGTGCTGGATCCACTCCAATGATGATTCCAGGGTAAACAGATTTCTGGAGCCCTCAAGGTAACACTTGTTTTCTATGATGTCCCCTTATCAAGGCAGATGTCATTCTTCTGTTAGTGTTTTGTTGGGGTAGGGCGATCTGCGTCGTAATCCAAAGGGTCAGGAAGGGATCACACGGGTATCCAGCACTGGTATACAAGAGCTCAGACATGAAGGTAGGTAACTTTGCAGGGAACTGAGGGGAATGCTGGTATTTAACCATTGGAGAATGGGTGAAACAGGTGAAGGGAATGAGCTTGTGTGATGGGATAATGGTGTGCAGGTGACAGGGAGCTGTGGTGCTGTCCATGGTGCTGGGTGAGTGTACTGTAATGACTGGGATCTGTGGCTGTTGGGAGCGAGAGGCTGTACAGTGTTCAGGTGGATGGCCAACACTGTGCCACACAGCCTACAGCAGGATTCACTTCATGCAGAATACTTAAATATAAAGTTTTTGCATTGCATATTTCTTTCTGGCAACATGAAGCTGATTTCTAAAAGGACTGCCTTTTTTTTTTAAATTAAACATTTAAACTTCTATAGAGAGACATCAAGTTAATGAATTGTGATTAAATTATACTAGGCCAGTACGTCTTAACCATTCATTTATTTAAACATGTTCTCAATATGCTGAGAAGTCCTGGCAGAGGATTGGTCACGGTGGGTAAATACTGGAGCGAAATATCTGTCACACTGCACAATGAGACTGCTATAATTACACTTTTCAAACTTGTATTTATATTACCACAATGAGGATTTCAAATATCATGAATGTGTATTATTATGATTTAAATGAATATAATGAAGTGCGGCAAGTGAGTATGAATCAGTCATGGTATATTTTCCCGAGGTTAGCTGTAAATGAATATTGTACAGAATGCAGTGCAGTGAAAGGTCTCTGATAGATGCATTGACATCATTGAAGTCAGTGGACAAATGATGAAGTCAGCCTGTTGCACCAACTGTTCAAAATTAGTTTTTCAAAACAGTGATAAATGTAATAGAAGGCTACATACCTTAATTAGTGATGTGACATTTTAATATCATATATAAAATAAAGTTCTAACAATGTTTAACACGCCAAAATATTACTGTTAGTTTGACCGCGGCTAGGCTAACTTTTCCACACATACTATATATACTATATCCATACTATTGTTAAAAAAAGAATGTTCTGTTCTTCTCAAAAGTAACCAGACTATACTAACGGGGAAAATATGAAACACTATGGGGTGTGTGCGTGTGCGTGTGCGTGCGTGCGTGCGTTTACCGACCTGCCTGCGAGTGTGAGAGTAAGGAGAAGGACAGAAGATAAACAAAAAGATTATAAAATTGCAGAATATAAAACATGAAAAAACAAGTTATTATGAATGAATGCATTTCAGTGGTCATAACCAAAGGTAGGGGAGAGAAGCATCAGCTAATATCAAGCCCCCCTTTCTCACAATTTTAAGACTAACAAACAAATATCATACTTAGGGCCCTATCTTGCATACGGCGCAATTGACTTTCTCACTGGCGCATGTGTCGTTGCTAGTTTGCAACTGGCACAGAGCGTTTTTTTACCTCCTGCGCTATGTGACAGTAAATTAGAGGAACGACCTTGCGCCCCAAGGGGCGGTTCGGCGAAAGGAGGAGGTGTGTTCTGGCGCAAACATTCCCTAGTGCTATTTTCCAGTTTCAGTTTCACTTGCTCCACAAAACAGGATATACCTGGTTTAAAGTCAGTGGTGCGTTGTTCAGATGCTATTCTAAGGGTGCATGCATAATGTTGCTTGTGCGCCGCGTGCATACACTTTGCTTCTCTCATCCACCTCAGCCACACATTCTTGGTAGATTATTTGGAAAAGAACAGCTGATACAGGGGTAATAAGTTGGACTTTTAAATCAATGCATCTGCAAACACTGTACAGCAAACACATATTTTCTTGACACAGACATTGTGTACATGCCTATAACTTTTATGATTGATGAGTATTTGATCGTGAGACAACATTGTTTTACCACAAGTGTTAAAAAAATGAATGAATGCGGGCACGTGTGTGTGTGTATGTGTAAAATAATTAATGAATGCAGGTGCACGTGTGTGTGTCCATCTGTTTAAACACATGCAAACTAAACACGTAACGCATAATACAGTCCATGGCAATGTACTGTACATTAACGGGGGGACACATGCATATTACGAACACAAGTCGATAACGATAATGCACAATACTGATAAGAAACAATGTTTATAATGTATTGCGTATATCATTAAATAGAACCACATTTACCGCATATCATATGTGTGGTTTCTTGGCCGAAATTTATTTGAGACCTAGTATTTATGAAGTTGTGGAAGAAAACCTTATTCCATTTGTGAATTAGGCCATATTCTTTGGCCATAAACTGAGCCATTTCAAGTTTGGAATTCACGTGCATCTGTCTCATCGGAGACTGCAGACGCGCTGTCAAAATATCAACTCGTCAGATTCAAATTCGCTCATGGTTCTTAAAGGGGATGGGAGCTGGCACTCTTATTGGTTTACACCTACGGGTAATTAGGCTACTTCAGACCAACCTTTTTTAGATTTGAGCCAGGTGCAAGAGTCATTTTTGCGCCAGTAAAATAGCAACATCGCCATAGAACCGCCCACAAAGCTACTTGCGCTTGGCGCTTCTCACTTGCATTTCAGGACCGTTAAAAGAGGGCCCATAGAGTGTGTTTGCATATACATGCATACACTTACCTACATATATACATACATACTGTACATACATACACGCCTACATATACCCATAAGGGTCAAGGCTTATATCCAGTACACTTCCACCATTAGATGGATAATATCCTAAATAATGATGAGAATAACGATGTTCATCTTCATCACCATTATCCACATTCTCATAGAGTGATACTACTTAATGTCTGTACTTATCTAGTGTCACGTCTTCAAACCCTTTTTAAATTTTTGAAGATATCCATATTGTGTTTTAATTCATCTGGTAATGCGTTCCATAACTTCACGCCACTGACAGATATGCACCTGCTTTTAATCACTGTATTACAAGTAGGAAAAAAATTGAAGATATATACAGAACTAACGCAGTTATCTGGTTCACCAAGTCCATGAATTTCGTTGTCTTTGACTTTAGAAATAGTGAATTAGTATGGTCAATGAGGCCAACATTATTCACAATTCAGATTATTATTTTCTAACAGATTTTTCCAGGCATTTCCCCAGATCTCTACACAGTACGTTAAATAAGGAAGATTCAGCTGCTGTATCGAGTGTTCATAGATCTATGGTTAAAGGAAACATCCGGTGTAAAATGGATCTGGGATATGTTTACTATGATAACGAGTTGGAAAGTTTGTTTGGGAGCATAAAAGCGTGTATAGGCGCATTCTTAAGTTGGCTGTTTTTAGCCGATTCTACCAAAACGCTATAAACTTGGAACGATGGGGGCATTTGTTATGGTAAAAACGCAATCGCTATTTTAAACCACTTAAAGGCTATAAGTAGCCCGACACTTCTTTGTGTCAGGCTACTAAGACCCGTAGTATAATAAGGGTCTTAACATATAAAATGAAGCATTGATAACTTTGTAAGTGTACAGATTGTTAATTAAAAAGCACATTTTATGCAAACAATACCATCAATAGTTCACCGGTCGACGCCATCTTGTCTTTAAGACTCGATAGGTAGATTGACGAACACAGAGATTGTGACATCCGTCAACAACACGCAAGCTCTGTGTTCCCCAATCTACTCTTCGAGTCTTAATGCTCCTATCGTTCCAAGTTCATAGCGTTTTGATAGAATCCGCTAAAAACAGCCAACTGAAGAATGCATCTATGTGCACTTTTTTGCTCCAAGCCTTCCAACTCATTATCATGCCAAACCATATCCCAAATCCATTTTACACCAGATTTGTCCATTAAGAAAGCGGCTGACTTTACTCAACACCACGATGCTTCTGGAAATTTTGGATCTTACATGGTTTACTTGTGGTTTCCAACTGAATTTGTGTTCTAAAATAAGCCCTAAAAAGGTGTTTTCATATACTTCCTCTACCTTAACAGTTCCGATCCTTAAGCTGACCTGAGCTGTTAAATGCGTTTTGCATTTTGATTTCCAAAAATCATAAACTTTTTTTTTCAAATTCATCAAACCGCAGTTTAAATTTACCTAGCTGAATTGTCACCTTCTCCACTAGCCTCTCAGTCGTCTGAACAGAAAATGTTGGTATCCTCTGTGAAAATGACATATTTCAATATGTTAGACACATACTGAATCATTTTGGTCCAAGTAACAAATCCTGTGGCACGCCGCACGTGATGTAAGCTAGCTTAGACATGGCATTTCCCACTTGTATAAACTGACTCCTATTTTTTTTCTGGCTCCTATACAGACATTTTTACCCAAGGAAATTTACTTAACAAGAAATGAAACATTATAAACATACAGCTCATATTAGTATAAGAAAACAATAGTGGAATTAAGAATTTGGACTGCGTCTGTCCTATGGACTGTGTATAGAGGTCTGATCATGATAACCTGACTGATCCCAAACTGCTAACCGCGATGCTGATGACGATACAGTACATGACAAAGCTAAACAAAGCTCGCTACCTTTGTCCGACATCGCCTCTCTCCCGCTCTCTCCCCCAGGGCTGTTCTATCCCTTTGGTAGCCCTAGATGAGATTGAGTTTTGCGCCTCCCCCCGTTCCCATAGCGAGCGGAGCATTGCCCTGTTAATTGACATTACTTTACTAAACATCACTGAAGACACATAAACTGATTGACCTTTACTTTGCTTAGCAGTTTTTTCCCCCACTTATAACTCTACTATACTACTTTGCAATCAAACAATATGTGATGCATGGACAACAAACAGAAAAGATTCAGAACATTTTATTTTAAATTATTTTAAATAACTTATATTCATGCATTAACAACGTCCATACAGAAATTAAAGATTTCTCAAGAATATATTACATGAAATGAACTATTAATAAATAAGAAAAAAGGATCAAGTCTTATAAATTGCACATACAAAAATGCTACAAAGAATGTATTGTACCTGGCATTTCTATTCACCAAATTGACGCAGCATTAGAATTTGGTAAAAACAGCAACGATAGTACTAGTTTTACTAAAGTTCAGAGAGAGGTGAACATGAAGGATCAGGGGCCTCATGTACTAAGACTTGCCGTGGATTTCATACTGAAACTTGGCGTACGCCAAAACCCAGAAACTGTCTTACGCACAAATAAATTCAGATGTATCAAAGTGTGCGAACGCATGGATCCAAGCACGTTTCTTTTGTACATCTCGATCAACGTGGAATTGAGCGCACATGCCGAGGTGCCAAACTCCTCCCTGTCCACGCCCTCCTCATTTAAATATGCAATTTTAATGTAAATAGGCCTCTGGACCTGAGATTCACCTCTTAATCCGATCACCTGGCACCATGAACAGAGGCAAAAAACGAAACTTCACGGAGTCCGAGCTCGAGATTTTGCTCCACGAGGTAGAAATGCGCAAGCATATGCTATTTGGAACCCTGTCAACAGGGATAAATACCAAAACAAAGAGAAGTGAGTGGGAGCGTGTTTGCGAGGCCGTCAATGCAGTGGGGTCTCAGCAGCGCACACACTCTGAAATTAAAAAAAAGTGGTCAGACATCAAGGTGGAGGTGAAGCGGAGGGTTTCTGCCCACCGCCGAAGCGTGACCGCAACAGGTGGGGGGACGGCAGTGGGGGAACTCTCCCCCTTCGATTTGAGAGTGGCCGCTTTGGTCGGTGACACAGCTCTCACCGGAGTGGTGGGAGCCCATGAAGGGGACACCGATCATCCCCAAGGTAAATATGCTGAAGTCATAAATGCTGTAATTATACTGGTCATACAATTGGCTGCTTACAATACACATAAGTCGTGCGTAAAGATGCCAGGATATTAAAGACTTTGACTCGTGTTTATTAACTTAATTTTTTTATTTTTGAATAGACAAGCAAGGAGAGGGCACGGACAACCCCTGGCTCCTGGCTGTGTGGTGCTCTAGGGCCGGCCTCAGCTCTGCGCACAGCTCCAGTAATACTGGCCTGGGGAAACGAAATCGGCTCATGAGCCAAATCATCATCATTTGCGAGCAAGTCCTCGCGTTCCCTAAATATACGTTCCCTTCGGATTTGACCATTTGCGATGTCCTCTAACAACGCTAACGCTGCCATTTTTAAAACAATTTTCTTCATCCATTGCGCATGCTTTTATAGCCACCCATATAATTGCAAGGTGTGTTAATTGTTCATTAGTGTGTCTCTGATGTGCAAATCACTCTGATGAGTCATTGTTTTCACATTTTTTCCCAGTTTCCCAGCGTCACCTCTAAGTGTCGCCAAAGGAACAATAGGCTGTAGAAACCATGCGTTACGACAGCTCTGGAGCTGGCGTGGGGGCCGCACATTTTTACGGTCATTTCACGTTTTGTACATCTGAACGTGAGCGTGGAAAAGGACGTACGCCACGTTTTTGTGCGTACGCAACCTTAGTACATGACGCCGCAGGTGTCCTTTCTCCTGCAGATGTTGGGCTCTGCAAATATTGCCTGAGTGCATCTGCCCAAATAAAAAACACTGTTCATTTTACATTTACATTCATGTAGGTTATCAGTGAAGTTATGTTAGCTGGTAGCCTAATACGTAGCAAGCTAGCAAAATAGGATAACAGTTGCTAGTTAGCGATAGTTGAGTGGCAGCAATATTAGGTGAAGCACAATACTATTTAGTTTGAAGGCAGTTCGGTCATACAAAAATACTTTTATTCATTCAAAATTTATGTTCTTAAGACTACTACCAGAGAATTACTCACTGCGGGGGGAAATGGGGAGACCTGCATCCAAAGGAAAGGGGGTCCCAGGAACACCACACGTAAAACAAATGAAAAATAAACCAAGTGCAAACACAATACAAAGGGGACACCATGACCAGGACACCAGTCCACCACGTAGGCTCAGCACCTGAATTGGGGGGGATCGCAGAGCAACCAGTTAGAAAACATAATGGAAACAAAATAATAATAACTAATAGAGAAATCAACGACTGTCGACCACCCAGTCGGGCAGTCCCGGCTAACATGGCGTGGAGCAGGGAGCGCGATGCTATACGAAAGCGACAGTTCAGTAGGCGGCATCGGCTATGTATCGATGAGCAGCGTGCAGCCAGCAGCAACATCCAGGTGAGCTTTTTACAAAACAATAACTAAAATTAGCACTGGATGGACAACATGCGAGAGAGATGCAGCCGTGACTGGCAACTCACCTGTCGCCGCACAGAAGCGGAAATGGACGCCCAGGCGCAACGTGACCCAGCCTCCGGCAAGCAAGAGGCCGGCAGGTGCTCTACGCCCGCCTTTATACGATAGTCTCCCACCGTGATTGGCTGGGACTGCCGCACAGCTGACAGTCCCCATGACAACAAACTACATGTTGCCACAACTGTTTCAGTGAGTATACTTAATAAGTAGTAAAATACCTGTGACTAATCATGTTCAAAGAGTTAAGGATAAAAAACAAAAGGGTTATGAATGCATACAGTTCCTTGTTTTCTGTGGCAAAACTTCTCTGTCAACCACAAAGCAGGGCCCCAAAATGATCCTGCTTAGGGCCCCCAGGTGGACAGGGCCGGCCCTGGACTGGGGCTTTGTTTTCAACCCTATCAGTACTATTTTGTTTATTCTGGAGTACTGCTTTAGATCATGGATCCTGCCCTCCATGGTTACGATTTTGTTGTTGTTATCCTTATTGTGTCGTTCTAGCTCATCAACCCTCTTCATTAAACCAAACACCATTTCAATGCTTTTCTTGATTTCATCTAATTCCCCTTGTGAGAATTCCAAGGATGTTTACAGTCCTTCAAACAAAAACAAACTGTTTCACAATGGTGTTTGACATCCTCCTCTCTTTTCAGCCTGTTTGAAGAATGGAAGAGACTCAGTGGCAGTGATGTTGATTGTTACACCCAATTGACAGTGGAACACACTTGTCTTAAATTGATGACAGCGTTTTAAACCGGCACTAACTGGCCAGGGAGGGATCAATGCCCTCCAGGTGTCTTCCCTGCAAAAAGTCGAGCCTGTGGTAGACTAAAAAGCAGCGGTCTGTCGAACTGGCTTCTTGAACCCGGTGACAGAGGTCTTTCTTGGCTTCTCATGGTCTCACCTTTTGTAAAGAGGAAGGAAGACTTTCGATGTAATCTGGTTTCTGTTCAACTCACTGCATGAACTGGAACCACAGACTAGAAGTCAGACCAGCTTCCTCCTATGCAGTAACTTTTAACTTTTATTCATAACAACTTTTATTCTTAACTATTGTAATTCATTGAGTCTTCCTTGTTTTCACTTTTTTATCGTGTTTTTGACCTGCAGATGTGTTTTATCATGTCCACAGAACAACAGAGTGAGAGGGCAGAGGACTCACTATGACTTTAAGAACAGCAGCAAGAGGATTTCTAGCTTTCCTTCTGTCAGTACCAGGTTGGTTCAATTATATTTCTAACATTTAGTTGAACGTTGAAGATAGAATAATAGTATATTAGAAGTATATTTCAGTAGTGTTTCATTAGTCATTGGAAATGACCACTTTACTTGCAAGTTGTATACAGCCTCTTGAATGAACTGTGTTAGTTTTTACAACACAATACTCGTATTTCATATTTGAATGAATATATATATTTGCATTTGAGATTTGTTGGCCGTTTTCGTGTTGCTCGGCAAACAGTAACTACGGACAACATCATAAGGTTAATTAAGTTATTTTTACACTTTTTGAAGAAAGATAAATGTCAAAAGTTGTTCCCCTATTTATTTCATACATTATGATGTAGACATGGCATGTAGATATATCTCCTGGTTTCCTCTCCTCTCCTTTATCTTCTCTCATCTTCATGTCTCCTCTCCTTTCCTTTCCTCTATTTGTCTCATCTCTTCCTCCTTAACTCCGCTCTTTGCCTCTTTACCTTTACTCTTCTCGTCTCCTTTCCTTGTCTCCACATCTAAGAAATAACAAAGCCTATAGTCACTAAACACAGCCTAGCAGCCTACACAATAATTTATTAACTGTTAGTGTATGTTGTTCAGTTAGAGTACATTTTGGTATTTCAGGGGGAGGGGGTTGAACTTGAGCCTCCCCTGGCTGCTACACTAGTGTCACATGATGTTCTGCCACGTTCCTCTCACAGCTCAGTGGTCAGCATGTATCTGTAGGTTTCATCTCCAGCCACCAGCCTCCATCTCTTTATGCATCTTCTGCTCTGTTCATCAGGTGAACCTCTGTGTCTTGTTCATTCTCAATGAGATGTGTTTGTTTTTTCACAGCGCTTCAGGGTAATGATGACTGGAGAGTTACTTACTCATCTAGTAATGTCTGCGCTTTAAGAGGAGCAATGGTTTACCTCAGCTGCACTTATGTATACCCTGACAACGTGCAGTACCACCCTACCACAGTCAGAACACTGTGGTTTACTAAAGGAGACAACCATCAGCCAGTTGATCTGGAACACGATACAGACTATACAGGTCGTGTTGAATCCAGCTGTGGAGAGGTCAAATGTACCCGGTCCAGATGTCATGGAACATGTACCCTGGGAATCAAAGAGCTGAGGCAGAGTGACTCTGCTGTCTACAAGTTTAGGTTCACGAGAAATAAAGCACGTGGGGAATATACTGGTGACCCTGGAGTGACGTTATCTGTAACAGGTAAACTTGGATTATCAGTGGGTACAGTGTGTGTGTGTGTGTGCGTTTGTGTCTGTGTTTGTATGAGTCTGTGTGTGTGTATATGTGTGTGTGTGTGTGCGAGAGAGAGTGTGTGTGTGTGTGTGACTGTGTGGGATCTAGAAAGTTTGTATCTTAATTATTGTTATAGAGTAATTGTGAGTAGCTTGTTGTTACACCGAGACGCAGACGCGATGACCAATGAGTGTGTGTGTGTGTGTGTGTGTGTGTGTGTGTGTGTGTGTGTGTGTGTGTGTGTGTGTGTGTGTGGTGTGTGTGTGTGTGTGTGTGTGTGTGTGTGTGTGTGTGTGTGTGTGTGTGTGTGTGTCTGTGTGTGTGTGTGTGTTTGTTCACACTCCCAGACCTCCAGGTGAAGGTGTCCTTTCCTGATCCTACCGATCCTACCAGGGCAGAGCTGGAGTGTCACAGTAGGTGTGGTCTAGCTGGGGACCCTCCCTACAACTGGTTCAGGAATGGACAGAATGTAGGACAGGGAATGAAATACACGGCCGACATTCAGTCTGGAGACAGCTTCTCATGTGCTGTTGAGGGATACAAACTCCGCTCTCCTTTAGTGTGTAAGTCCATTCCTCAGTAAACTGACATGATACCAGATGTAATGACCTTTCAGGGTACAGAACTACATGTTACCATCAACTACGAGTGCAGAGTCCATTCAAAACGTGCCCTGTCCAAGATGGTCCGATGTCTTAGCCTCCTGTATTGCTGCTTGCAACTTTATCGAGAGTCTCTCCTTTAAAAAGAGACTCTTCTAATTGTTGTTAGACTAATATAACGATTGTGTATCCAGCATCCATGTGAGGGGAACTGAAGCCGCCTGAAACCCCGCCCCGCTATTGCAGTTCAAAGTCGTGTCGTGTGTCCAAATAAGCCAACACTGCACTTCCTCTGCTCTCAGCAATACACAAGCCATGCGTGAAGTAAATTTGATGAACGGTCCTAGAGAGACATACATGCATACATGCATACCAACCCGGTCTCACGAAAATACGTGACACTGTCACGTTATTTTAATCTATTGTTCGTGATCAGGGACACGTATTTTCAAAAATTTCGTGTCAAAAAGCACAATTTTCAAACCGTCATGGCAACGTCCGCTCGGACACTGGACTTGCGAGGCATTGTCTGTGATAACTAACAATATGACAGCTTTTGGCCACCCGTTTCTACTTAAAATTGTCTGTGATAACTAACAATATGACAGCTTTTGGCCACCCGTTTCTACTTAAAATAGTCTGTGATAACTAACAATACGACAGCTTTTGGCCACCCGTTTCTACTTTCGCCTTTGATTCTGAGAAATTGTAACAATTTACGGATATATTAAATGCAGGTGCGCTGCTCTGTAGGCAAACCGCGAAGGAAACAAGGGTAGCTGCTTCATCTGTTCTTTTTAGAATGGTATGTCTTGATGTTTATTGTACCTAGCCATCTATTGTCTTGTTCTTGGCTATGTGAATGAAAGTCTGCGTCGATGCCTCGCAAGTCCAGTGTCCGAGCGGACGTTGCCATGACAGTTTGAAAATTGTGCTTTTTGACAGGAAAATTTTGAAAATACGTGTCCCTGATCACGAACAATAGATTAAAATAACGTGACAGTGACACATATTTTCGTGAGACCGGGTTGTGCATACATACATACATACTAACCCTTAACATTGTTGAGAATAAAAATGTAGATTGCCCAGACTACTATAATGGATTAATGCCCTTAAATATGACTACTTTAATGCCTTTGTATATGCAATGTTCATTTCGCTTGGTAAAGGGACATTAGCACCCCCTATCATCTATTGACAATTACCGGTACTTCAGGGAGGACGTTCCTCCCTCAGCCTCCATTGACTCCCATTCATTTCCCCGAAAGTGTTGGTGGCTAGTGAAATGGGGTTCAATGGGAGAGAGGAGGAAAGACCTCCTCTGAGTGGGTGTGAATAGCTAAGCCTTGGGAGCCAATGGCTCCCAAGCGCTCCCTCACCACACACACACACCCTGCTTTATTGGTACAGGGACCCACACTGCTGGTATTTTCTATAATTACTGAAGTGTAGGGGGAGTCCCTCTGGTGAAATGGAGGAAGGCAGTTCAGTGACTTTGAGCTGCAGCAGTGATGCTAACCCAGGAGCTAACTCCACCTGGTTCAAGTTGAATGAAGATTATTTCCTGAAATGAATCAGGGACCACAGAACATCTTTGGAAGTTCATCCTGTTTTAAGACTTTGGACAATAATACTGTCCTGTCTAGTTTTGATTGAGCTATGGAAAAAATCTGATTTAATCTTTATTGAATCTTTATCAGTAAATTCATCGTGCAATGAACCCCAATACTTCTCAACATTGTGGTTTTCATTATCATTAATCAGGGATGAATACATTCTTACATCTCTATTTGTCTTCAGATGGGCCTCAAAAAACAGATGCGTATTCAAGTCCCTCTGGTGTAATAGCGGAGGGCAGTTCAGTGACTCTGAGCTGCAGGAGTGATGCCAACCCAGCAGCTGAGTACACCTGGTTCAAGAACAACCAACCTCTGCTCTGGGAAACAACTCAACGTCATACCTTCCCCTCGGTCCGCCCTGAAGACGGAGGAACGTACCGCTGTCACGCAGAGAACAAATATGGACATCTGAGCTCTAACTCGATATTCATGGATGTCCAGTGTGAGTTGAAAATATGTCCAATATGGAAAAATCTTTGCTATATCCGAATATTTAGCTGGTATTCCTGTATTGTGGTATGCCTGTAAAAAGATATTACTCATTTATAAGTATTAAATTGTATTAGTGTAAACTGTATTCTGTATCATACTAGCATCACAGTTGCATGCCATACCACAGTGGTTCTCAAACTTTTCATTCCGGGCACCACCTCAGCAAATTAGTCTCCCCAAGTACCATGATTATGAGCGATGTTATACAATATATCAAAATACAGTACTTTAGGCCTGCCGCCCTATTCAGCTATGCACAGCTCACACAGGGGGCACATTTAACAATTGTATACAAACAACCTTTTTGATAAAGCCTAATTATTCTAAAATGATAAGACTATTGAGAAGGCTGCGTGTTCGGTTGTAGGATGACGTGAGATGCGATGGTTTCATGGATTCATTTCTAAGAACACGACCACTTTCCACCACATACTTCCTGTGCTCTGTTCACTCTCATATTTTTTTTTACAGTTCTGCTCGAAATGTTCTCCTTCTGTCTGCAGTTAACTTCCAAATAGTTCCCGTTTGGACCCACGATCGCAGTTTTTTTTAACCATACATAATTTAAGCACTTACAGTATATCTTTCCCACAGTTTAGCTTGTAATCGTTGAAAGGAAAAACATATTTCAAACTCCATTTTAATGATCTCAAAGTTACTGTATTTTCGTTTTTGCTAGTATTTTGATATTATGTTTTGAATTTTATAAAAAAAAAATAAAAATCGGAAACATCTCTAAGAACCGCTTTACACAGTTTCCTAATTTAAGGATGAAAATTTTTCATTTTTATTACAGACGCTCCAAAGACCCCCTCAGTGGCCGTGAGTCCCTCTGGTGAAATGAAGGAGGGCAGTTCAGTGACTCTGAGCTGCAGCAGTGATGCCAACCCAACAGCTAACTACACCTGGTTCAAGGAACATGAAGTCTTAGTGGTAGAATCAAGACAGAACTACACCATCACTAATATCACATATGAGCTTGGAGGAAACTATTACTGCCAAGCTCATAATGCATTCGGACTTACTAATTCCACCTTTTTGTTTATTAAAGGTAATTGTTCATTTAAAAGACACCCACACCTTCCGGTCACAGGCACCCAGTTAAACATTGGCCTATTTATGTTAGAGCATGTATTTCAGTGTTTGTAATCCACTGACTATTTTCCAGTGACATCATTATCCCATACAGCAAAGTTAGCTGTAACAACCATTGGTGTCTTTGTGGTCACCATACTCATCGTCTTCCTCTTGATGGGGTGAGATATTCTCACTCTTTCTCAGTTTTCCATTCCTTATATTCTCCCGTTATTTCATCTCTCTGTTCTCTTCTCCAGAATAAAGAGGGCCTCCAGTAAAGCATGTGGACAGGGAGGAAGGCCAGACACCGTGGAGGAGGTGAGACACTGGAAGCCTTTTATTACTAATCCATCCTTTACTAAGACACATAAAGGAAATTACCTGAGGCCACAACGCAAGAGCACACAAGACACTTTTAGTTGTTTTCTTAATAAGTGTTCTACTATTAGAGATCACCTGCTCATTATGGCACCTCGAAAATCCTGAAAAAGTGCTGCTGGAACAGGAAAACATCAGTTTAATGTTTCATGAATTGTTCCCCAAAAGATTGCTTAATTCACACATTAAAGGTAGCAGGATTGGTCAGGTACTATATTGTGACAGTCAGTGCGTTTACATGCAGAGTCATTATCGGATATTATCACCCTGCGTTTTTTCCTAATTTGCCATAACAATTCCACAATTAGTATTACTATTTAATTAATTACATACTCATTCAATACAAATAAAATAATATACTGCAGTTTAAATGGTCTTACCTTTACTTGAAAATGAAGTCCATTCTCCTATCCTTCTTGACAAAGATCTCCATGACTTTGTTGTAGTAGGCCTCCTTATATTCTTTTAGTTTTAAAAGTCTCTCCGTCTCAATTGAGATGATTGCCAGGGATGAAAGTCGTCCCTGGTCAGTCCGATTCCAACTGTATGTTTTCAGTCTTTTCAGAGCATAGACCAACCTTTCCACGGTCGCTGCTGTAGCTGGTAGTCAGCACCAGCTACAACTTTGCTGCCTCCTTCTGGGCTAAAAAGCTGAGAAGTTGTCCTGGGGATTTACATTCATCCCTCACTGTTTGTGAGCTGTACAGTCCAATGAGATCAGCCTAGTCTCACAAAGTCAAAGAACTTGGCATATTTGAACAGGCTCTGCAGTTTGGTGTCATCAAAATGTTGTGACATGTCATTAAATTTTGTACGACCAAACCAAGGAAAGCTAGCTCACCAAAATGATCAAATCTATCTTATAGCGACTGCTCTCGGTAGATGTCGCTTCACAACTTCATCCAATAAGTGTCATCGCTTCATTTACTGAAAAATGCCGCTAGTCCCTCAGCGGTTTTAAAAAAACCTCTACACTCAGGCATGCACTTTTGCCGAATGCAAGAGCAACAGGTTCAACTTGTGTGTGTAACAGTGGGTAAATATGGCCTCAGGCACCCTTTCTTTAATTTGTCTGCACCCGTTAAGCTCTGATGACATCAAAGCCGCTCCGTCCTAGGTTTGAGCTACTAGCTTTTCGACACAGTTGTATTTCGCCAACACTCCCAGGACATAGGCCTACTCAGCTATAGCCGGGGCTTGTCTGTCATCGCTGAAATCATCAAATTTCTCTTTTAGCCTCATAACGTAGAATGACAGAGATCTGAGCTTTGTTTGTGACATCCGTTGTTTCATTTACTTCTAGAGCAACAAATGGGGCTTCATTAATCTCTGTTTGGATATCATTTCTTATCACATCACCGATGGCTTTGATTAAATCATTCTGAATTCTGTTTGACATGCTAGAAAACACAGTGAATGTCTCCAAATTTCTAGCTAACTTATCATCTTTCTCGGCAAAAGCATGTAGTAGTTCTACATAGTTGCCACGGTTAGAAGAGCTTGCATTCTCATCGTTACCCCGAAATGCCAATTCCTGTTTGGCAAGGAAACAGGTTGCGTTTATGTGGTCTTTTAAAATCTTGCGGTTTTCCTTTACCTTAGCATTGTGGACGCTAGTGTTGAGTCTCTGCTGTTTGTTCAAAGCAAAATCTATTCTTGATGATCCAAAGGTTTTCAAAGAAATCTGGTTTTGAATGTGAGTTGTTGATCTTTCATGTTTGATGAGGCTTCTTGGTAGGTTATTTAAGTCACAAAATCCCGTGTTAGTCCAGACATTTTCAAATGTTGAGGACAAAAGACAGGGAAAGCAGAAAAGGCGATTTCTCATAGCACAGCCAGTCTTTTCGGCAGAACCACTCTGTTTGAAAAGAGTTTTCTGTCCCGTTGTTTGAAGCAACCCATTAAACTCCAGCATTGATCTTCCATCATTTATTACCTCTTTCTATGATTGAAAGTCCAGTTTTGAGAAATTTCTGAGCTTCGCTATTGAATCTTTATCTTCCATGTTTGCAGTCAGAAAAGTTTTTTTTTTAATAAACAAACTGATGTAGTGCACTTGACTGCTTAAAAGAAGCTAATGGAAGCATCCTGAATAAACACTGTGGGCTCACGCATATGCCCCCTTCAGTGAGGCAGGTTGGCTGCCTCATTTCATGCTTTTTCAGCGAGGTTTTATGTCAGATCAGCATATTTAGTCTTGCTGCGAGACTAAATATGTTATAAACATACATTAAATGCATTAACTAGTTTAAGTAAAGTGTGATCATGCAATAAAAGTGTCTACAAACATTAAATTGGTGACAACGGTGAAAAAGCAAACTGGGTTGAGAAGCATGCGCTCTACCCAGTTTGTGAGGGATTGCGCAATTCTCGGTGAGATAGCACTGCCTCAGCCAGCCTCAGCAGTATTTCCCCTCAGGAAAAAGGCACATTCAGCGATTTTGATAATAAAAATGATTTAAATTATTGAATTCGTACATTAATTACATTTAGACCACAGATCAGTAGACAAATACCAATATATAATATTTTTTTATTTTTTTATTTTATCATAATTATTTTCTTTTCATGATGACTTCCTTTTCATGATAATTATTTTTTTTCTTTTCATGCCTCCCCTGACTGCACATCACTGGTAGGAACAATGTAGTGTCGGAGGAATGTCATGGACCCGAGGTGAACTGACAGCTGTCTACTGAAAACATATTTCTCGAATGCCGCCTGTGTTTCTTGTTGCTGGGACTAGAGGTCAACCGGCTCTATAACCACTTGTTGAAAGGGCTACAGCGCCACCTAGGGTAGCGGATTCAGCCAAGCTCCAGTCATTATCCGTTCTAAGTCGTATAGGCTTTGCCTTTTAAGGCTATCGCTATTGGGTTATCCCTAGGCGTGAGCCGTAGCACTGAAAATTTTGTAATCCCCGCCCACCAACAGCGTGGGCCTCAATCACGTCCGCGGGCCACCCATATATTCGGGCGCCGGCGGACGATCTGCTCCCATTTTCTTCAGGAGCGATCCTAGCATACTGATTATACCATGGACTCCGAGACGATCTGCATCTGCAGGTCCTGTAACACCGGTTACATCCTGCCCGAAGACGGCCACGAAGTGTGCGAGGGTTGCCTGGGGCATGAACATGCCCTCTTGGCGCTCTCGCCGCTGTGCTTGTGTCAGCATTGTAAGGCGCTGTCGGCGGAATACCGACAGCGCCGAGCCGACACTGCCGCCGCCGTCGCCGAAGGTGCCGATGACTACTCCGTACCGCTCGACGATGCCCTCTCCATCCTTGCGGGCGCGGAGTCGGACGACTCCGACCGCGGCGAGGAGGGGGTGTCTCCCCCGGCTTCCCCTCTCCGAATGGAGGGGCCGGAGTCCGGGGCAGCAGCAACTGTGCCCGTCTCTGCCACCACCTCACTTCCAGTGGTTGGAGCTTTGGTGGCAGAGCTTCCGGGCATTATCGCCAGGGTAGCCGCAAACCTTGGCCTTGCGGTGCCTATGCCTCAGGCCCCCCAACGCCCGGACCAGCTGCATGGAATCTGGGGGCTCGAGGCCGCGACACGCCCTGCCCGTCTCGAACCGATCTGGCCGATGTTTCCCGCCATCAGACCATACTTTAGTGGGGCTGCGGCGGAGCCCGGGAAGCTCGGAGCTCCGGTGAAGACCTTCATTCAGGTCACGAAGACGGAGGGTCTGACAGAGCGGGGTTACAGGGCGGTACCGCCGCTGGACCCCGCTCTGTGCGCTGTCTTTGGGGTGAAGCCGGGGCTCGGCGGCCGCCGCCCCACTCCCAAAGACCAGCTGACGGCCAAGCTCACAGACAGGGCGCATCAATGCATGATGCAGCAGATGGCGGTTGTGAACAACATCGCCCTGCTAGCGCATGACATCTCCACCATGGCGGCTGACCCTCATCGTCTGGCTGAACGGGCAGTCGACGTGGCGAAAGCTGCCGGTGTCATCCTCTGCCTCTGTTCCACCGGTGCGGTAACAGCGGCCCGGACGGCGGCATGGCAGCACCTAATTCAGCGGAACCTGTGGCTGCAACAGACCCCGGGCATCCCCGAGCCGGTGAGGCGTTAGTTGCTAGAGTGCCTCATCAGCTCGGACGGGCTGTTCGGGCCCCGCCTGTCGCCCATGATGGACGAGATGCAGGCTGCTTCCGAGGAGGCAGAGAAGTTCCGGAGACACGTCTCCCGCCCTCGCGCCTCCACCCCGACAGCAGCGCGCCCTGCCCCGGGTCCCCGTCGCCGCCGTTGGGGCCCCGACAGCCACCGTTGCGGCGCCGCCGGCAGCTTCTCTGGCCCCCCGGCTCACAAGTCCCGCCCGCCCCCGTCGTGGGCTGTGGGCGAGCGGCCAGCAAGGGCCCCGGGGCAGCGGGCTCATGGGGCAATGCCCCTCCCCACAACCGCCGGCGAAGGCCATGATTGGGGCGAGGGAGACGCGTTGTGACGGCGAGAAAACAACGGCTCTTTTAAGAGCCACCCATCTCTTTAAAGACGGCTGTTTTCTCCCCACATCCCAGTTAACGCCGGAGTCTGTTGGCTCGGCCATAACTGTTTCGCGCGCATCTCCCACTACGTATAGGCAGGCCGTCAATAAACCTATTATTGATCGTGCCAGCCCATTGCCTCTTGAAAGGCAAACTTGCCCGGCTAATCAGCCCCGCCCGCCTCCATCGCAGGCCGCGGCCAGCGGCCAGCAAAGGCCTCGGGCAGCGGGCTCATGGGGCGATGCCCCGCCCCACAAGCGCCGGCTATTACAAGGCGAGGGAGAAGCGTGTGACAGCGGGAAACGTCTCTTTTCTAAAGACGGCTGTTTTCTCCCCACCCCCCATTTAACGCCAGAGCCTACCGGTTCGGCCGTAACTGTTTCACACGCATCTCCCACCACAGATAGGCAGGCCGTCAATAAACCTCACATTATTGATCGAGCCAGCCCTTCATTAACCTTTACCAAAGGCAGCCTCGCCCGGCTTCCCATTCCCGCCCGCCTCCGTCGCAGGCGGCGGCGAGCGGCCAGCGAAGGGCCTCGGGCAGCGGGCTCCATGGGGCGATGCCCGCCGCCCCACAAGCGCCGGCTATTACAGGGCGAGGGAGAAGCGTGTGACAGCGGGAAACACCTCTTTACTAAAGACAGCTGTTTTCCCCCCACACCCCAGTTAACGCCAGAGCCTTCCGGTTCAGCCGTAACTGTTTCACACGCATCTCCCACCACATATAGGCAGGCCGTCAATAAACCTCGTATTATTGATCGAGCCAGCCCTACATTACTTTCCCCTCACCACATCATGCCTGGCATGACATGTGGCGGGGCGGCCGCTGAAACGAGCTCTCTGTCTACGAATGACACGCAGGTCGTTCACAGTGTCGGCAGTCTGCTACCCAGCCGCAGTGTTATTCCTCCTCGCGTCCCAACGCTCGGGAGAGAGGGAGCTACACTATTATCACAAGCTGAGCAGGCAGGGCATGCCTCTGCTAATGACACACACACCCAGCCCTTTCGGGCAAAGCTCCCCATGGGCTGCGAGGAGGGATCCTCCCCTCGCAGCGGCGGCAGGGGCTCAAGCGTGGCTCGTTTCCATGACAGCCGCATCGAAACAAGAGGCTGCACGGCCGCTTTCGGAGCATTACTCGGAATGGCTGAACGCATGCAGCCTGGCCAAATGGATGGACAGGCTGATCAACAAGGGTCACACCCTGCAGTTCACCTCCGTTCCGCCGCGATTCAACGGGATTGTGGAAACAACGCTGTCATCCAAGGATCAACAGCTGTCACTTTTGGCGGAGCTACAGCAGCTTCTAGAGAAAAAAGTGATTTCCGCAGTCCCGCAGGGAGAGGAAATGCAGGGATTTTATTCCCGTTATTTCCTGGTACCCAGGAAAGCAGGAGGGCTGAGACCGATTCTTGATCTAGCCCTATTCAACAAATGCATCGCGGAGAGGCCGTTTCACATGTTAACAATCAGACGAGTGTTACAGTGTGTAAAACCGGGCGACTGGTTCACATCAATAGATTTGAAGGACGCCTACTTCCACGTCACAGTGATCCCCAAACACAGGAAATTCCTGCGTTTCTCATTCCAAGGGTCACACTACCAGTACAACTGTCTCCCGTTCGGCTATTCTCTAGCCCCACGAACGTTCTCCAAGTGCGTGGAGACGGCACTCCAGCCGCTGCACGCAACAGGAATGAGAGTACTGTTCTACTTGGACGATCTGCTTTTGATGGCTCACTCCAAGGAGGAAGCGGCTATTCAAACAAAAAAACTGGTAATTCACCTGTCGAATTTAGGCTTCGCCATAAACTGGAAGAAAAGCTCCCCCCTCCCCTCACAGTGTGATGTTTTTGGGGGTGGAGCTGGATTCAGCTGTAATGAGAGCACGGCTCTCACAGCAGAGGATGGAGACGTTGTGGTCTCTCCTCCGCCGTTGTTCCCCGGGCAGCGTCGTGACAGCCCTCTCTGTCATGAGGCTGCTGGGCATGATGTCGGCCGCTCACACGGTGGTGCCACTTGGGCTGCTTCACATGAGGCGGCTGCAGAGATGGTTTTCTCGCCTGCGCATCGACCTGGTGCGTCAACGGCGGCGCAGAGTGACCATTCCCCTATCAGTGGGCCCCGATTTGACCCACTGGGGCGATCCCCGAACTCTCGCGAGAGGGGTGCCGTTGGGCAGAGCAACGTCACACATCTCAGTGTTCACGGATGCTTCTCTGTCGGGCTGGGGAGGAACATGCGAGTTTCACGTAGTGGGCGGCGTTTGGCCGCCCCCCGTGACCATGCATATAAACGCATTGGAGCTCCTCACTGTGTTGAAGGTGGTCCAACACTTTGCCCCAATGTTGACGAATCAACACGTAATGATTCGCACGGACAACAAGGCGACAGCAGCATACATAAATCGCCAAGGGGGCGTGCGCTCGGCAAAGCTGCTGAGCATAGCGAGACAGCTGTTATGCTGGGCGCACGCACACTTGCTCTCCATCAGAGCAGCGTACATCCCCGGTGTCTTGAACAGGGGGGCCGACATGATGTCGAGGGGATGGTCCCCAAACCAGGAGGCTGGACTCTGCACCACGATCTGATGAATCAGATATGGAGCGAGTTCGGGAAGGCGGAGGTCGACCTATTCGCTACGCGGGAGAACACACAGTGCGAGCTGTGGTTCTCTCTCAGCGCGAAGGACAATCCCCCGCTCGGGGTGGATGCGTTCGCTCACAGACCGTGGCCGAACACACTCCTGTACGCTTTCCCACCCGTCCCCCTGATTCCCCAAGTCTTGGACCGCGTCCAAGAGGAGCGGCTGTGTATGATTCTCATAGCACCGCAACGCACGAGTGCACCGTGGTTTCCCTGCCTCCAGCGTCTGCTCTCGGGGCCGCCGAAGGTACTCCCTTGGCGGCGAGACGCTCTCTCACAGGCAGGGGGAGCAATCATAGATTACCCAGAGATCGGCCAGCGCTTGTGGGCCTGGCCACTGAACGCGAGCGCCTAGAGGGTCTCGGCCTCTCCCAGCAGGTCGTACGGACCATCCAGGGTGCCAGAGCTGACTCCACCAGAGCGTGTTACTCGGCTAAATGGGCGGCTTTCCAGAGATGGTGCACGGAGAGGGGTGGTGATCCCATCTCCTGCCCTTTGCCGCAAGTGCTCTCTTTCCTCCAGTCACTTATGGAAAGAGGGCTGGCTTTTAGCACGATTAAAACGTACGCGGCTGCTGTTTCATCATGCCACGAAGGTTTCGGGGATAAAACTGTTTTTAGTCACCCCTTAATGAAGCGCTTCCTAAAAGGTGTGAGGAGAGAGCGACCTGTGACGCGCTCTCTCACTCCACAATGGGATTTAACACTGGTGCTGCGCGCACTGGTTAAAGCCCCATTTGAGCCTCTTGACCAGGTGCCCCTCAAGTTTGTGTCAGCCAAGACAGCTTTGCTGCTGGCCCTGACGTCAGCTAAGAGAGTGAGTGACCTGTCTGCACTCTCTGTAGCCCCTTCTTGTCTTAGAATACAAGGGGACGGCAGTTCGGCCATATTACGCCCGAATCCGGCTTTTTATACCAAAGAGTATTACTAGCTCGTTCAGATCGACGGTAATAACACTCAATGGTTTCTCTCTCCCTCCTCATCAATCTGAGGAGGAGGCGACAGCCCATCTCTTGTGCCCCGTGCGCGCGCTTGCCTGTTATGTGAAACGCACGGCGGCTCTGCGCAAATCTCAACAGTTATTTGTGCATTACAGAGACCATTCCCAAGGCCTTCCCCTGACGAAACAACGGCTGTCACATTGGCTGTGTGATGCTATCACACAGGCTTATGTGTCAGCGGGGGTTGAGCCGCCTGAGAATATCAGGGCTCACTCGACCAGAGGAATATCGTCCTCTGTCGCTCTGCAAAGAGGGATGCCGATGGAGGATATCTGCACAGCAGCCTCCTGGGCTTCCCCATGCTCTTTTATTAGGTTTTACCTAAGAGACATGTCGCGCCTCTCTATGACGCACTCAGTTCTGGGTGCTTTGTCGGAGTGAGTGTGATTGTGTGACTATTCCCCTCGCATATTAAACAATGTGAGGTGGAGTCGAATGTTCATGCTGAGAGCTTTTGTGTCTTATCCGACACATTTGCTCGTTGATGACATGCCGTTAGACGCATGACATATGTTATGCTATGTCTGACGCATGATACTATATGTATGTAGCTGTGTTTCTGGTACCAATCGGGACCAATGAGGCATAGACTATATCGTGCTTCGCCCTTTTAACCCAATAGCGATAGCCTTAAAAGGCGAAGCCTATATGACTTAGAACGATAGTTACGTATTGTAACTCTAGATTCTATGAGTATAGGCGCAGCCTTTTAAGTGTCGGCCTCATGGTCCTTTTAATAGCTGAAGAAAAGCTGTTTGTAGGGAGCAGATCGTCCGCCGGCGCCCGAATATATGGGTGGCCCGCGGACGTGATTGAGGCCCACGCTGTTGGTGGGCGGGGATTACAACATTTTCAGTGCTACGGCTCACGCCTAGGGATAACCCAATAGCGATAGCCTTAAAAGGCTGCGCCTATACTCATAGAATCTAGAGTTACAATACGTAACTATCGATCTCTTAAAGGCCATGTACTTTCGGATAATTGACACGGTCCGTTCGAGTAGCAAAATCGCGTGTAGATGGACTAGTTTTAGAGAACATTGGTTTACAAACTAAATACTACAAATATAAGGAGTTGTAGCAGACAGCAAAATTATCCAGTGAGATTTTAGCCAGATCTCATTTAAAACAAAAAAAGATCAATAATATGATACTTTCAAAATCTTTATGAATCAGGCAAGATATAAAACAAAGCTATACCAAAGCTGAATATTAATAAGATTCAGTTGATGATCATTATAATATGCCCCGAAAACTATGAGAAGGGTTGAAGCAGATAAAGATAAAATTGAAAAATATCAGTTTAAAAATGTCTGACATTCAGTATCATATTACAAAGGCAGCTCATCACTTTCTTACTGCCGGAGCAGCAAGAAAGCTTCGGTAGAAGTTCAGCTCCCGGAGAACATCGCCGAAGCTTTGGGGGCAGTCCGGCAGGGGTAACTCGGCGGCAGTCCGGCAGATATGCTCCGGGAGTACAATCCCTTTCTCCTCCATGTTTCCTCCTCCGGCAGCTCTGGCGGGGGGAGCTCGGCAGCATTCCTGAGAAAGGTATTGTACTCTCGGAGCTGAGGTGCTGGGCTGCCGCCGATTTCCCCCCGCCGGAGCTTCTCGTCCGCTGGTCCACAAAATCTTAGCTATACTCTGATTGGAGTGGAGTGGAGAAGTGGGAGGTAATATTCAAGTGTGCCCCCTTCCTATATGTAGGTGGGGGCGCCGAAATTGACTTGCCGGTTTGGTAACTGTAGGCGGGGTACTTTCAGAAATGCATATCTTACTCAAAAAATCATGTTCTCTTCTGTCCTCACTCTCCATCAGCAACTTCCTGTTTCTTTGAATGAAAACACCTCAGCTCTGACAAATCGGTTGGCTCCTGCAGCACAGAGAGAACCGATAGAAGAGCAGGAGGACCTTCACTGTGCCAGCATCCACACCTTTCTCCCAGAGAACCAGGAAGTGCCTCGTTATTTGGCTGGCTCTCGTGTCCAATCAGAACAGGCAGAGGCAGTCGTTTACTCTGTGGTCAAAAGTAAGAGACCCAATGCTGTCCCTGGGTAAGTTTCTCTTGTTTTTTCTAAAGAGGAAATAGACACTACGTTTTGGGACTTTATCAACCCCAATGGATCTGCTTGACAGGGTGACTGAAGTTCTGTCTTCTTTTCAGAGGTGACCAGACAGAGATGGCAGAAACCTCAGAGTTGTACAGCGTCGTCAAAAAACCCTGAGATATTTAACCAGTTGCAGCAGCAACCATTTAAGTATTGGGACTAGGTAGAGTGTCTCATCCATTTAGTGTAACAGGACAATACGATGGCTTCATATCATATGGCGCTTAATAACCTGTACTTAATACTTGGCCCACTGCTAATACATGATCTGATGACTTGAGTTTATTTGACTTATTTACTTGATCGTGTACATTCCAGTTGTGATGGCCCCAACGAGGCCACGTCTTATCCAGGGCCTCTTGCTCTGGTGGATGTAGCTCTGCTTCATCTATACCTCCTGCTGGTTACCAGGATGTACTTAAATACTTAGATTTTTGCATAGAATTACCTAGAACTGCCTCTGTTTATGACTTCCTACATTTGAAAAAGAAATGTTCAACCACACCCAGTCAGACCCAAACAGAACAATTTTCTACTGAATGAATGGATTTTGGGGTATGTGGCTCTAAATAGGATGTTGTATAGTTCATAAGTAGGCCTACAATACTGTTTTTTGCTTATGTCATTCAAATGCAGACTTTTTATTGCGTCTTTAATAGACAGACAGTTATTTAGGTCCCTATAATGTGGGCCTGTAAAGCCCTTTGAGCAGAGGCGGTTCTAGACACATTTTACTAAGGGGGTGAAGGAGGGGGCAGTGTTTAACCAGAGGGGCACAAAAAAATGGAAAATATAATTATATTATTATATTATTATAATTATAAACTTTATTACTTTAAAATCATCAAACATTTAATTTGTACAAGAGTTTATAACTTCACCAGTCCGTATTTTTCTGTCAAACTATCTTAAATGAATGGAGCTTATATGCCCTAAATCATCAAAGTCATATAAAGATTTGTTTTGTACAAGCGTGCAAGAGAGGTAGGGCCATAAAAAATGAAAAAATGCAGTACAGGGTACAAATACAGTGTGTCAATGTGAAAAAAACTCCAGGGTACAGCGAAGTGCAAAACAATGTGCCATTTCTTCTTTTTTTTATTCAGTTTCAGTATGGAGAATCTTTGTTCTTCCCTTTTAGAAAGCTTTCCTGTTCTATTGTTTTTTCTTCATTTAATGATAGCTGCTATTAGAAGAAAAAAAACATGGGCATGCATTACATTTCGTTGCATAACCATCCCTCCCTACTTAACACGGGCAGATAGCCTGCTACTCTTAACTCAAATGTATTTGTTATACCAATGCAACAGCCGAAACGGATGAAAATACATGGTTAACATCACAACATTGTGCAGCCTAGACCTAGCAAGGATACTGACATTTGGATGCTCGCTTCTGCTTCGATGTTTGCTTCAGTGTTTACTTGTATATGATTAAGTTTCTAAATATTTTGAGACCAGACATTTACAAACGTAATTTCATCATCAGTGTGAGGAACTACAGTAACACGGTTATGTGCAAGGACAACACGTCACTTAAGAAATGACATAGTTTTGCTTACCTTCGACTCTTGCAACAGGAGAAATTGTGGCTCCTTTCTCCAAGAGTAGTTGCTCAGCTCTCATTCATCGAGCAGCAGCGCCACAGTGTTTGGCTGCGCCCCTCTAATTCACCTGTGTAGAACGTTGCGTCGCATTAGTTCCATGAAATCAGTAAAATCATAATTATTTTATTTGGTCAGGGCGGGGGGGTGCCAGGGACATGTCTACAGGGGCACGGTCCCCCGTAGGCCCCCGTGTTGAACCACCATTGCCTTTGTGTCTGTAAATGTGATTAAGAGCAACACAAATAAATTGATTTCCAGCATTTACAGGGTGACTTTTGATCTCCAAATTATATTTTACAGATAATCAGAACATGCATCCATAAAGAAAATATTTCTCTGAGGAAAGAAGCACATATCCTTCTACTCAGGTCACTCCCAGCCCCATATCAACCTCACATTAAACCTCACCATCATCACCTCTAAATAGTTTAGCCAGTCATTTGCTTGATGAATTCTCCATGCAATGACTGCTCATGACTGCTTGACAAGTGAATAAGATCTCTCAATGAAATATTGGACAGAGCTCACTGGGATCTAGCATCGCTCACTGGGATCTGAAATCCATCATAGGAGTTATATTCCTATCATATAAAACCCGACATCCACCCATTCATACACACAATCACACACTGACGGGGGTGTCAACCATGCAAGGCGATAGCCAGCTCGTCAGGAGCAGTGTGGAGTAATGAGCAGGAGGACAAGGAGGGCTGGAGACTGTGTCTGCACCACCGAGACCTCCAGCCAGGTGTGGAGCCCTATCATTAAATTGGTGTTTATCTCATTAGCAGTGCTTTGTAGCATTGCTTTATGGGCCAACATGTGTCTATTGGCTTTTACATCGTCATTGGTCTCAAGCCTACTAGAGACACCAGAGATCTGTCTCTATGGAGGGAAAGTGAAACACTTCCACTTGCCAGCTTTGTTCAGTAGAGCCCATGGGACCTATGAGATCGAAAAATATGAATAGGTTTCAATGGAGAAAAAGTAATTATTTTCTGGTCCCAGTCTTTATATGCCCTGGATTACATATATGTTGTTTGTGGATTTGAATGATCATTTGTCATGCAAAGAAAACTAAACATTTTCGTGAAGAAGTTTGATAATGTTGGGTTTTGTGTGAGGCCGCTTTGTGAACTACAGCTCTTCGCTGCTCTCGACGCAAATGATATGTGTCAACACCCGCACTTGGAACTCCGGTACAGACATGGCGATCTCTCTGCTCCACTTCACCACTATTTTCCAAGGGGAGGATAAAAGCATCAAAAGAGGTGAAAACCATTTTAAGTCGGGGCATGTGGAGAGTTACAGTTATGCCGATGGGGAGATTGTCGGTCTTGTCCACGCTAGTCGCAGGGAGCGGGGCGTCACATACGAGACATGAAGTCTTTCTCATTGTGTTTTCTCTACAGCTTTTAACTGAACAATTGCACAATAAACGGTCAAACTCTTGACATGAAAAATTATCATTTAAATCCAGAAACAATACACAGTAGGCCTATGTGTAATCCGGGGCAAATTAAGACTGGGACCAGAAAATAATTACTTTCTCGCCATTGAAACCCATTCATATTTTTCGATCTCATAGGTCCCGTGACCTCTACCGGAAGAGGTGTGACTTCGCCACTCTATAAACTCTCATTATACGCTGTATTGCAAAACAACTTTTTATTCGGGTTAAATGGGTGCAGCAGATGTTGATTTGTATTTGTATGCATTGTCGACACTGGTGTAAAAATTGTCTCATTTGTTTTGAACCCCGGTTGGGCATTTCAACTTCTGATGAAATCAGAGGACAACTGACCTGAGGTTTGTCTGACTCAAGTACCCTGCGACAATGAAGTGAAGACTGCTTCAGGGTGGGAGTTCTGCAATTTGCCAATAGTGCTAATGAGACAAGAGTGTTTTAGCTCTGCTTACCCAGCATTATCATGCAAAGGTATGTAGAGCACCCTCACTGTAACAATGGTGCAGTTCCCTAAGTGTATGGGAGGGCCTGTATTTCACCATGATATTTTCCAGATGGGATGTGCAAAGCCTGTCCCTGACGTCTGTGTACCAAACAACTGTATCCCCTTTTTGGTCTAAGGTCTTAATATTTTATCTAGGCGGTTTCTAAGCTATTATCGTTGTTAATTCTGAATTAAATTTCTTTTCTATTCTTAAAACATTCAACAGGGAATTGAATATGTCACTCGCTCGGCTTCGGGCTGCTACCACTATGTTGTATGTTTTACCTCACCTCCTTATTGGTAGAGTAAGATGTCCAACCCATAACTGCTCCTTAATGACGTGAGGTATCTGAATAGGCCATTATACCGAGTAGAGGTTTTAGGCACAGGCGAACCAGGCAGCCGCCCGGGGTGCCATACTTGTGGGGGGCGCTGCAAAGCGGTTTTCAATGAAGTACATAACATTGTGTGGGGAATTAGTATATTGGCGTCCCCTCTGGCTTCAGGCGCACACCTGCTCGTTGAGAAGGTGCTGTGCACAGACGGAATGAAACCCCTACTGAAGTCCCCCCCCACCCCTCCTGCCCGGGGTGTAACTGGATGTAGAACCGCCACTGTTTATACCACAGAGGTCTTAACAGTAGGGGGCAAAAACAGGTGGCACTAAAAAATAAGGTCTGTATGCCAGTGCACATACCTAAAATCCTGAGATTCACATGTGTTTGCCACCATAGTCTGACATTGTCTTTACCGTTGACTAATTATGTAATCCATTTGGATGGTACGCCGTTACATGCAAGTCAGAAGTTGCAAATTTTCCAGCTTTCTTGCGGCATTTCACTGAGACACGCCCCCTTTTGGTCGGTCCTGCTCACTATTCTGAAAGTAGAGCGTGTTCAGTGAGGCCGACCGTACTACTCGTCAACAGAAATGTCTGTGCCTTTTAAGATAATTATTTTCTTTGTACTTGCATCACGTTGGTCATTTTAATGTAGATTTTAAATACTCTTACATACTTCATTACATTGCTACTTTATGCCGGTCACCAATTTATGCATTGCACAGGTATTGCTGTGTGTGCAATAGTACAATGTAAAGTTGTGTTGTTTGTTTTCGAGCTGGTTTGCTGAAGAGGCTAATGAAGCTAACAATAACAATAACTAGCCATGAGAAACGAGAAAGCTACTATGACCAAAAGGGGACGTGCCTCCGCAAATGCTGCAAGAAAGCTCACATTGCTATGTAGTGCCCCGAGGAGTACCGTGTATTTGGCACGATTGATCGTAGGTTCCATGTTTTTTTTTGATCGGTTAAAGGTCCCATGGCATGAAAAATCCCTTTATGAGGTTTTCTAACATTAATATGAGTTCCCCTAGCCTGCCTATGTTCCCCCTGTAGCTAGAAATGGCGTTAGGTGTAAAACAAGCACGGTATCCTGCCCTGCCTTTGAAAAAGAAAGGCTCAGACTCGCTATGTTACTTCCCCTTTCTCTGCTTTGCCCGCCCCTTTCTCTGCTTGCCCCGCCCCTTTCTCTTCTTGACCCGCCCCTTTCTCTGCTTGGCCCGCCCCTTTCCCTGCTTGGCCCGCACCCCGGGTAGCGGGGCTCTGGCGAGAGACAATCGCGTGCAACCATCCCTTTCTCCTCCATGTCGTGGTTCAGTCTACTTCAGATTGATGTGGAAGTCTTAGAACGCGACGCAGTCGTTTGAGAATCATAATATCATCTAGAGGCACACACAGCTTTTGACCATGAATATATATTTTATATGATATAGATATATACTGTATGTATAATATGATATTTATTTAAATATAGAGCTTCAAGACTCCTGCCGGAGCTACCGGAGTGATCAATAATATTTACAGAACATGGCCAAAAGCGTGTGCCTCGCCATTGCGATACATTCAGTTCAAACATGAGCACATGGTACCATGGCCGCAAGCTGCTCAGGGCCACACCCCCACCCTCCACCTTGACCCGCCTCTAAAAAACGTCACGTTTGTGGAAAGCTTATTGTGGGACTGGCTCGTAGTGGCTGTAATTCTGCACCATGGCTGAATTTCTTGAACATCTTCAAGTATTATATTAGGAGCCCACTAGCAGCTACAGTATATAAAAACATCCATAAAGTAGCATGCCATGGGACCTTTGAATCAACTGACGGGGGTTCCCTTGTCTTTACGTTGCCCTCTGCTGGTGATAGCTGGTAGCCTACCTTCACCAAAAGAAACGCTATTCTTAACCCGGTCTCAGTTCACATTGTGTAATAGCGTTGGTCCAAATTACATAACATGATAGTTTCAATTAATTACGGCCCTAAAATTGGCCCTAAGAATTGAACCCCTCAAGAGAAGATATTGACCTCCTTCTTTCCCCCTTCTTCCCCAACCCCCTTCTTACTTTTTACAGTTGTTTCAATAAAGTATCTATCTATACTAATATTTGTTCCTTATCGTTTTAAAACTTTTATAATATCTTTCTCAATGCTGAGAAAGGCATGCACTGATTAATTTCCCTTATTTCTGAAAATAGTGTCAATCCTAGGTTCCTCCACATGTTGGAGGAACGTAGGACCAAGAGTAATATGATCAACCATCTTGCAGCAGTTCAGTTCAACAAGACAAACCTTACACACATTTATTCAAATTTTTCGATATGGGTCCGTATATTCTGATTTTTTCATTGTGGCCATTTTTTTTTATGAATGTTAAACATAGCTCTTCTATATAATTCCATAAATTAAAAGAAAAACATCCTTACAATAAGGGAACATTTGTTTACCACATATACCACAAAATATTGCTAAGGGAATTGGGTAGCAAAGGACAAAGAAAAAAAAAATATATAGACACAATCATGCAATAGATAGTGGTAGGTGTTGCGCCATTTTAAAATGGATATAATGAAGATGCTTTAATCGTGCAATGCATGATACTGTTGTTTGCATTTTTGGGGAAATAAGTACAGCGATGCAGACTCTAGAAGAAATAGACGTGGTGTTATCGGTAACTTATTCCCGTTCATTATTAATGTCAGCAATGCTACCTTGAAGATGTTAAAATAAAGGAAAATAAATGTGCAATGATTATGTAAAGTGGGTTCCCTGAACACGACAATGAGTCCAAGACGTGAGCTTCTCCGTAGATCTAGAGAAAGGGTTATGAACAATGCTTAGCACAAACTAAAGGCACGGCTACCTCTTAAACCAGGCACTTGTATGCCTACCTTTAGATTCTAAACTGTTGTACCCCTCACCATTTCTCCTTGCCACACGTCAATCTGAATAATAATATTGACGTATCTTAACAATGTCAAACAAGGTGTTTTAGGTCATATTTTCTCTTAAACAGCAAAACAAAAACTTGGCAAACAATAGCTCCCAGCCAATATGTGGGCCCTACATGGGTGTTGCTTGGGATACCTGGGTAACAAGTGGGAATGGGACATGAAGCTTAAAGATGGGACCCCGATGGCTCTTGTGTGTCAGCCCCTCTGTTGTGGACTCTTTGGCCTCCTGAGGGATATTCTGTGTTTTGGTCCACCATATGCCTGTTTGTCGTGCCTCTGACTTCACCTCTCACCTGTACATCCTGCCTTTGTCTGTTTCCTGCCTTCTTTCCTGTGCAAATGTTCCTCATTGGGTGTTTACTATTTAGGCAATTTATCCCCTGCATTGTTAGTGCCCCCTTGTCACGTTGTTTTATGCTGTTTCTTAGCTCGCCTAGTTAGTTATCTCTGCCCTGTTTCTGCCTGCCAACTTGTCCAGCTGTTTTTGGAACGCTGACCTGGCTCTTCCTTGTTTGGTTTTTGTTCCTGTTTTTGTCAAACACAGTGCTTTGCACATTTTGTGTTCTTGCATTTACTCTTGAGAAACGGGTAGATTTTTGTTATTGTTTGAGCTGAAGCCTTGCTCTGCTTCCAATACATTTTACTTTGAAGCAACTTTACTCTGCTTTTGGGTTCAGATCTCACAAACACCTGACATGTACTGTATGTGGCCTACTTAGGCCCTACATAACAGCCAGTTGATCCTGCATGAAAGCCAGATTGGCCATTGACATGGGGCCATTATCGAAACCATGGTTATCCCATAAAGGGCCCGTTTTATTGCCCATATACTACCCACATGGGCCTTACAAACAAATGTTGACTGGTAAGTTAGAATTGTTTGTATTTATGTCATTATGAGGAGTGTTATGTTTAACATTAATAAATAAAATGTTCATAACAAAACAACAAATTAGATTAATCATCAACCATTTGAATCAATGAGTTTCACCATCAAGGATGATGAGTTCATTGTATTGATCCTGGTTGCATATAGACATTGTCATTGATCGTATTTTATTTAGGAAAAAAGATAGTTTCAGTTCCCTATAGAAAATTCCCCTTTTCTTACATCATTTGTCCACTTCCTTATGCTTCGTCATTTATAACACAAAAAGGCCATTTCCAACCAGCTTTTCAGTAACACATTATTTTGATCACATCAGGAAGGAGACCTCCTTGAGAAACATTTGGCTTTGTGGAATTTGGAGTGTCCCTTTTTTTGTAATCATAGAAATATCTACAGTAAGTATTCAACTTAATATAACCCATTTGTTTCACTACAATATAGCTAAAACTCAACTACATTATTTTTCTGCAAAAAGGCAATTAACATCTATCCATTTCAAGCATGCGTTATTCCTATATTGATCGTAAAGGAGCTATTTGTCATAGAATAGTTCAGTTGTTCTTTAAAAAACTTAGTTGTGCAGCACGTCACATTTTGGAATTGTGTCAATATCAATTGCATGCTTGAATGGTTCTCAGCCTCACCTGAAAGTGACTTTGGATAAATGAGGCCTTCTAACTGCCTGAATAAATATATAGAGTAGGCATACTAGCTGACTAAAAATAATGTAGAGAAGGCCTAATAACTGATGCTTTCTTGATCTGACCTCTGATATGGTTGAGTTCTCTAGTTCTGGACCATCTCAGTAAGCAAAGCACCAAGCTGAATGAATGGGACTCACGGCATTATTATTCAGAGAAATCTTGTTTTAGTTTGTTCAAGGGAAGGCCACGACCCGGACATGAAAAGTCTATGCATCTATCTGTTATCATCAGGGCTAACAGATAAGAGTGAAGCAAATTAGACATGTACTCAGAGAAGTGGCACAGATGGTTAATAGTGAGAATGATAAAGATGCCATACAATAACACAACAGAGAAAGTATTTTTTTGTAATAACAAGATATCTGAGTGACATACATGCAGAATGTCTGTTACAGAAGTAGAGACTACTCTAAAAATCTAACTAACTAAGTAATCTAACTAACTAAGTTATAAATAATTACTAGGACTACTATTTGACTAATATAAATGTAAAGTAGGCTTACAAATGTAAGCGACCCTAACCGGGCAACAGGTACATCACCTCATCAGGTTAAATTTGTTTAAGGCTAACACTGCTTAGCCTGAAAAAAACCTGTTTCTCCTTTCCTTTTTCATCTAATTTTTTTATCATGGTTTAAAAAATGTATTATGTAAGCCTATGATGAATTATCATCAGATCATGTTTAACTGAGGATGTTTACATCATGTAGGCCTATATATAAGCCTATACATTTTCATGAAAACTGATACCCATAGCGCGTGGTTGCTACGTTTCAATTCCAGTATTCCGATACCAGATTGTAATGAAAGCTTTCTGTTTATCTTTGTGTGTCTATTTGACAGTTTTTGGGAGTGGCAGTTTTCACCTGGACTGAAAGAAATTAATGAACGGAACCAAAGATCCCCTTTGCAGGACTTGAGATCCATTGTCTTGGAAATTACTAAAATCAACAAATTTCATTGTGTGCTGGAATGAAAACTATAATTGCTATGCCATTAAGGGGATTTTTTTTCTGTTCATTTGGAATATTATATTTATTTTTGAACAGTTATATTTGTCCCACTACTGGCTACGTGCTGAAGAACTGCTTGGTCACACAGAACACACAGGCCATCTGTCAGAAGAACAGTTTAAATGTATTTCCAAAGGACATTCCAGCAAGAGTCACAATAATAGACCTGTCTCAAAACCAAATTTCTATACTAAATAAAACATCTTTGGCAAATTTATCAAATCTGTTGCGCTTAGACCTGAGGCACAACTTGATCTCCAAGATTGAATCTGGCACTTTTGTGGTTCAAATCTCTCTAGAAGTGTTGATTATAAACCAAAATAGGCTTTGTAAGCTAGAGGAGGGTATGTTTGATGGCTTAGTCAATCTTACAGAATTGAGTCTGACCTTTAATAACATCGACACAATAGCACCGGCCTCTTTCAAGTCTCTGAGCAAACTTAGGTTTTTGGACCTAGGCCATAACAAACTGCGCAACTTAGGAAATATCTTACATCATACACCACATTTACAAACCCTGTACATTACGGCAAACAATATTTCCACTTTTCATTCATGGGAGCTGTCAAATACGTCTACAGAACTTGTTACACTTGATTTGTCTCAAAATGAGCTTATGGCCTTTAGGCTCACTGCAAATATATTTCCCAAACTCACACGCTTGAATCTTAAGGATGGTATAAATAATGGCATCGTCTGGGAGGTGAATAACACATTGTACCTTAGTGGTGTGTCTAAACTAGATATCAGTGGGGTTCACTCCTCATTACATGAACTGCAGGAAGTTCTAGAGACATTTAACTCCTCACTGAGGTATCTGAAGTTGAACCATATGAACAACCTGCGGGATCTCATTAATATTTCCTGCAAAAACCCATCGCTGAGCTCTATTGAAATCCGAAATAACGGCATCAAAGTTATAAATTCAGACATGCTGAACCTGTGCACTAATCTGAATCTGTTGGATTTAGAGAAAAATGAGATAACTAACATCTCCGACAATTCGTTTCAATCTCTTTGGAAGCTTAAAATTTTAATCGTAAAGTCTAACCATCTCACATCGGTTCCCTTTGCCATAAGGAACACTGGAATCTCAACACTGGATCTCAGCTCCAATAACATCAATGGTCTTGGCTGTGATGATTTTGCCAATATGACCCATCTCATAATTCTCCATCTAAACAATAATCCTCTTTTGGCTCTCAACAATTGTGTTTTCAAAGATTTGGTCAATTTGAAGACATTAATGTTGCAAGACAGCAGCATTAGTCAATTAAACAGTGCCTTCAAAAAAGACATGCCAAATCTTGAAGTGCTTACTTTATTTAACAATCAACTCACTGTTCTAGATTATGGAGAATTTAAAAGTCTGGCTTACCTCCAGAATCTGTCATTACAAGGGAATAAATTACAAAAATTTATAAATGGGACTTTTTTTGGACTGTCCAGTCTTACATATCTTAATCTCGAATCAAATGAAATAAATGATATTACAAACGGGACTTTTGGTGACTTGAAAGCTTTAAAGACATTGAATTTGATGAGCAATCACATTATATATGAATCAGAAGAGCCTATTGATTATCCACCATTTGCTGAGCTTTCCAACCTGGGTACATTGCTCATTTCATCTCAACGCAGACACCATAAGTTCAACCTCCCTCAAAACTTTCTGAAAGGCCTGAAAAATCTGTCGGTACTCAATATCAAGGCTAACAAGCTTACATCCCTGCACCCACTCACCTTCATTGATACTCCTAATTTGAATAAGATTGATTTGTCTAATAATTATTTAACAGACATTCCAGACATTTTGTTTTCCCCAATTCAAAAACTAAAAAGTCTTTACATTTCACATATAAACCTGAGGTCTCTAGATTTTCTGCTCCAGGCTAACTTCACAGAGCTGGAGTTCTTGCAGGTGGGGAATAATACTTTTTCTGTGATTAGAGAGCAAGTGATGCGGTCTCTGTCAGCACTTAAATACCTGGATATGCAGGGTAATAGCTTCACCTGTAACTGTGACAACGCATGGTTCCTCAAATGGGTAATCACGAACAAGCAAACACAAGTGTTTGATGCGTACAACTTTGAATGCAACTACCCTCCAAACCTTAAAGGAAGAAAACTGTTGCAGATTGACGTCCGTTCTTGTACAGTAGACACAGACTTCATCTGTTATATTTCCACGACATGCGTGGTCATCATGACCATAGCAGTGTCCTTCACCCACCATTTCCTACGATGGCATCTGGTCTACACGTACTACCTCATACTGGCCTTTCTCTACAACTCAAAGCACAAGGACAAGCGTGCGCAACAATACGACGCCTTCATCTCCTACAACACAAACGACGAGGGCTGGGTGCTGGGGGAGCTGCTGCCCAAGCTGGAGGACGAGCAGGGCTGGAGACTGTGTCTGCACCACCGAGACTTCCAGCCAGGTGAGGAGCCCTATCCTGAACACCCTCTGCACCTCCATTAGCATGCATGCTAGCATACACTATTTCATATATTGTACATGCCAGCGGATATGCTATTAGATATGCTCATTAATTTAGTAGGCGGATTTTCCTGGCTCAGAATGAGGTTTTTTTTAATCTTGGCTTTGAATCAAAAAAAATTCTTTTCGAATCCTGTCTAATGCCCACTGATTATATCCTGCTTATTCACACTCATCTCTACTCCATGTCAAATATCAAAAAAATCCAATGTGGCCCTAAACAGACTAAATTGCAACTGATTTAGTTTGAGCCTTTCTAACATTGTGTAAGACAAACACATTGAAGACAAAAGACAAGTATTTGCGTGGCATTGCAGGAGCAATTTCCAAAGACAGATAATCATGTACATAGAGACTTGAGGCACAGTACCTAGTCCTTGCATGTTTTGTTTGAATTTACAGCAGCGGTTTCTGCATTTGCTTAATTTTTTGGTAGGTTTAAATTTTGCAGATCAATGTTGTTTGTCTGTCTCTTAAACTTGTGAACTATACACAGATAATTGGGCAAGAACAAACATGAATGCAACATAAAACTAGAAAGCTATAAGCAATGGTGTTTCAAAATAAGACTTGATCATATCATGAAAAATAAATCTTTGATGAACAGAATATTATGGGTTGTATAGATAAATAATATAAATAGCAAATTGTGCCTTATTAACATGAAAAACAATAATATAGGTTAATCTTCAAATTAATATCAAAGCAAGAAAATGTGTTTATTCAGAATGAATAAACATGTCAAAGATATACAAAGCAGTTCTAATATCAAATAAATGGAAACGGCTGTTCAACACTTGTGTTTGAGATTTACACCATAGAATGGCATCGTACAGAGGCGCCCGCATGATGGGCACTTGGTCTAACAACTGAGCAGCTAGAATACAGAGGACTGGACACAAATGAAACAAGCGACAGGAAAAACTCCTATGAAGCTCACTTAATACTCCCTCATAACAGGAATGCAATCTGGTTTCATTATATACCTCAATTATTTTTTTAATAATTTTAAATCAGGTATGTTATGCAATATGTAATGCAATCTGGTTTCATTACATACCTCAATTATTTTTTTAACAATTTTAAATCAGTGTTGTTGGCCTCAGAAGTAAAGTGTGAAACAGAACAGATGAACGACTGCGTTAGCATCTAAGCTAATGAATGGTTCAAAGATGGCAAACATTGAGTGACTCAGTTGTCTCTCTAGTCAGACTTTTTATTTATATCGTACGTCTGACAAGCTCTAAACGGTGCGTTTGTCTTTCTTTTGATTCATTTGTTTCATTCAATCATGTTTCATGAGGTGGGGATCTGTAGGCGAGTGACCAATACAAACTCGGTAGAATTTCATAACCATAATGAAAGAGGAAGCATGGCATACCTCCGCCCATCACAACTGTGATGGGCGGAGGATAGTTGGTTTCTGGCCCAGACTCTGTGCCGCCTCAGATGCTCTGCTATAACAGTCGGACTTCAGGACCTGAGATGACTGAATAGCAAACTGGTCTTGGGCAACTAAGATCAGTTTGGCTGGTGTGAGAATGGACCCACGTAGCTGGAAAAGCTATATATATATATATATATATATATTCTATACAGAGTTTGGAATAATCTAAATTAATATAATTAATGTATTCGGGGCCATGCAATCGTGGCCTACTAATTCATAGGATTTATAGCTCTGAGAGAGTGACAGCACAAGAACTTTTCAGAAGAACTACATTCTTAGTGGTCGGAATTGTCGCAATTAAGAAGTTTATTCAGGTTGCCTTATAAATTATTATTGATGTTAGCCCTTCATTCTGTAGCGCTGTGCCGTAACAAAGCTACATTTCTTTGTTGTTTTACTTGTATATAATTTTCATGTATTTTCCCTGATTAATGCTTTTCAGGTAAGCCAATCATGGAAAACATAACAGACGCCATCTATGGCAGCCGGAAAACCATCTGTGTGGTCAGTCGTGATTACCTGAAGAGTGAATGGTGCTCCAGAGAGATCCAGGTTGCCAGGTAAGAACACAGAGTTTACATAAATGACCAGAATACGGTTGATCATTATTTCAGCTTCAGATGTGTACTTCTTCAGATTATTGTATGACCCTCATACATCCTGCCTCAAAATGTAATGTGCAATGGACCAAAGCTTAAATGACACATTTACAGAAATGCTATAACACTCTAACCACTAATGCCCCGTTTACACGAAGGGAAAACGCAGATATTTCTGGCCTCTCATTTTCACAAAATCCCAGATTTCTGATAACGCCGGTTGTGTTGTCGTGTCAACTGGGAGAAACAGGGTTTTAGGTTCTCAAGCGTCACATTATGTGCCAGCAAATGCTTAACGTCATGTGAGGCCCCGCTGTCTGTCCATACGAACGAACCTTGCGCCATATAGGGGGATTATTTGTTCATAAACACGGCGGATGGCGTGCAGGATAATCTCAAAAAGAAAATTTGGTTATCTCTGTGTGGTTAATTTGCAGTTGCGGTGTTATGTAGTGATGTTGTCAGCCTACTGTTACATTAAACTGTACTCAGAAAATGCGGTAAGATGCTATAGACCCTATAGTATCTGTGGTATAAAGGCTGGGACGAATTTCAAATCATAAATATGTACACTTTATGTTGAAAAAATAGAAGTATATAAGTAAGTATAGAAGTATGGAGAAATGGTAAATTGTGAAAAATGAATTAAACTGTTGTTTTGAAAGGAACAGGAAGTCCCTTGTGTTATTCGTTGTTGTTGATTCAGAGGATTCTGATTGGCATGGCTTTATCCTTCTCCCTACACTGCCGCCCATAGGTTTGGCATAGTTATAATGGCGCTCGACAGCGTATTTATGCGGGTTGATGTAAATGACAACTTTTTTGAAAACAATGTTGTGTGCACAATGTTAGTTTTGAAAACGGAGGGGGGCAAATATTTGTTTCTCTAAATGCCCTTCTATGTATAAACGTGGCCTAAGCCAGATGTTTGCAACCAGCCAAACCAGTTAGTTTGGATAAGGAAAAATATGGTATGGCAATAATACAGTGCATAAGGACAAGTGGCAAAAACAATGATATCTTCCCGCAATGTGTCTGATTGATCTCTGCTGTCTGTGAAAAGAGTCCTGCATTTACCCTGTTTGAGCATGGCACCCAATTGTCTACAACACGTATGTAATCTAAAAGAACCACAGGAGGTTAAATGATTAAATCACATCGCCACGTGGTTATTTTCTCATAACTGACTTGCTGATCAATGATCAACATCAATGCATGGACAATTTACCAAGTTGAAAATGTGTCAAAAATATAATCAAGTCAAGTACTTGGGTATAGTCAGAAAGTATTTATACTCAAGGACCAATACAACCATGTGGATGTATGGTTGGTGCGGTGCTGGGTGAGGGTGGGTGCCCAGGGGCACAATGAGGTCTTCATAAGGACATGACCCCAGGCCAACCTTCCCATGAAGGTTAATCAGCTCACATTCATAAAAAACAACTCTCCCTGTTTCCATTCCCCAGCTTCCGTCTGTTTGACGAGCAGAAGGATGTGCTGATCCTGGTGTTCCTGGAGGACATTCCCATGCAGCAGCTGTCTCCGTACTACCGCATGAGGAGGCTCCTGAAGAGAGAAACCTACCTGAGCTGGCCCCGCGCAGAAGCACACCCTGACCTGTTCTGGGAGAAGCTCCGGCAAGCCCTGGACACCCCGGAGCACCCAATGGGTGAGCATATACGGCTCACCGTGGAGGACGGCCCCACTGGAGAGAGACCAGACAAGTAAAAGGTTTAGAAATGCTGCGGGGAGGAGGGGGATTATACTAGAGACACCCGGGGTCTGTATTTGGAGGGAAAGTGAAACAGTTCTCCTTGCCAGCTTTGTTTGTTTCCGGTGTATTGTAAAATACCTTCTTATTCTGGTTAATACCTCTGGTGTTGATTTGTATTTGTATGCTATGCCGACATTTGTGTAAACATTGTCTCATGTGTTCCAATGTGTGTGGTTGGGCATTTCTACTTCTGATGAAATCTGGGGTGAACTGACCTTTGGTCAGAGGTTTGTCTTTGACAATGAAGACCCCTTCAGGGTGGGAGTTCTGTTGTTCCCAATAGATGAGTTAATTAGCTCAAGTGCTTACCAATCATTAGCATGCAAAGGTATGTAGACCACCATCACTATGACAAGAGTGAAGTTCTCTCAGCATTCTGCATTCCATCAAGATATGTTACAGATCTGGTGTGCAAAGCCTCTCGGTGACACTTGTGTCTGTGTACCAAACAACGTTATAACTTGTTTTTTTTTGTCTAACCCTATAGCTTATTATTGTATCATGGGGTTATTTAAAAGAGGAAACTATCATCATTTCCAAAACACAAATCAAAGACTGCAACTTTACCAAAAAGTTCAGTATTTTTAAGCCTGGCTTTGCCCGTGCACATTGCTGTGTAGTGACCCCTAGAGGGCTGCCATGTATATAGCATCATTGATAAAAGTTTATATTAATCGAATGGTTTGTATAAGAATCAAGTTTTATGATGAATAATTAATAACCAGAAAATGAATTTCCTGCAAAAATGTGGTAAGTGCTGTAGTATAAAGTGAGGTTGAAAATATATATATTTTAATACAACCACATAGATGAAAGTTATGTCTTAAACGGTTCCGTCGTACTCACATTGACTCCCATGATAAAAAAGATAGTATTTAAAAGTAGAATATCTTAAAAAGTATGAAATATTAAAAAAATCTGAAAAGAAGCATGCGATTCTCTACGTGAAAATTGAAGAAAGAAAGAAAGAAAGAAAGAAAGAAAGAAAGAAAGAAAGAAAGAAAGAAAGAAAGAAAGAAAGAAAGAAAGAAAGAAAGAAAGAAAGAAAGAAAGAAAGAAAGAAACTTATGAAGAACAATAGTTGAGCGCTGCATGCAGCACTCACCTAACTAGGAGATCATTTCTAGTACGACATTTTTTGCATGTTCAATATTACCCATATTTAGAGGATGAATCTGAAACTGCTGTTTTCTTTAATATGATTTGTATTATAAATAAAATCCTTGTTCACAGAAGATGTTTTTTTCTATATCACAGAGTAGCAATACTTTGTCACTGTACGTCAGTCGTTTTTTCGGGATTCGGACTTCACTTAAGTATTGACATTTCTAGAGACTTTCACTTTTACTCAGCTACTTTTTTTCAGAAACAGACTCCATGAGTGTGGTATGAGGGCCCGATGTCCACAGGTGGGGGTTGTGCTTACAGCCCAACACCGTGCAGGACGTTTGGCATTTGCCAGAGAACACCACGATTGGCAAATTTGCTACTGGCGCCCTGTGTTCTTCACAGATGAAAGCAGGTTCACACTGAGCACATGTGACAGACGTGACAGAGTCTGGAGACGCCATGGAGAACGTTCTGCTGCCTGCAACATCCTCCAGCATGACCGGTTTGGCGGTGGGTCAGTAATGGTGTGGGGTGGCATTTCTTTGGGGGGCCGCACAGCCCTCCATGTGCTCGCCAGAGGTAGCCTGACTGCCATTAGGTACCGAGATGAGATCCTTAGAACCCTTGTGAGACCATAGGCTGGTGCGGTTGGCCCTGGGTTCCTCCTAATGCAAGACAATGCTAGACTTCATGTGGCTGGAGTGTGTCTGCAGTTCCTGCAAGACGAAGGCATCGATGCTATAGACTGGCCCGCCCGTTCCCCATACCTGAATCCAATTGAGCACATCTGGGACATCATGTCTCGCTCCATCCACCAACGCCACATTGCACCACAGACTCCAGGAGTTGGCAGATGCTTTAGTCCAGGTCTGGGAGGAGATCCCTCAGGAGACCATCCGCCACCTCATCAGGAGCATGCCCAAGCATTGTAGGGAGGTCATACGGGCACTTGGAGGCCACACACACTACTGAGCCTCATTTTGACTTGTTTTAAGGACATTACATTAAAGTTGGATCAGCCTGTAGTGTGTTTTTCCACTTTAATTTTGAGTGTGACTCCAAACCCAGACCTCCATGGGTTAATGAATTTGATTTCCATTGATATTTTTGGTGTGATTTTGTTGTCAGCATATTCAACTATGTAAAGAACAAAGTAACCATTGTCTTTGCTGATTATGTTATTTTATGTAACTGTGTATTGAAAAAAAACTTTAAAAAAACTTTAAGCAGGTCAATATCGCAAAAGTAGTAAGCCCCGGCAGGCCGAGCAGGACACCGAAGCAAAGCGGAGAGAGACCACCATGCTTCCTCAAAGCAACGAGAATAGTCTATGATATTCAATATTCTAGACTTGTAATTGGTAAGTTACTTTTCTATTGAACTTGAATTTCTTTTTTTTATCACTGTCTGGTGGCTTGTTACGTCACTCTGAGAGATGACCTATCCTTGAAAACAAAACACCATGCTCATTGATTTAACAAAGCAGAGTTATTTGAAACAATTATTTAAATATGTCTGAGAGGTCATTCCTCCTCTTGAGAGTGCTTCCTATTTATGTCTAGTGTACACCTCTACTGTCCCCTACTGTCCATCCCGGAAATTTGAACAAGTGAATCATGACAGGTGTTGTGTTTAGCACTCTGCACAGCCACCCCAGACGGTCAGCAGGAAATACGTCTAAATACATGTATGTCATTATAGAATAGCTTTATTGTCGTCATTGCACATGTTACAGAGCAACGAAATTCCCAGTTACATTCCGTCCAAGAAACATAAGAGACATTGTGGGGAGACAGGACGGAGAGACTGTCAGGCGCTTGTTCAACAAGGAACAATGCGTCCCGCGTTAGATAAGAAAAAAAAGCTAAACAAGAGGGTAACGAGGCGGAAAAAAAAAATTGTCAATACCCCAAACTATGCTCCTTTAAGGGGGGCACAGTGTAGGGATTAGCAAAAAAAAACACCTCAACACATAAGCATCACATCAAAAAACATCACAAACACATATGGGAGGGGGGAAGGGAGTTGGGGAGGGGAGGTGTCACAACTCAGACACCGGGAGGCGGACGCAGCCAACAGGCGCATCACATCACTCGCGGCATACTGTGCTGCAACGAGGGAAGGGGAGGGGGAGGGAGTCCAGTAGGCGGTGAGTCCAGGGGGTGTGTGTGTAATCTGTCTTGTATGCGTGTGTGTGTGAGCTCAAGGACTCCATCTTCAAACACATTATTTGACACTTTAGTATGGTTAAACATGACTATAAATCATTATAACAACGTTTAAAGGTCATAAAAGTCGAGAGCGTAATAGGTGCTCTTTAATGATTCGTAAACAGTTAAAGGTCAACTTGGTCAATATTCTTACACCACTGTAAAATTACATTTTAAACATTACTTATTCTTACACCACTGTAACATTACATTTTTCAACCTCTAGGACTTTAAAATGGTGTAAATTCACAATTGAAAGTTAATGTAAACATATTCTCCATATCTGTCTGGTGGTTTCACTGCTCTTCCGCTGCTTCTCCGAGTCTCTGGAGACACAGGCCCAGTGGGACTGGGAGTGACTTGACCTCGATCGCCTTGGGTAAGTATGTCAGGTCTTGGGTTAGTCACCAATGTGACAAACGTTTCCACAACGTTTCCACAACGTTCGGTACCAATGAGGCCTTCGGGTGTGAACACTGCAAGATGCTCGTACGACGCACTTCACGATCCACTTAGGCTAACGGTGCTTTCGGGAAACGGGGCCCAGGCATCCAGACCAGATATTGCAATCAACAACATAACTAGTCAATACAAACTGAGCATGAATAATAACCTCTCACACATGAGGGGTTCATTACTTTGACTTCCCTCATGGAGGCGCTGTTCTATCTGGCGCCCCTTAGTATATGTGTCCATTTCCTACCAAACAGAACCTAGTTTACGACAAAAATCGAACAATTTACAGCAGCTTAGCTGCCACCCTCAACGTCGCTATGGCATCAAGTGAGCCATTGTTTGGAGTAAATGCCGGCTAAATAATTCATCATTAGATGAGTAAATGACTGAAGTGCACTGTTAGTGATAATTCCAGTTCCAGGTTTATGTAAATCAGCCTTTACTTAGAACTCAAAAACTTGCAAGCATTGCGAACACAACATTGTGTACATTATTCTACCTGATCAATGCATCCAGCTCCTCTCACAAGAACCAAGAAACAATCATGTTGGGGGTTATAGTGAAAATTTTGTGAAAGGTGTTAAAGTGTCTTTGTGTGGTAAATGAAGAAGCAAAAGGAAATAGTTCAAACACAAAGGGGAACTCCTTCTCGCTCTCACGATCCGTGAGAATGAGAACAAAAAGGATACCACCTAATTGTGAGAACTCGCAAAGAAAACAAAAAGCCTTGTAGAAAGAAAGATTCAGTTCCACAAACGACAGTTGTCCTACTAAGTAATATCCATATTTAAGATTAATGAAAGTAATATAAAATACATATCTAATGTTAGGCAAAATAACCAAAAATATTGAAACAAAAGTGTAATAAAGTAGATTATAGGCAATCAAAGTGCTTCTTGCAAAGGAACTGTAATTTTTGTATTAGGCTTATCTAAAAAATATTTTGAAAAAAATTGGTAAGGATATATCTTTAACATTACGACATACAGTTGCAGGATTAGAGTTATACAATTTAGTCATGGGTTTGACCTATTATGTGAATAACTTAATCCAGACTAAATGAACCATGACATGTATCAGCAACAACAGCAACTGAATGCTACACACAGGATCCAAGATCCTCCAGTGACCAACACAGGGCCAAATAAAGATGGATACTATTGTTTCTGATTTTATTCTATATGGGGAATTAATGAGAGTTTTTTTATCTCATAATTATTATTATTAGGGGTCAACTTGTGTCTTGTAAATTTACATTTGAATGAATGTTCAATGATTTGTATAAATGCTTTCATAAGGTATCCAAGTTTACACTGGATGTAAATGATTTATTATGTAATTAAAAATATAGATTAAAGAGGCCGACTCAACTTTTGAAATAATTCACACGTAAACACAACAGGTTTTAAAGGTTTTGTTGATGTTGTATCGTGATATATATTGTGCTCATGTGGTCTGGACCATTGCCAATAAGATTGGCATCTTATACCTTAGTGAAATTAAAAGGAGATCAAAAATAGAGAAAAATATGTTCCTAAAAGTGTAAGTTCTCAAGTTTATTTACATAGTGCCCAATCATATGTTGTGGTCACAGCAGTCTGCTGTGTTTTCCCCCTCCTGGTCTTCCACTCCCCCTGTCTGTCTCACCTCACACCTGGCCCTCATCTACAATCATGCTCACCTGGTCTTCTTCCCCAATCAAGCCCCTTCGTAAACCCTTGGATTCCCTGCTGTCGGCCCCAGATCGTACTGCGCACTACCGTGGTAACTATACGTGCCTGGCTCTAGTGTTACTTGCTACCTCGCTCTCTTACTCTAGTCTCTTGTTGTTGTTGGACCACATCTAACTTTTGTTCCTCTGCCCGCAGTTACCCGGATCCCTCACTCCAGCTCGCCCACCTCGCTCTTCCCCCGGCTTCCTCGTCCACTAACTGCTTCCCACCTTGTCCAATAAACCCTTTTTGTTATCCCTTCAACATCGTCTCTGTCTGCTCTTGGGTTCAGCATCGTCTAACATAACATCATAACAAGTTTGGAAGTTTATAATATTGCAATTTCACTCAGGTTTCGTCATTGTTCCATGCTGCCATGTTTCATGCTCCATGTTCTTTTTTATGTTAGCAGTGAATATATTGAAATTAAAGAAGATACTACATTCCCTTAGTGTTTTGTAAGTTCCTTTCGCTTTTTTGTAATGGGGGGAGGGGGGGGGGGGGTCGCCAAAGTTTATATTGGCAAAAATGTGGGTCCCTCATTACCTGCCATTGGCGACAAAGGTGTTGGGGGGGGCTCCCTCTAGTGGCGCCCTTCATTTTTATTTATTTTTTTATGCTTAAGTGCGGACAATACAAGAGCACAACATCATTTAAATTCCACCAATCATATAATTAGATATAATTAGAACAAAAAAATAAAACATGTTTATAAAACATTATCTTCCTAGGGTGCCCCCTCAGCCACACGTTTACTTTACTATTATTAGATTAAATTTATGATTTTTGTTAATCTTTTTCCTGTGTGTGTGTGTGTGTGTGTGTGTGTGTGTGTGTGTGTGTGTGTGTGTGTGTGTGTGTGTGTGTGTGTGTGTGTGTGTGTGGTGTGTGGTGTGTGTGTGTGGTGGGGGGCGGGGGGGGGGGTGGGGGGGGGTGGCAAGACGTTACGTTTTTGGGAAAGACGTAAGCAAAGTGCTCAGCTGCTGCATTGATCAACCTCGGTTTACATTGATTGTCAAAATTAATCCATTTATGGAGGAAGACCATATTTAGCCATGTTTACCTGTTTTTCAGATTCCTCCCATGAGCACCGTTACACTTTATGGAGTTCATCCATACTTTCAACGAGAATTTGATGTGTAATAAGTTATTTTAAATAATTTAAAATAAAATGTTCTGAAACTTTCTGTTGATTGGTGTCCATGCATCGAACATTGTTTAATTGCAATGTAGTATAGAAGAGCTAAGTGGGAGAAAAACTGCTAAGCAAAGTAAAGGTAAATCAGTTAATACGTGTCTTCAGTGATGTTTTGTAGTAATATCAATTAACAGGGCAACACTCGCGGGAACGGGGGGCGCAAAACTCAATCTCGCCCAAGGCAAAGGGCTAGAGCCGGCCCACACGCACACACGCACGCACGCACGCACGCACACACGCACGCACACACACACACACACACACACACACACACACACACACACACACACACACACACACACACACACACACACACACACACACACACACAAACACACACACACGCAAATGCCTTTATGCGCAAACACCTACGTACACGAACGGCCCGATGGCCCCTCAACAGGGAATGCTTTTTTATTTCGCCTTCTACTCACGAGGGGAAACACGCTCCCCCGGAGTACCACCCACGGGGCGCGTGCTCGATTTAATCGTACCTCACACTCTCACTCTCGCTCCTTGCTCGTGGAGGGGTGGGGGGGGAGAGAGAGAGCGAGAGAGATGACACCGGGGATGCTGGAGTGGTCCTCTCGGTGGTGACTTTTTCCATCCTTTGCGAGATCGTCAGCAGTGCCACGGACCTGCATGCACCTCGCGGAATCACCGGGCTGTCGCGTGGAGAGAACGGGGGTTTCGCACGACAGAGAGAGAGTGAAAGAGAGAGAGAGAGAGAGAGAGAGAGAGAGAGAGAGAGAGAGAGAGGAGAGAGAGAGAGAGAGAGAGAGAGAGAGAGAGAGAGAGAGAGAGAGAGAGAGAGAGAGAGAGAGAGAGAGAGGAGAGAGAGAGAGAGGAGGAGAGAGATGAGTGGTGTGTGAGGGAGGTGGGGAGGGGGTGGGGGGGGTGGGGGGTGGGGGGGTGTGGGGGTAGGGGGGGAGAGAGTAAGAGAGCGCGAGCGAGCGAAAGCAGCAGCAGTAGCAGGAGAGGCTCCACGGAGGCGACACATGTCAGCCTGGCTAGGGCTGAGGAATGTACCGAATTCCACGACACGCGCGCTCGGACTGTCCCGCGCTCTGCTGCTCGCGGCAGTAACGGCTCTGCGCTAACGTGGGGTGCGGGGGGTGGGGGGGTGGGGTTGGGGGGGGTAGGACAAGACCAGTCTCCCGTTACGGAGCGATAGGAAGTGGACTCGCACTGGACGGACTCTACCAGTAACACGACCCCGAGTCACCCCGGATTGATCTGTTGAGTTCGGACGCCTCGCAGATTGAGAGCAGACCTCGCAAAGTTTTCTCGATGGCGCTCGTGATGGAGCCAGTGAGCAAATGGAGCACGAGTCAGGTGGTGGACTGGATGAAAGGTATGCTGGACAGAGGACAATACACACGCACTCTCTCTCACACACAAACACACACACACAGACACACACACACACAGACACACACACGCACGCACACACACACACACACACACACACACACACACACACAGACACACACACACACACACACACACACACACACACACACACACACACACACACACACACACACACACACACACACACACACAAAAAAAAACACGTACAGTGTACATGCATGGATACATCAATAACATTGCATCATCTGTTTGGCTGTGTGTGTGTTTGTGTGTGTGTGTGTGTGTGTGTGTGTGTGTGTGTGTGTGTGTGTGTGTGTGTGTGCGTGTGTGCGTGCGTGCGTGTGCTGTGTGCGTGTCTGTGTGCGTGCGTGCGTGTGTGTGCGTGCGTGCGTGCGTGTGTGTGTGTGTGACTGCGTGCCTGCGTGCATGTGTGCGTGCGTATTGTTCAAGTGTGTTATGTCTTAGTATTTTAGTATTTTTTTTTTTACAGAAAATCGTTTTCCATGTTGCAGCATTCAAACCTGTTCCCTAGCGCTCGCTGCAGGGCAGCATTGTACACCTCAGAGTACAGGGGATTCCCTTTAGCCCAACAACATCACAGTGTCCACCTCGACAAGTGGGGTTCCGGCGCCTACATGAGAAACACCTCGATTTCAGCTAAAAAAAAAGAAAAAAAAAGAAACATGACCCTTTCAATTAACCGGCGTCCATGCAGTCTTGAATTGATAGTCTCTACTTTTGTCCAATAGACGAGAATAACTTGATGGTAAATTGCTGGTCTTTGTGTGTGTGATTGGATGAGTGGGTGATCTATGCGAGGCTCCGACCAGCTGTCAGCTCAACGCCTGGTGGTCACCGTGTGTTCCCACTGGGATCTGCTTCAGCAGAAGAGAAAGAAAAACACCTGATTTTCAAGTCACACATTACGTTTACGTAATGAACAGAACTTGGGTGTGGGTGGGTGTGAAAGTGATTATGTGACGTTAGCAACATAGCAAGACATTTGACGACTAGCCCCCCTCAGCCCTAAGTGGGGTCCCCTGTGACAGACTGTTTGATTTTCGTGTAGCTAAGTGTTTTACAATGAGCCCAAGAGCAGCACACACACAAATATTAAATCTGTAGTTTGACAAGCAACCTTTTGGGTTTGTGTGAGTATGTGTGTGCGCGTGTGTGCGTGTGTGCTACAATTAGCTTTCTTTACTCCACTGCATCAAAAAACAGCGATGAACCATCGTTGTTGCCACTGAAATGCCGTTTTTGTCGACAGTTATATTCACTAAATTCCAACAACAAAGAATGATCCTTATCAGGATCATCATGATGTTGATGAAATAAAAATAAAAAGACAAGATGGAAATTTGGGGATGATTATCATGTAGGCCTATGTGCATACTATATTATATGATATCACGTATAATATGATCAAAATAAAAGTAGAATTCCAGGGCCAGAGGGTCAATAGCAGATTCTGA
>OLKM01000192.1:117264-122264 GCA_900291075.1 Melanogrammus aeglefinus
GTCTCTGTGTGTGTGTGTGTGTGTGGTTCTGTTTCTATGTGTGTTCATGTCTGTGTGTGTGTGTGTTTGTGGTTCTGTTTCTATGTGTGTTCATGTCTGTGTGTGTGTGTGTGTTTGTGGTTCTGTTTCTATGTGTGTTCATGTCTGTGTGTGTGTGTGTGTTGTGGTTCTGTTTCTACGTGTGTTCATGTGTGTGTGTGTGTGTGTGTGTTTGTGGTTCTGTTTCTACGTGTGTGTGTGTGTGTGTGTGTGTGTGGTCCTGTCTCTCTGTGTGTGTGTATGTGTTTATGTCTCTCTGTGTGCGTGTGTGTGGTTCTGTTTCTACGTGTGTGTATGTGTGTTGTTGTGTGTTCTGTGTGTGTGTGTGTTTGTGTGTGTATGTGTCTCTCTGTGTGTGTGTGTTTGTGGTTCTGTCTCTCTGTGTGTGTGTGTGTGCTCATGTCTCTCTGTGTGTGTGTTGCAGGTCTGGACGACTGCCTGCAGCAGTACGTGTGTGTGTTTGAGCGCGGCGGCGTGTGTGGCGAGCGCCTGCTGAGGATCAGCCACGGGGAGCTGGAGGAGCTGGGCGTGTCCCGCATCGGACACCAGGAGCTCATCCTGGAGGCCGTGGACCTGCTCTGTGCCCTGGTCAGTCCCCCTGTGTGCGCGCTGTGTGTGTTTGCGTGTGTTTGTGTGTATGTACGTGCAGACACATTCACTGATAGTGTTCTGATGGCTCTATATATTAAAAAATAAATATATATTTATATCTATAGATATATCTGTATAAGGTCTAGTCTCTCTCTCTCTCTCTCTCTCTCTCTCTCTCTCTCTCTCTCTCTCTCTCTCTCTCTCTCTCTCTCTCTCTCTCTCTCTCTCTCTCTCTCTCTCTCTCTCTCTCTCTCTCTCTCTCTCATCTCTCTCTCTCTCTCTCTCTCTCTCTCTCTCTCTCTCTCTCTCTCTCTCTCTCTCTCTCTCGTGTGTTAGACTGTTGTCTGTAATTTGTATCTATGCGAGTGGGTTTCCCGTCTGTTGCTTTTGTTTGTGTGTGTGGTTGTGAGAGCATGTGAGGCCGTCAATATGCTCTTCATAAATAGTGTGTGTGTGTGCGCGAGTACAATCAAAACCAGGTGTTATTTGGTGGATGCCTGTCCTCAATGTGTCTAGCTATAGTGAGTACATGCTTAGCGTTGGCCTGGCCAGCGGGACTCGGACCCCTGACGTTGGCCGTGGTAAGGCCATGCAGGCCAGGACCAAGTGTTCAATTGTCCGTACATTTTTGGGGTTTGTCCATCAGTTGGTGTCCGTCCCCTCGACAAAGGAACCAAAATGGTCGCCAAAATGATGACCAAAGGTCTTATGTTATTGAGGGAAAATTGTTTTTGTCGCAAACTGCTTGACCAAGCGTGAAATTAAACCACAACCACAGCTTATTTCATGCTGTTCATTTCTACCAGAGCCTGTATCAGTTACCCTGTTTAGTCCCTACAGACTCTCTGGGGATCGGAAAGGAAGTGTGACGAGAGTTGTCCACCAGTAAACATATAAACACATCCACATGTTCCAAACAGGAAACAGGCTGAACCTGATTGGAAGTTGTCAAATGATGCCAGGGCATGGTGCCCGTGTCTCTTCCACACGACACAGTGCTGAGAGGGAAGCCAGCATGGATGACTTCGGATCAGAGGCCAACCGGGGCCAGTGAAAAAAGGGGGAGGAGGGGCTTTGAAACCATTGGAAATATTATTCCCCGTTCATCAGTCGAGTTCATCAAGATTCATAAAGACATCCCTGTTCATTTGAAGACTGCAGATGTTTATTGGTCATCAGAGGACAATGATTGGTGAACACCTGATTACTCTCAACCAATCAGCAGAGCGGTGTGATTTAGTGGCGGAGGAGTTGCTCCTTTAATTACTTCCCATTCATTTTCTTATCAGTTGCTATGCGTTCATTTAATCATTTGTTGGTAATTTGTCCAGCTGAGACCCTATTCTTGAAGCTGTGTTTTCCTGTTGCTTGATGGCTTTGAGGTTGTGGGGTGATAAAAATAGATCCAATGACATGCACTGTGTCTTATCACTCCCAGATGGGGGATTAGCATAAAGTACAGGACAGTAATATGTATATCTTCCCAAAAGATAAATACAAATTTATTCAAAGAAATACAGAACACATGGTAGGAGTGGGTCTGATGGGACACCCTTATCATCACAGCCCTGGTACAGAAGAATGATCCCAGATGAGATCGGCAAGTTAAGCTGTCAGTGTGTGTGTGTGTGTGTGTGTGTGTGTGTGTGTGTGTGTGTGTGTATCTGCATATGTGTGTGTGGTGTGTGTGTGTGTGTAGAACTCGGGTCTGGAGACAGAGAGCGTGAGGACTCTGGCCCACAAGCTCGGCGCCTCGGCCAAGAACCTCCAGAACTTCATCTCCGGCCGCCGCCGCAGCAGCCAATCAGAGAGCAGGACCTCCCGTCGCCTTCCGAATGACCTTTTGACCTCTGTGGTTGACCTTATCACTGCTGCCAAGAGCCTGCTGGCCTGGCTGGACAGGTAACACACACACACACACACACACACACACACACACACACACACACACACACACACACACACACACACACACACACACACACACACACACACACACACACACACACACACACACACACACACACACACACATTGATACAGTGCATACACACAAACACACACGACGCACATATCACATGCACACACTCACACGTTTAACACACACATACACACCCCCACTCACATTAACGCACACGCATATATACACACTACACATACTGTACTTGCACACAGACAAACACTCACACAGATACAAATAGTTGCACATAAACACACGCACACAAACTAGAACACATTTGCACACACACACACACACACACACACACACACACACACACACACACACACACACACACACACACACACTGATAAATATAGAAGCCCCCCACAGGAGTGCCCGCTGCCTCCGTTCCAGCAGCGTCATGATTGGTCAGGATGCTCTGCCCACCTTCTGAGATACCTCCCTCTGAAACCTCTGCTTCACAGGATTTTCCGCTCATGATCTGAATGTAATATACAGGCATGAAAGTGGTCTTCCGTCGCAGGTTAATCTTGGTTCCATGGGGTTTGAAACCAAGAAACAGGAGTCATATCCCATATCTATGCGTCCCACAGAACCTGGTGGGCCAGGCTGTTATCTTTTCCCTCCAAAGTAATGTTCCATCTTAATGCTGGAATATCAATGTATATGGTTTCTATTGTCAGCTGAGTTTCTCCAAACACGCATCCCCCCACGCTCGCCTCTTCTTTTCAAACTAACGCGCACAATTTCTCGCTGTGCGAGAAGAATCCTATTTGCATGTTATTATCTCTAATGGCTGACAACATGGTCGCCGCACAATCACAGAGAGCTGTAATATCGCAATGACATTTACGTCTCAAATCCGGTGTCGTTTTTTGACACCAAAGTATGAAAATGGTAATGATTTGATCCGTGTCTCATCAGGGGCGCAGATGACAAGCTGTGCTTGACTGCTGGCAAATACTCGCTCTCGTCTAGGCAGAAATCTCCCATCAGCTCTCTCTCTCTCTCTCTCACTCACTCACTCACTCACTCACTCACTCACTCACTCACTCACTCACTCACTCACTCACTCACTCACTCACTCACTCACTCTTCATAACAACACACTCTTGTAGGCCCAACCCGCTAGTGTGCCAACAACGTAGGACATATACCCTCGTTAGTGACCCGGGTTCCTTTCCCCCTGGGGGTTACGAGCCCGGGTTCACCCACAGGGCTACATGTGCTGCTCCTTCCCTCTTACAACCGGCCGTCCCCTCTGACTTCCTGTCGTGTCCATGAATCCCACTCTCCTCTTTCTTAGTCCCCCCGCACCCTTCCTCATCCGCTGTGAGAAGATGTCGTGAACACCTGTTGCTTTGATTTAACTGCACCCATAAACTGAGACCATTCAGGATCCAGTCGGTTTGGACCATGTTGGGACATTGCATGATGGGAATCTAGCCGCGTGTGTTTTTGTGTTCGTTTGTGTGTGTTTGTCTGCATAATTTGGATTATCTCTCTGAGCATATACTATAGTTACACTTTACTACAAATTATACTATGTGTAAAGGTACTATACCATGATAATGCTAAACTATCAACTATATGAGTACTATGGTACTATATTATTATTTGATTATGCGTTACTGTCATTTGAAAGGCTCATACTGTATCAATACTATACTGTATAAAAGTATGACATAATACTATATTTACTGTACATGTTTTATATTGTTACAGTATATAATGCTGTAATAAAGAGTAAGCTCTTCAGTTTGAGTCTGATGCATCTCAACAGCCTGTTTGACCTGAGGTCCTTACTTCATCTTTAGATATCATTTATGAACAGAATTTGAATATGTATATCTAATTTATATCATATTATATAATAATATGTTTATAGATAGCAGCCTCAATACTGCCCCAAATAACACTCACACACACACACACACAGACACACAAACTGGCGCACACACACACACACGCACGCACACACACACACACACACACACACACACACACGTTGGGCTTGGGGCAGTGGCTGTATTTGGATCTAGGTCTTTAGGACAGTCGACTATGTTTGACAGCCTGTGTGTGTGTGTGGTGTGTTAGGTGTGTGTAGTGTTGCGTGTGTGTGTGTGCGTGTGTGTATGTGTGCGTGTGGGTGGATGGGCCTGTATGTAGGTGCGCGTAGGGGTGCATGTGTGCGAGTGTGTGTGTGTTGTGTGTTTGTGATCAACTGCCTGCGTTTGTGTTTGTGTATTGATTTAACGTGTGTTGGTTTGTGTATCTCTTTTCCCGTTTGTTTCACTTCTGGACTTCTGAGAAGATCTAAAGGGGCAACAATTAATTATAAGTTATAATCCAAAAAGCATCTGTGTGCATCTTACACACACACACACACACACACACACACACACAC
>OLKM01000192.1:127264-135200 GCA_900291075.1 Melanogrammus aeglefinus
AATCATGTTGCCGAAGCGTTACATAGCAACAGATGTACCTATGTATTAGCAATGGCGCTGGAAATGTCAGGTTTAGGAAGCTCGTTCTCTCGCTCTCTCCTCCACTCTCCTACTCTTCCACGCCCTCTCTCTGTTCTCGCTCTCTGTCTTTGAATGTTTGTATCATGTTAATTCCCTTTGGGAGGAAGCATGTTGCACGAGTCACTTCATTAATTGATCATTAATTGGTCATTATTAAAACACAACAGGGATGACATTTAATTATGCCCATGTTTGAAGTTCACCTTTCTGCCTGCCTCTCTCCCTCCCTCCCTCCCTCCTCCTCCCTCCCTCTCCTCCCTCCCTCACCTCCCTCCCTCCTCTCCCTGCCCCCATTACGCACTCATCCCTCTCCTGCCTCCCCCCCTCCCTTCTCTTTCCTTTACTCCGTAACTTATTGCCGTTTTCTTCGGTCCCCCCTTATTCCCCCACCCTCTCTGCTCCATCCCCCTTCTCCCCTTCATCCACCTCCCTCCCTCCTCTCCTTCCCTACACCCCCGCACTCTCCCTCCCTCCCTCTCCTCGCTCTCCCTCTCCCTCCCCCTTTCCCTCTCTCTCTGCAGTGCAAGACCCTGTCGGAGGTGTGTGAACACATAGTGTGTGTGTCCTCGGACCCCCTGGTGTCCCAGTCGGCCCACCTGGAGCTGGTCCACCTGACCAACATCAAGCCCGCTGAGGGGCTGGTGAGTCAAGTGACTCGAGGGAGCCTGAGGGTTGGCTCCCCGGATCCCCACCCTGACCATTACCAAAGCGCCCTGACCTGAATGCAACCAATAGGCCTTTTTTTTTTCAGAGCAGCCATTTTGACACGTCGTAGCCGGTTGAACACAGGAGTCATTGATGCAATTAATTACGGTCCACATATCAGGGGCCAGGCCCACCTTAATGGAATAGGGGCATAATAAAGGTTGTTAATTACGCCGGTGTTTATCCTGGAATGACATGTCAAAATGGCTGATACAATTGCACTCTAAATTAATTTACCGTTTGTGCCAACATTAAGGAAAAGTTGTATGTAGCCGACCGTGACAGTTCCTCTTTTAGCATAAGGCTTGCATTTGGTTAATTAGCTGTCACATTGAGGTGACTTTAGAAAAGTGCTGTAAGACCAGGTTTCTCATGGGTGTGCATTACACAAGTGATTATGGCGACAAAGAGCTAAACTTTGGATGAACCCTTAAGATCTCTCTCTCTCTCTCTCTCTCTCTCTCTCTCTCTCTCTCTCTCTCTCTCTCTCTCTCTCTCTCTCTCTCTCTCTCTCTCTCTCTCTCTCTCTCTCTCTCTCTCTCTCTCTCTCTCTCTCTCTCTCAGGGAATGTACATCAAGTCAACTTACGATGGCCTACATGTGATCACAGGGACCACAGAAGGGGTGAGTGAATCCCATGTATGCACAAGTGCATGCATGTGCGTACACATGCACAATTTCGTCCTTGTACATATTTATCATCCCCCACTGTTAGCCAAAACCTGTAAGCCTAGCTTCCTGTGCCACACCCTGTTAGCCAAGCGACCATTAGCCTAGCTTCCTATTGCCATCACCCCGTTGACCTTATCTGTTAGCCTAGCACCCATTAGCTTAGCCCCTGTTAGCCTTACTCCCTGTGGCCCAACCCTTTTGCCTGGCACGTGTTAGCCTAGATTCCTGTGCCGAGACCAGTGAGCCTAACTCGCAATATTAAAACAAAATCAGAACAAAATCATGCTTGACATTTGAGCCTGTGTAGCTGTTAGCTTGCAGCAAGACACTGCAGGTGCAATCGATAGTGTACGTTAGCGTCCCTGGGAGCCCTGCTGCACTTGGCCCTATTTAGCTTTGTCGGTAAGACCGGCCCTCCCAGCTCACCGCGGCGCAGGTATCGACCGCCATGCTGGATCCATTCATGACGAAGCCAGTTTGAATTCTCCTTTTGTCCTCTACTGTTCTCTAAAGAGGTTATTCTCCATCATTCCTCTGTCTATATCAATTTTTCTGTGTTTATGTCTGTCTCTCTCTTTGACTTTCTCCCTTTTTGTCCCTTTCTCTCTCGCTCTCTCTGTATCTACGTCTGTCTCTCTCTGACTCTGTATGTCTCTCTCTCTCTCTCCATCGCGCTGTGTCTAGTCCTCGGCTGACCGCTGTAAGAAGATCCATGCAGGAGATGAGGTCATCCAAGTCAACCACCAGACTGTGGTGAGTGCTGTGTGTGTGTGTGTGTGTGTGTGTGTGTGTGTGTGTGTGTGTGTGTGTGTGTGTGTGTGTGTGTGTGTGTGTGTGTGTGTGTGTGTGTGTGTGTGTGTGTGTGTGTGTGTGTGTGTGTGCGTGCGTGCGTGTGTGTGTGCGTGCGTGCGCACCTCACAATGATTAATGTGCATGTAGACACAATTATTCCCAGCGCCTGTTTCAGTGTTTGTTTGCTTGCACGGTGATGTGCGTGCGTGTCTGTATTCATCTATTAGTGTGTTTGTGGGTGTACAGAGATACTGAAGATGTTTATGCAATTGTTTGCGAATGGGTATGCATGCCCACTGTCGATATACTTGCATGTGTCTCTATATGTGCCTATGTGTCTATGCACTCTTCAAACCTCTCTCCCTCCTAACCGTCCATTGTCTCCTGACCTCTCTCGCCCTCAGGTGGGCTGGCAGCTGCGTAACCTGGTGGGCTCTCTGCGGGCCGACAAGGGGGCAGTGTCTCTCACGCTGAAGAAACGCCCACAGAGCACCCTCAGCTCTGCCCCCGCGCTGCTCAAGAACATGCGCTGGAAACCCCTGGCCCTGCAGGTGTGTAGGTGTGTGTGTGTGTGTGTGTGTGTGTGTGTGTGTGTGTGTGTGTGTGTGTGTGTGTGTGTGTGTGTGTGTGTGTGTGTGTGTGTGTGTGTGTGTGTGTGTGTGTGTGTGTGTGTGTGTGTGTGTGTTTTTGTTTGGCAAGCATTTATTGTTTGTGTATGTATGGTCAAGCTTGCATAACTGTTTGTGCTTGAGAGTGAGTTGGTGTGTGCGTGCGTGCGTGCGTGTGTGTGGAGGTGTGTGTGTGTGCGCAACCAGAACTAACGATACCCTTGATAGACTTTATTAAAGTGCTGCTATGGCCCATATCACCACTCCCCCCACCCACCTCCCTCCCCCCTCTATCCCCAAGCTCCTGGTCCCTCCTGTGCAGGTGATTCCAGCCAAGGCCTGTAATTGGGTCAGGACACTGCAGCTGGGAGCATTGCTCTCTCTCTGGCTCTCTCTCTCACTCTCGCTCCCTCTCCCTCTCTCTTTGTCCCTCTCTCGATGTGTCTCTGTCTCTCTTTCTCTCTAGATCCCTCTCACTGTCTCTTTCTCTATCTCTCTCGCTCTCGCTCTCGCTCTCTCTCGCTCCCTCTCCCTCTCTCTTTGTGTCTCTCTCTGTCTCTCTTTCTCACTAGATCCCTCTCTCTCTCTCTCTCTGTCTCTCTCTGTCTCTCTCTCTCTCTCTCTCTCTCTCTCTCTCTCTCTCTCTCTCTCTCTCTCTCTCTCTCTCTCTCTCTCTCTCTCTCTCTCTCTCTCTCTCTCTCTCTCTCTCTCTCTCTCTGTCTTTGGCTGTCTCTTGGTTCCTCTCACTCTTCCTCTCCCTCCCTCATTGTCTCTTTCCCTCTCTCACACTGCAGCAACAGCAGTCTAATTTTGCCAAAGAGAGAGAGGTAGAGAGAGAGTGACAGAGAGAGCGAGCTGATTAAAAACAAGTCCCTCCAAATGACCGCATAATAAGCAGCAAGATAGAAAAAGACCCACTAGCTGCTGTCAACCTGTAGATACTCAATCATACATCTTCTATACCTAACACAGCACCATATATTTGATGTATTTCATCTAGAAAATATATCAATTATGTGAATATCATGAATTGAAACAACTATTGGATGAACAATTTAAACCCACATTCTTTCTGCACCGAGCCAGTGTTGTTCTCATGAAGTGGTTTCTTGTGTACTGGAGTTTGGTCAAATCCATTTCAGCTTGGTACATTTTTTCTAAATGTTTTCTAAATGTTTTGCGGCCTTGAATAGGATAGTCAGGTTGTGTGTAAAAGAGATAAATAAATGATTCAAACACTGTAGGTTTGTGTCCAAAGACTACTTCTGCGTGAGGCTGCGTGGGTCTGCAGCCTCTGAGACGTCACGCAGATCCAAAAAACGCGGTCGAGATGGGAGAGAGGAATCAACATGTTAGCCCTTTTATTGTCACTCATTGCCAATTATCGAGCATGACAAACACGTTAGCCAAATGACACACAGCCACACTCATCTGCAACAAAGTAGGCTATTTAAATAATCATGACAAACTCTCATTATAAGTCAATTGAGAAGACGGTGACACACCATCTGGAGTATCTGTTTACTGTGTCACCTCTGAGCCATTGCACTGCCCGACAATCGGAATAGGGGACCAGCTAGCTGCTAGCCGCTAGTGATAGCAATGATGGCTCGGATTCTGGTGACTGTGTTGGAAATATTGATCGCAGCTGGTGCAGGTAACATATCGCACTCATCGGTTCGTACCTGTTTAGCTACATACAGCCGAACAGTATTTACATAGGAAGAAGGCCTGGTGGTTGCCGGTATGCATCCACCTCTGCGCTACGTCTGAGCGCCAAGCTACACTAGGGCGTCAGGTGATTGGATACGGCCTGTATATACAAGCCGTATTTACAGGCCGTAAGTGTGAAGTGCAACTCTTCCAGCGACATTCAAAGTGTCTCACGGGCATCTCTGCACTGCGGTGGTCTTCATCTAAGACCACCTTTCTCCAACTCCAACTCATCCGTTAACCATCGAGGTCAAGGAAAGGTGGTAAGGAAAGGACAACGGACGTCATTTTGTTGACTATCTGAAGCGAGCCGTAGTCAGTTGGCTCTGTCTTACAAGATTGCACCCGGTGTGACATAACTTCCCTAACTCCCTAACCCCAAACCTACAGTGCAACACAACTTTAATTAAAAAAAATTGCACTCACTATTAAAATGCATTATATAAGAATGGCTTATTTTTATGTAACGCATTTTAGTAGTGAGTGCACTGTAATAAACAATACCTGCATCTGTTATGACACACTTAAAGGGATCCCTTTAGGGAGTTGGGGAAGTGATGTTCACAACGGGCCAACCGAGCCAACTGACTACGGCTCGCTTCAGATAGTCAACAAAATGACGTCCGTTGTCCTTTCATCACCACCTTTCCTTGACCTCGATGATTAACGGATGAGTTGGAGAAAGGTGGTCTTAGATGAAGACCGCCGCAGTGCAGAGAGAACCCGAGTGCACTCACGCTAAGCTACGTAGTTATGCTCGTGAGGATACTATGGACGATGGTATCCGTGGTGAAACTAAAATGTTCCTGTTCAGTTCCTATTCAGCTATTTCAGTTGACCACTGAAATAGTCTTTCTCCAGTGCGTTTGTACCTTGTTGTTTCATGTAGGCTGATTTGTATTAGTATCATTGTATAAAAATAATTGTGGGTCATGTTGATCTTTTGTTACCGTAAGTGACCGAATGGTGCGTCGCTTTAAATGTTAATGCCGGAGGAATTGTGGGACAGCATTATTACATTCCATCCTTAAAGGATAGGTCCGATGTACCCTATGGCCTATGCTAAAGGAGATAAGAAAGAAAGTATTGAAGCTCTCTTCCTTAGAATTTAGAGAAATCAAACCGCTCTTATCATGACTGCTACTTCGTCACAGTTGGGTCATTTCACTCACCTCTCCCTCCTATACACCTTCCTGTCTGACTCACTCTATATTAAAAAATAATACCTGCAAAAAAATAATATACTTGCATATAATACAGCATGATTCAGCCACCGTTCGTCATTTGATTCCGCATATCACTCGCTCTGTCTATATGTAAGCGCACAATGACGGAATGCATGCCAAAGGGAAAGTGGCTCCTCCATTGTGTCAGAGCTGTGATGGACCAGGCTGCCTTTTGGACAGTACTCGGTACTACATTTGGGGACTTGAATTCCAAGAGAAGTCGTGGCTGTCTAGAAGCACAGTTCAAGCGAAGTACAGTCAACATGTTTGAATATATGATACTGTAAGGATGACTTTTTGCATTAGCAATTTACACTTAAGTGAGTGGACCAGCAGGTAGTAGTGAGTGGACCAGCAGCTAGCAGTGAGTGGACCAAAATAAAACTGGCCCTGCCCCCATGTGTCTCTCCTCAGCCAACCAGGAGCCCCGGCAGCAGTTCGGCCACGCCCTCTGGCACGCCCACCAAGAGCTCCGCCCTCCAGGATCTCTACATCCCGCCTCCTCCAGCCGAGCCATACACACCGAGGTAAGAACCCTGATGAGGCCTGCTGGGTTCAGTTGCCGTTAAAGTCCTTGCCATACCTTACCATCTTGACCCAACCATCGTTGTTCCATGCATCAGGCACTGGTTGAGCTAGGCTGTGGCTTTAGACGTTGAGGTTCAAACATTGTTTTTCCGGGGTCTAACCTGTAGGCGTGTAGAAACCTTAATCCCCTACCTGCCCCTTAAGGACATGTTCCTTAATCCAGCAAACAACTATTTTGTGATTTGCTTTGAGTTAGTGCCTGCTAAATTTGTCTGTTGTAATGTAACGTAAGATGAAATCACACTATTATATACGGTATGTTGTCTATTTTTTGGGAGTACAGATAGGAGGAATGAAATTGTTTATATACATAGCTTACCACACATTCCTCAACCTCAGCTAACTACCTTATTTCCCTATGAAGGATCTGATTTCTGTTAAAACTGCTGTTGCCATAGAGACGAAACGGGTACCGTCTCTGGAGACGATGTTCCACGAAGCCATGAAAGCATTGTGGTTGCTAAGCGACCAGAGTCACCAAACTCCTTCCTGGACCAAGAGTCCGGCCGACGAGAAGAGGAGGAGCCTGTGTACTGCACTACGCCCACTTACGGTGCGTGTCACTTCCTGTGTGTGTGCGAGGGATTGTGTTTCTATACTTGACTGTGTGTGTGTTCAATGGGTTTGTGTGTGAGTGTGTGTGTGTGTGTGTGTGTGCGTGTATGTTTGTGTGTGTTCAATGGGTTTGTGTGTGAGTGTGTGTGTGTGTGTGTGCGTGTATGTGTGTATGTTTGTGTGTGTTCAATGGGTTTATGTGTGAGTGTGTGTGTGTGTGTGTGTGTGTGTGTGTGTGTGTGTGTGTGTGTGTGTGTGTGTATGTGTTTGTGTGTGTGTTCAATGGGTTTGTGTGTGTGTGTGCGTGTGTGTGTGTGTGTGTGTGTGTGTGTGTGTAAGTGTGTGTACGTGTGTATGTTTGTGTGTGTGTTCAATGGGTTTGTGTGTGAGTATTTGTGTTTGCGTGTATGTTTGTGTGTGTGTTCAATGGGTTTGTGTGTGTGTGTCTTTGTGTAATATAACTGATTTGGTAGCACAGTACCTATTCACAGATCAACAGGGTGGCAGAGAGATTTTTGTGATAAAATATGAACAGGAACTTCAATAAACATGGTGCGATGTCATCCCTAACATTTTTGACAGCCAAATAAAAAATTATATTGAACAGAATTTGATTTGCAACTATAGAATTTAATATGAATTGATTTTCTGCATGTGTGGTTGTGTGTGTAATTGGTTTTGTGTGTTGGTGTGTGTCTGACTGTGTGTGTGTACGTTTTTTGGTTTGGGTTTGTGTGTTTGGGTCATGGCGTGAATGTGTGTGTGCGGCGGTATGTGTGGTGGTATGTGTTGCTTTGCGTCTGTGTGTGTGTATGTGTTGCTTTGTGTGTGTTGGTATGTGTGCGTGTGTGTGTGTATGTGTGTGTTGCGGTGTGTGTGTGTGTGTGTGTGTGGTATGTGTGTATGTGTTGCTTTGTGTGTGGTGGTATGTGTGCGTGTTTGTGTGGTGGTATGAGTGTGTGTTGCGGTGTGTGTGGCGGTATGTGTGTGTGTGTG
>OLKM01000192.1:145764-158025 GCA_900291075.1 Melanogrammus aeglefinus
GTGTGTGCGTGTGTGTACATACGTGTGTGTGTGTGTGTGCGTTCAGTGCTTTCAAAGCCTGCCACCCCAAGGTCAAGAGTTTCTACTTTGCAGCCGATGGAGTGGACGACATGAACAGGTGAAAGAATCCGTCACACCGACTCTCTCCCTCTGTTACAACACACAACCTCCGTCTGTTATGTATTAGACTGCGGCTGTCCGTGCATGGGCGGCTGCGGTTATATTGGTCTGGTAGTGGGCTTGTGCGAGTGTTGATATATTTCCATGTACAGAATGTAGGGAATTGTATAAGTTCTATTCTGGTCGAGTGTTAGTTGGTCGTGTTTTAATCTAAGCAGCCACGACCCAACTCGCTGCCGGGTATCCATGGTAACCGACACGCCCGCCTCCAGTACTGATACTGTACTACCACAGGACTGCAGCACAATAGTATCACATCGTTGCATCGTGAGATTAGTAGGACTCTGTAGTAGGCCCATTTGGCCAGTGGACATGAAGCAGTAGAGATGAGCGGATACGTTATCATCCTCCTCTGCATTATCGACGCCATCAAGATCGCCGTTCTGAAATCTAGGAGCAACGACCAAAAGAAAAGAAGCAGGTTATGACCTTATGACATGGCCCCCCCCTTTTGCTTTGTCTCCAGGTGGTTAAGTCGTCTCAACATGGCCGCCGTGGGCTACGCTGAGCGAGAGAGGATACGTCAGGAGCAGGGTGCGGGAGGCTAACGCACAATACACTCTGGCATTCTCTCTCTCTCTCTCTCTCGCTCTCTCTCGCTCTCTCTCGCTCTCTTCCTCTCTCTCTCTCTCTCTCGCTCTCTTCCTCTCTCTCTCTCTCTCTCTCTCTCTCTCTCTCTCTCTCTCTCTCTCTCTCTCTCTCTCTCTCTCTCTCTCTCTCTCTCTCTCTCTCTCTCTCTCTCTCTCTCTCTCTCTCTCTCTCTCTCCCTCTCTCTCTCTCTCTCTCTCTCTCCCTCTCTTCTCTCTCTCCTCTCTGTCTCTCTCTCTCTCTCTCTCTCTCTCTCTCTCTCTCTCTCTCTCTCTCTCTCTGTCTCTGTGTTGTTATACCGGTTTTGTTATACCAGTTTTGTTATACCAGTGTTGTTATACTGGTGTTGTTATACCGGTGTTGTTATACTGGTGTGCTCCTTGTTCAGATTACTGGAGTGAGAGTGACCATGAGGAGGATGTGTCGTCCAGTCCTAAACAAGACAGCCCCCCCCCTCCCTATGACACTATAGACACTTACCCACGCCCCCCTCCAGTGAGTCACACACACACACACACACACACACACACACACACACACACACACACACACACACACACACACACACACACACACACACACACACACACTGACATAAACACACAATTACATAGACACACACATGAAGACATACAAATGTGTGTTTATTGAAATACACACACACACAAATACATGCAATGACACACACATATTGAGATATACAAATGCACTCCCACACACATACTCATGCACACACGAAGACACACAAATACACACACACTAAAACACACACAGAATCACACAGAAAAATATACAGAATATAGAGACAGACCGGCATATTCACAGATACGCAGAGATACGCCCACTGTGCCCTGCATAGTTTAATCTGATCCTGCGTCTGAACCACACTGTGCACGTGACATGTCGCCCGCTGGAAGTTAATTTGGCCATCTGACCGTCTGTTGTCGGCGTCGACATGTCGCCCGCTGGAAGTTAATTTGGCCATCTGACCGTCTGTTGTCGGCGTCTACACAACCGTCTTCATGACGGCGTGCGTCCAGCCGTCCGGCCTATTGTAATCTGTCCGTTGGTCCAGCTGTAACAGCGAGCTCTGCGCGTGCGTCACCGTTTCACAGGTTCCTGCTGGCTTTGGTGGCTCATCCTTTTACACCTTCTCCTTACAGCGTGTGATTGGTCACCATAGTGTCACTCGCCATCACACACACACACACACACACACACACACACACACACACACAGACAGACAGACAGACAGACAGACAGACAGACAGACAGACAGACAGACAGACAGACAGACAGACAGACAGACAGACAGACAGACAGACAGACAGACAGACAGACAGACACGACAGACAGACAGACAGACAGACAGACAGACAGACAGACAGACAGACAGACAGACAGACAGACAGACAGACAGACAGACAGACAGACAGACAGACAGACAGACAGACAGACAGACAGACAGACACACACTTGAATACATAGCTAGATAAACACGCACGCACACAAACACACGCACGCCGCCCGCACGCAACTCATTCACTCCACTCAAAGACACATGCAAGCACACTCAAATATGTGCACACACTTGTGCACACACTCTCACACACACCCACACACACTGAGCACCCATCAGGAGTATAGAGTGAGTGGCAGCTGGGTGCTTCTCTCTGATTGGTTCTCAAGTGCGTCAACACCACAGAAGAAGATGGATGGAGAGATCTGTCTCTTAGCATTTCTCTCCTTTCAGCTGCTCTCTCTCTCTTTCACTCTCGTTCTCTGTCTGTCTTAGTTTATCTCTCCCTGTGTCTGTCTTTCTCGGTCTCTCTCTCTCTCATGGTTAGACTTAGTCTCTCTCTCTCTCTCTCTCTCTCTCTCTCTCTCTCTCTCTCTCTCTCTCTCTCTCTCTCTCTCTCTCTCTCTCTCTCTCTCTCTCTCTCTCTCTCTCTCTCTCTCTCTCTCTCTCTCTCTCTCTCTCTCTCTCTCTCAGTTTGAGTTAGTCTCTCTATCTTTCTCTTTTTGCTATCTATTTATTTACCTCTGTCCACTCTCTCTGTTTGACTTACTCCTGCCCTTTTATTGGTCCCGTTCTCCCTATCTCTCTCTGTCTATGGTGCAGTATACTCTCTGTGCTGCAGTATATCGCTCTGTTCACTCGCTTTCTCCTTTTATCGATTTCTGCGGCTACGTGTCGCATTTCAGAAAAAGAAACCTTCACAGTGTGTCGCAGTGCTGCACAGAACGGGAAGAATATGATGAATATGGATAAAGGTTGTACAATTATCCCTCTCTCTCTCTCCCCAAATGCTCTCACTGTCTATGTCTCTGGCCCACCCCCTCCAGATGACTGCGTACCTGGAAGGCAGAACGACTCGCCTGTCGTCTACGGAGACATCGCGTTCACGATCCTCCCAGGAGGACTTCCTGTGCGCTGACCCCACCCTGGTGGGGAACAGAGGGGGAGAGCCGCAGTACCTCCCCGGCCCTCTGGGGGGAGCTATCACGCACAGTGGCAGGGGGCCAGGGGGCAGCAGCAGCAGCGACGTGGCCTTCCGCTGTGACCCGGTGGACGTATGTGTTTACTGCGGGTTTATAGATACGATAAATAATGAACATAATCAGCCAAAGTAACATTCATTCAAAGGTCATTGTTTGGGCATTTTAGTAGTTGTCTTAGAAATGAACTCTTGTTTACCGCTTTACAGTACCGCTCCAGTCCAGCAGGGGGCAGCAGTGAGACGGGCTCCCCGGGCCGCTCCTCGTCGTCCCAGAGGAGGTCCTGGCAGGACCTGATCGAGACCCCGCTGACAGAGGCAGGGCTCCACTACCTGCAGACCGGACCCCTGGGTAACAAACAGCTGACTAGTGACCGTTCAGATCACAAAACACATACTTTTTATGTACATAGGAAATATCTATAAAAAACGAATGGACATATTTCAGAGATCGCCATCTTCATCATTCAATTAGTGTCGTTTTGGGAAATTTTGATTAATTATTTTTAAAATCCTGTTTAATTGAACAGACTGTTTATGCTACACTGCCCAAGCATCTACATGTATTGCGCCGTACTTGCACGCAGCATGCTACAGTCCTAATTAATAAGCGCTACGCTGCATGAGCTCTAAAGGAGAGCTCACTACTTGTAGCACCACGGTCCTCAGACAGCCTCCATGGGACGGAGGGAGGGCAGCGCAGGTGACACACACCTCGTGACTCCCCTGCCGTCTCCCCCTCCCTCCCTCCCTCCCTCCCTCCCTCCCTCCCTCAGAGGACGCCGTGTTTGCCGAGCCGGGGCCGCCCTCCATGGCGCTGGGGGGCGGGGTTTACACGCTCCCGGCGCAGAAGAACATCCCGTCGCCCATGACGATGCAGAGGACGGTTCCCGCGACGACCCACGGCGGGAAACCCCGCAGCTTCACCCTGCCGCGAGACGGCAGCCTCCACGTGCTGCTGGCCCCGGCCGCCCAGGAGGACCTCGGCGGACACACAGGTTCATTCATCAAGGGGCTCGATAAAGGCAGGGGTACGGTCACTGACCAGGGTTCATGTTGTTAATGGTGACAGATTATAGAGTGTTATTGGCCGTCACAAGCCGTTTTGAAGATCAGCCTCTTCTGACATCACAAGTGGGCGTGTCCAGGTCCTAGATGCGTGACGGATAGATGAGCAACGTTTGCTACAGTCCACTGGGCAGGCTGGTAGACTGATCTATCCAGCACACATCTAGGTGGATGCGACCACTTTGGGAAAACTTTGGGCCTCAGAAGAGGCATATTTTTAAAGCGGCTTGTAATGACTAATCACACTCACACACACACAGGATAATATGTCACCTTTAATGTTATTTTAAAGTTTGCCTCTGTATCCTGTAGTCTCCTGGGAGTTAAACTGGGACATTATTATGACATCTACAGTGTCCGCACTGCGGTGTGAATGTATGAAGGAAAATGTTAAATGAAATGCACAGAAACAAATCAATCGAAGCAAAGTTGAAAGCTAAATAAGGAAACCAAAAGGGATACTAAATATATCTCACTGTGTGGCCGGTCGAACATAAGCAACAGAAGGACTGGCTGAGTTTTTCTGAGGACGTTCAACAGACTTCACTTGGTCCACAGCATGTTGTTGTTGTTGTGTTTGACAACAGATGGACATTTAGTATTACGACCATTAACTGGAAGTGGCATGATATTTGGCCGCCCTGGTGTCTGTCATCTCCTGATCTCCTCAGTGTGTTTCTACGGGGATATTTAACTAAATGAACAAGAGGAGAGTTGAGCTTTGAAAATTGCTGCCAGCGGCCATTGCCAAACGTTTTATTATATGTGTGTTCTCACATGATGTGTGTGTGTGTGTGTGTGTATGTGTGCCCCTGGGTGTGTGTGTGTGTGTGTGCTGCGTGTGTGTGTGTGTGTGTGCGTGTGTGTGTGCGTGTGTGTGTGAGTGCGCACGTGTGTTTGTGAGTGCAGTGCGCGTGCATGTGTGTGTGTGTGCTTGCGTCTGTGTGTGTTTACATCTGTGTGTGTGTGTGTGCAGGCGGAGGAGGCGAGGGAGCGTCCCTGGGCGACCTGTTCCGTGCGTGCGAGCAGGGGGGCGTGTGCCCTCTGGGGCGGGGGTCAGAGGTCAGGGGTCAGTCGGAGTTCAGACAGTCGTTTCTGCGCCGCGCCGCCGACCCCCAGCTCAACGACCAGCTACACCGCCTCCGCATACTGACCTCCACAGCTTAAGGTACGCACGCGCACGCACACACACACACACACACACACACACACACACACACACACACACACACACACACACACACACACACACACACACACACACACACACACACACACACACACTTATGCAGACACAGACCCACACAGACATATAGACACGTTTATATGAACCTACATGCAAACTTACATACAAATACCCCAGAGACACACATGTGCACACACTTATGCGCACACTTATGCACACATGCACACACATTCAGACCTATATGCCTGAATACACACAGACCCAAACAAAGAACTATCCATCCATGAGCACACACATATGCTCACACTTATTTTGTAAATGTTTTTATCCTGACACACACACACACACACACACACACACACACACACACACACACACACACACACACACACACACACACACACACACACACACACACACACACACACACACACACACACACACACACACACACACACACACACACACACTCACCTATACCGCTTGAAGAGAAACACACACAAGCAGTGGTCAATCCATCTATCCACACATTCATCCATCCAGACGCGCGCGCGCACACACACACACACACACACACACACACACACACACACACACACACACACACACACACACACACACACACACACACACACACACACACACACACACACACACACACACACACACACACACACACACACACACACACACACCACCCCCAGCCTGCTGGCCTGGCTGCCTGTCGTCTGTCCCGGTGTCTCTCTCATGGTGTCTCCCTGTCGTTCTGCTTCTGCCGGCTGCTTCATGGCTTCCTGTCGCACCGGCATGGTTCCATACCCAACTGCCACTTCCTGTCTGGCGTTGTCTCTATCTGTCCCTGGAGTCTGTAGAGCCCTGGTCCGTCTGTGAGGGGAAGCGTGTTGGCCTGGCGTGTCCGTGTGTCTCTTTGTGGTCGTTTGGTGAGGGGGGGGCGTGGCTAATGGCTGGCGTTGTCTGTTGCGTACGGTTGGAGTGGCTTATGGCTTTTTGTGTCTTCTGGCTTCTATCTGTTGCGTGTAGGTGACGTTGTTTGTGTCCTCTGAACATATTGTCCTCTGATTCTTTATTTGATTTATTTATTTCCCTGTCTGTCCTCTTCAATAGCGCTAGAGAAGTGACCGGGCCCCCCTTCCTGTGTTTCTGCATTCCTATAGGACAGGGAAGGGGAGCTAGCACTGATTGACAGGCTGTTGGCCAATCCGACACTGTCGTCCACCGAGTTCCAGGAATGGAAGAGAGCCTATCAGGAGCTGTTCTCTAAGGAGCCGCCTCCGCCGGCGTCACCGCCCGACGACCAATCAGAGCAAGCCCCGCCCCTGACCCCGTCGCTCACACACACGCACTCCTACATCGAGACTCACGTCTGACGGACAAACGTGCGAAGACACACAAAACACACACACACCCACGTACGAGCACTCCCCACCTGGCTGTCGTTTTGAGACACACACACACACACACACACACTTTGCTTTCACTCCATCGTGTTTGGACGTCGTGAGCAGGAAGCACTCGGGCCGGTTGCCATGGCGAGGGCATGAAGGGGCGATGAGGGACGGCTTGAGAGGACTCGCAGCGGAAGGCGCACTCATCTGTCACCTGACTGCTTTTCTCTCAAGGAGAGGGGGGGTGGGGTGGGGGTGGGGTGGGGGGGGCTGTCGAGTGACTCACATCCCAGCTTCACTGCCTCGCGTCCCGTCTGTGTAAACAAGCCGTGACTCCCCCCAACATTGCGCTGGGGGTGGGGAGGCGGGAGGTGGGGTGGGGTGAGTTTCAAGGTAGAAGGACCCTTAAGTGCCACGCCGGCCAGCCTTTCCACGAACCCCTTCTCCTCCGCACTTCCCGCTGTGACGCACGACAGAGCGACGGCCTCTGACGGATCTCGATTTTTCCGATTGGCTCTCCCGTTCCTCGCGGACGTCATAAGCAGTCCGCAGTGTTTTCTTGCATCCAGTAGAATCCCAGTGCGTCGTCACTCTCCCAGCTGTCCATTGGTGATATTGTCAACGGTGTTTTAACCCCGAGCTTGTTGTGCCGTATCCATGGTTACTGTACAGTGTGACATATATAATACTCTTGTAGGACTCGCTCACTCAGGAGTCAAGCACTAAACTAGTCATTGTCCTCCGCCTTGTGAATTAATATTATTATATCCGGTTTACAGCGAAAGTACACTTTATAGGTGTACAGCAGAGGAGAGCAAGCACAAGTATTTTCTAAGTGATATATTAGGGTCCGTTTCTAACTTTTGTAGAGCGCTCTGCCGGTGCTGGTCTGGTAGGATAACACTCTGTGCTGGGCTGGTCCTGAAGCATGCACTTCGTAACGCTCTACCCACCATGACACGTTTGGACAAATGGCCGTTTCTCTATCTATGAGTATGTACTGCATGAAACGAGATGATATTATATTTGCATAGAAATTAAATATCAGCCGCTGAAGAGAATTGTGATAACTGAATTATTTATTCGTATTGCTGTTCCCCAAATAACACTTTGTGCTTCGACGACACAACAGTATGGGGATAATATAGTACATGTATGTAAATAACTATGTGTACTTGTGTGTACACATCTACGGCTTTCCTTTCCCCGTATGCACGCACACACACATACACACAGCCCATGCCCCTCCTACACGTGCACACACATACATACACACACACCCACGCACACACACACACAAAACACACACAAAAATATACACGTTAACACATACGTACACAAAAACATATGTGCATGAATGCATATGCTGGCACATGAACCAACATGAACAATCAAAACACACACACACACACACACACACACACACACACACACACACACACACACACACACACACACACACACACACACACACACACACACACACACACACACACACACACACGTTATGCTCCTCTTTATACAGACGTAGATCCAAACACTATGAAGTGGATCCTCATTCCATATGCTGCTGCTCGTGGTTGGCTGTGGTCGCATGTGTTTCCTGTAGTTCAGTACTGCCTTTCTAATCCTGTGTTCTTGAATATCTCCAAACATTAGCCCTCTCTTTAACAGCGCAACCTTAGTGTCATGGGTATGTTTGGTTTTCGATTCCGTTGTGTTTAGTTAATGATGAGAATTTGTTTTGGAGCAAAGTCTGTTTGTTCCTTCGACGGTTAAAGTAGTGTAAAGTAGGTTGTGTCATTACGTTTCTGTTTGTGTTCTGTTGGGATAGTTTCAACCAATAAAGTTTTTTTTTCCATTCGGATGACAAGACATTTCTGTCACTATGATTACTTGGAACAACTGTTCTACTGTCTTGTGTAGAGAGAGAGAGAGAGAGATTGAGAGAATGAAAGACGAGGAGTGAGACAGACTGATGGAGAGAGAGTAGGGAGAGAGAGAAAGAGAAAGGATTTTATAACTTCTAAAACAAACATGTTCTGCAATTTCAGTTGTTTGTTGGACAGAAGAACAAAATAACATAACCTATGCAATGTTAAAAAAAAATCTGACATGATATTTCAAGGCAAATTATTTACAAAGTGCAATCAACTATTGGCAGTTAACAAGTAACATCACAACTGAATATGCTTCTGCTTTCTTTCCATACAATCGGGGGAAAAAATATTGTCTATATCACAGCATGAGCTAGTTGGAGTGGCTTGTATCTATAAACAGCTTGATGTTCAAACAAAAGGCTCTATAGAGACCTTTTATGTAATATGTTTTTAAGGCTGTGAAATTCATACTGATACTCTCATTACCATAATAAATGTGTATTTTATTTGACAAGGTAATTATAACTCTTGAATCGTCTCGACATAATATGATGGTAAGCATACTGTTGCTGTGGTCTGATAACATCATGGAGTTTGTTTGAGATAATCCTTTTGAGAATATTCAATTGAACAACTTCAAACTCAAAATTATTCATCATTTTGGGAAGTACAGAATCCAAAACAACAGCATTCCCTTAATTTTACATCTTCAAATTCAAATCAGACACGCAATTATGTTCCAACTCAAGGCTTAAACAGAGAATTCAAACTAGGATGCTAGGAACACACAAACAAATACTGTAGAAAAGTAGTAGCACTTCATAGCACGTAAACCAACAACAACCCAATTATTTTCAGTTTAGGCTTTACTTCCCCTTACTTCCTGTCTTCATTACTCATAAGTTAAACATTTTTTAAATAATTAATCTGGCTTGAGTTAGCTTTCTCACAGAGTCTAGAAATGGTAAATGTGCCGCATACATTTATCAACAAATCCTAATAAATATATAGCTTTGCCTCCGGATAGCTGTTGAGGATTTTCTCCCTACACAACAGTCCCGGCAAAACACACCCATTTCAGATATGATCTTTGACATTTCCCTTTTTCGCAAGATTACATTTGGTTGGTCGCAGGAATACAAAACATGCAAATGCCCTTCGGCGGAGGGGCTGGGACGTCTTTTTGTCTGCTGATCACTTGCCACAGCCATATTATTCGTCCAATTCTCAGCAAGTAGCTGCAGCTCGTATTAAGTGTCAGACTGTAGATGGTTATAACGCTGGAGGAAGTGGATGGCCGGGCAGTGGGGTGGAGGTATTACAGAGGACGCTGTCTTCTACATCAAACGTTCCCTAATATCCACTCTGAGCTCAGTGTTGAGGTGCGGGTCAGGGTGTGGGGGCCTCAGGGTTTTGGGCCTCAGTCGGCCAGGGGCAGGAGGGTACACTCCGTGCCGGTCAGGGGCTCAGGGAGGTGGCAGACGTCCTTCCATCGGTCTCGTAGCACGTCGTACTCCAGCACGCTGCGCACTGTCACTTCCTGCCCCTCGCTCCACCGCCTGCCGCCAAAGAGCAGCAGGGTCCCGCTCTGCGTCTTGGCCATCCCGTAGCAGGACGAGCCAATGGTGAGCGGCCGCAGGCGGGTCCAGTGGTCCGACGGCCAATCGTATCGCTCGATGTCGCAGAAGGGCTCGTGCATGCCCAGCAGGGCGTAGAGGTGGTCGCCGAGGGCGGCCATGCGGTGGCCGAACCGCGCGATGGACATGGACGCCCTCGGCTTCCAGGTTTTCCCGCCGGCGCCCGGTTCCCAGCGCAGCAGCTCGCGGCTGCACTCGCCGCGGTCGCCTGCGGTTACCGTCCCGGATCCCGCCTCCTTCCGGGCGGTCGGTGTGGAACCCGAGGGGACAGTGGACCCCTGCCCGGGTTGCCGGGGATCCCGCCCGACACGTACACCCCGGTGCCGAGCACGGCGGAGGCGTGGCCGTGAAGGGGGCGGGGCATGGCGGCCCCCCGCCGCCACCCGCCGTGGGCCATGTTGTAACACTCCACGGAGGACAGGGCGGTGTGGGTCGGGGCCCCTGGGCGCGTCTGGCGCCCCCCGATGGCGTAGATGACGTCGGCCACCACGCAGCAGCTGAACCAGGAGCGCCGCTCCAGCATGGACGCCACCTTCTCCCATTCGTCGAAGCGAGGGTCGTAGCGCCACACCTCGTTGGATGTCGTCGTGGCGACGGATTTCCCGCCCCCTCCCTCGTCGCCCTCGGACACCAGGTCTCCGCCGATCACAAAGAGGAACCCCCCCACCGAGCAGACGCAGTGGTTCCTCAGCCTATGCGGGAGGCGGGACTTTAAGGGCGAGAAGGTGCTGTCTCTGAGGTCGAAGGTCAAGATCTGCTGGCCCGGCCAATCGGGGCTCTCCCCTCCACCGACCAGAAGCACGCGATTGGGCGACGCTCTGAGCGAGGACTGTCTGGTCTGTCTGATTGGCTGAGCCCATCCTAGCCTGTGGTACTCCAGCGCCTTTGTCAGCTGACTTCTAACGAGGGGCGTGGCCAGGGCCTTGTGGGAGCCGCTCAGACGCATGAGGTCACACGAGGGGACCAATCCGAAGCGAAGGCGACTCAGCAGCAGGTTGGACTTCAGCAGTGGGAGTGGCCCGTTCGTGTCCAACCAATCCAGGGCCAGCGTGACAAGCTCCGCCTCCTTGACCCCCGGAATCTCCTCGGCCTCGAGCACGGCTGTCAGCGATTGGCCGTTCAGCTGCAGGAGCTCCTGCCTGTGGTGTTGCAGCAGGGCCCTCATCTCCGTGGCGATGGTGTAATTGGCGTCCACCAACGCGTAGCCGAGGGCGTGGCACTCGGCCAGGTTGGCGTAGCCGCAGCAGGTGGCGGCGGTCAGCCCGTCGGCGATGAAGCGCTCGCACATCTTCACCGCCGCCTCCACCTGGAGGTACCGCGACGCCTCCAGCGCGGCAGGAAGTGTTGCGGGCGTCAGGCTGAGCCAGCCCGAGTACAGGAAGTCCAGGACGCTCTCCAGGCCCTGCGGCGTGACGGCGGGCAGGCTGACGGCGGCGGCCCGGCTCTCGGGGGTGGTCTCGCCGAACAGCGCCCAGAAGTAGTCGCTGGAGCTGGCCAGCAGCGCGCGGTGGCAGGGGAAGGAGCGGCCGCCCGTCTCCAGCACCACGTCGCACATCCGGCCCTCGCCCCGCAGCCGCTGGAGGCGGGACAGCAGGGCCCCCCGGTAGGGGGAGCTGTAGACCAGGGAGTAGGCCTCCATATAGGAGGGGGGGGGGGGGGGGGAGCGGGGATGCAAACGATGGAGGAAGATGGAATGAGGTGAAGCAGGATGGAAGGATTACAGAAATGAAGAAGAGACTTGGAAGGAAGGAAGGAAGGAAGGAAGGAAGGAAGGAAGGAAGGAAGGAAGGAAGGAAGGAAGGAGGAGAGGTAAGAGGG
>OLKM01000192.1:178973-213973 GCA_900291075.1 Melanogrammus aeglefinus
TCTTTATTATTACTTTATTTTTAAGACAGTAGCCCTATGCTGTTTGTAGGCTACAAGATGATAAAAGTAAATGAAGATGAGGATAATAGGTTATCTTGGTTAAACTTGCAAGTGGATATTCCAACAAAATGCAACATCAGGTTTTTTTCCCCCCTGTCGTCTTTGTCAATGTATTATTTTAAACTTTTAATATAGTCAATAAAAATGGTTAAAAACAAACAGAATGAAGTCTTTTTTTTCTTTAAGTTACATTTTTTGGTCCTTATTCAATCACTAGTTACTGAACTTGTCTGTTGTTGTGCTTATAATAACATAAGGAAAATTTAAAGCAATGCTAGATTACTCTGTACTCGATTTAATGCACCACTCGAATACTCTGGTCTAGCTGTCAAACCGGCAGCACTGCGTCGCATATTGATGACGTCTTTGACTCCTCGACGCTTTTCACAGTTGTTTTGGATAATTTGCTCTCATTCAAACTGCATAAACCCCACAACATGTGTAGCAACAAAGTGTAGCATGTGCCCATCTCTCTAGCCTGCCACGACGTCAACAACGAGCCTGAGACATGGAGACAGTCTTATTTAAATCGTTTTCTCTCATGTTGGCTTGAGTATTCACATCAGAATTCACGATGATTCCCGTTCCGCTGGTGGTCTGTGTGCTGGGAGGTTGGTGCGCCGTCTACCTCACTGACTCGGTCCTAAAGGTAAAACACATTAAACGCACACGGCTGTGTACAATAAACACTTGGCTCAGAGATATGTGTGTGTGTGTGTGTGTGTGTGTGTGTGTGTGTGTGTGTGTGTGTGTGTGTGTGTGTGTGTGTGTGTGTGTGTGTGTGTGTGTGTGTGTGTGATTCGCCAGTGGTAATGGCTATCGTTAGCATGAGGAGAAGTCACTCACTAGACACATGCGCAGATAATCGTCTTTAATCAGTTTACTTTATAGTATATACACAATCATGATCACATGGAAAATGTATATAGTTGGTGCTGTATTGCCCCCAATGGCGTTGTTGTTCTACGGCTGTACGCTGTGTTTCGTGAAAAAGCCCCCAAAGCCCTATTCTCAACAAACCTTTATTATAGTTTGATGTCTCGGCGCCTACTGCAGTCATAAACTTCCCTCAAAGGAGGCATCTCTGTTCTGTTTCGCTTCAGAAGGTATCTTCCCTCTTGGTTTTGGAAATGTTTTCCCTTGCCTTATGGCCTAGGCTGTGTAAACAAATGTTGCCTGTGAAACTCTTCGACACTGTCACTATTATTAAAAGCTACTCAAATAAAATGGACTTGATGTCAGGCCAAGGTTTTCCAGGTTAACCCGGCACTGTGTCTTGGTTCCCTAGTCTTCTGGGAAACACCGCAACAGCTACGAGGCATGGCTTGGCAGCCACGGGGTCATGTTGTCCCCGTTCCAACTCCGGTGGCAGACTACCATGTTCAACCGTCTGTTTGCCTACTGTGCCCGAATCAACCCGCATGCTCTCTACCTATGGTAAAAAAAAAACGTTATAACTACAACTAATATGTCCTAGATCTGTACCTTTTATCTCTCCTACCCCCTCACCCCACCTGGACTATCTTCCTCCAACACCCCTCTAACTGCATGCATCATTACTAAAACAACGTCTACCTTTGCAATGTGATTGTACCTTCTACTGTGATCTTCTGTAAGCTAAATCAAGCAAACTCATCCGTGTTTTGTAAATTAACCTTCCATACATTGGGTTAACTATGACAGGACTTTCACTCCAGACTTTGCCACCAATAAACCAGTGATATTGCTACTTGTAGTACTGCAAATGTGAAAAATACATGCAAATGCAATGGTTATTTTATTAAGTTGATAACTTAATTTATTGTATTATATTTATGCTGTACATGTGGGTAACCATATTATTGTACAGTTGCCTGGATAAATAGTATTATCTTAATATGTATCCCTCTCCAAAGGCAGTAGGACCACATTGCACTCCAAAACACAAACAACTGACGTCCATTGTCATTTACCCAATTTCTCTCCATTTTTTGGAGGAATTTTCCCTTGGCGATATTTGTCAAATAATTTTGACAGACAGTCAAAATAAGTGTCAATGTTCGGTAAAAGCCCTAGTCCCTACTGCTCCAGACAAGCTCCTCCCTCGCCTCCTCTTCATTGCAGGTTCAGCAGTGGGGTGGTGTTTGGGGTGGTGGCCATGGTGGGCTCGGTGGTGCTGCTAGCCCGGACCCTGCAGCAGACCCTGGCCCAGATGACGTCCGACAGCCCCCGGATGGCCGGGCAGCAGGCGTTGCAAGTGGTGGTATGTGGGTGAAGCTCGGGGATGAGGTCATGTTGTACCAATCAGTGAGCGGATGGTTGGTTATTGACTAGTTATGCAGTTGTGGATCCTGGGTGATGGTACTCAGTACTTTTACATGCACTGCTTAATCCGATTAAGACCATAGTTTAACTATGCTCCTCAATCGGACAACTGCAATTGTCAGAGTATATATGGCGGTGAGAAAATCGATTCATTGGCCGAAGCATTTCTTACCCCGGTACGATAGGTGGCGCTGTGCTCAATTCAACTAGTGGTAATAGATCCACCGGTTGACCTCTTTATGTCACTAGCAACAAAAAACTCAGGCGGCCGCAGCATTCGAGAAAGATGTTTTCAGTAGACCGCTCTCAGTTCACTTCTGGTCCATTTCTCCGACGCTCCACGCTCCACGTGCAGTCCCCTCGGTCGTACGCGGACTCCTCCGGCAGCGGAGCAGCGGGAGGAGTCCAGCCGGAGGAGTCCGCGTACGACCGAGGGGACGGAACAATGCAGCATCGGAGAAATGGACCCGAAGTGAACTGACAGCTGTCCAGCATACGGCAACAATCCCTTTCTCCTCTATATCGTGTTTCAATTAGAGAGTCAAAGCCAAAGTTCCTTTACCCCATTTCCTTCTCCACCATGGCCGAGATAACCCTCACCACGAGTCTTTACTAGTTGCTGAAGTACCAGAGAGTCGGAGAACCTGACGCAGTCTTTAAGATTCATAATTTCAGAGAATATCCCCATCAGTTCGGCCGCGGCGCAATGAACACGTTCGCACGGACCCAACTGGACCCGTTCATTCACTAAACTGACACGCGTGAACCGCTTGCTCTCCTCGCTCGTCACTCACTCACTGAAGTCACTCACACACACACACACACACACACACACACACACACACACACACACACACACACACACACACACACACTGCCATTCTCGTGCACACATATACACTACTCTCGGAACAGAAGCGTAGCGTGTACTGAATGCATGTTGATGATGATACACTTCTTATAGGGGGTAACTACATTGGCACGACACCGGCTTCCTCCATTTTCTTCGCCACCTTTTTAAATAAATTCCGACGGCGACAACAACATGACTATCGTCTCCTTGTACGTCCGGATCACGGCCCCCCGGGAGAAGTGTCGAGCATGCGCAGAATGTAAAATCCGATTCCATGTGATCCGATCCGTTACATGCGCGCTTAATTCGAGTAACAATCGAATAATCTAGGTGTCTCAATTCGACTATGAGTAACTCGATTCGATTATAGTTTTGGGTGTATACTTAAGGGTGTATACATGCATCTTAATAATCCAATCATAGTTGGACTAAGCCTATGATTTGACTGTCTTGAGTGACTGATTGTTAGTGTCTGATCTGCAGTCTGGTTGAAGTCAGGTAGTTTAATCAGGGTGACGCAGAGTGGGAAAAACAGACATGGACAGATGGACATGCAGTCAGACAGATAGACACTCACCTGATGGTGTGTGTGTGTGTGTGTGTGTGTGTGTGTGTGTGTGTGTGTGTGTGTGTGTGTGTGTGTGTGTGTGTGTGTGTGTGTGTGTGTGTGTGTGTGTGTGTGTGTGTGTGTGTGTGTGTGTGTGTGTGTGTGTTGGTGTAGATCCCAGGGGTCAACCTGCCCACCAGTCAGCTACTCTACTTCTTCAGCGCCCTGCTGCTGAGCGGGGTCATCCATGAGCTGGGACACGCCGTGGCCGCTCTCCGGTAAGACACACACACACACACACATACACACACACACACACACACACACACACACACACACACACACACACACACACACACACACACACACACACACACACACACACACACACACACACACACAGAAGATATACTCACTCACTCACTCACTCACTCACTCTGACAACACTGGACTGTGTGTGTGCGCAGGGAGCAGGTGAGGGTGAACGGCTTCGGGATGTTTGTGTTTGTGGTGTACCCCGGGGCGTTCGTGGACCTCTTCACCACCCACCTCACCCTGGTCTCTCCCACCCAACAGCTGCGCATCTTCTGTGCTGGTGAGACCGCTGTGCTAGAAGATACTATAACTCTGCTTACATATGCTGTGCTATGCTAAACTTTACTCTGCTAAGGTATACGTTGCCATGCTGAACTATATACTACTGTACATTGTGCTATGTTTTGCTGGACTGCACTATACAAGGCTAAAATATACAGGACGATGAGAGAATATGCTATCTTAAATTCTCTCCCAAAAACACGGAGAACTTTGAAATGTCACCTTGAAAAAATACACAAAATGGTCAAAAAGAAAATGTTCAAATCTAAAATAAGCTGTGCACTTTCTATAAAACATAAAAAAAACAACGATTATATTAGTTATTTTATAGTTTGATGCTAATATCGAAACCGAAATTTGATTAATCGCCCAGCCCTACTATGCTATCTAATGTGCTATACTTTGCTTTCCAATACTATATACAACGTTGCTATGCTATTCAACCACTTTCTCCTTGAGGATAAAATGGTCTCTTTTAAAGGACAACATCGCCGATTCAAACAGCTTTGGATCACTGCAATGAGGGGAGGATATGCAAATAATGTTTAACCTTCCTCCACGTTGGCTGCACCCAGATCTCCACGTTTGCATCACCATGATAGAAGGAGCAAAGGGATCTTGCTGCAGGCAGCATAGGGGAAAGCATTGCTGGTTATGTAGGCATGTACTGCCTACATGGTCACAAGTAGTCCATTGAGGATGACCTATAGTGGCATTCTTGCGTTTGGAAAAGTTTGCTTTTCCAAGTGACCTAGATTGTTAGTGGCTTTTCTTAAACGTAAGAGGTTTCAGGCCTGGCCACGAATGTGTATTGATCCTTCAGGAATTGATTTGCCATAGTTGGAGGACTAGGAGGAAGGACACCATAGTTGTGTTATCGATATTTTTCATAATTGGAATGTCCAAGAATACTTGGTGTCCCGATTGCAATCGAAAGATCTGCTGCTCTTTCAAGTTGGGTCTTAAAATGGTCAAAAAGAAGGTAGCCATTACGAGGTCCGGCCACTAGAGGGCAGAAAAGTGCTTTGGCATGATAAATGACCTCTGTTTATGAGCGGAGTGTACTATGGGAGTGTTTCTACCTAAAATAAGCCAAACTATGAACGTACTCGAAAGCATTTAGGATAAAGATGCTTTTTTATTGTGATTTATTCAGGCACGTGCATTTAAGTGAAATTAAACCCCTTTAATTTGCTAAAAGGTACAATATGTAACATTTCCATATATGAATATCTAAATAAGACAAGACCAATGTTTTATATTAGAGTTGTGACATAATCCCAATTGTTTTCCAACAATTTTCCAACTCAGAGAAATCCGTAGTTTCATTCAAGGTAAATGATCTGTTGCATTTGGTCGCATAGACTGTACTTGGGCTGGTCATTTCTTATTCTACTTTTTTTTTGAACTGTCCGTAGAACAATGGCATCTGTGAATATTGCCCTCACTCACTCACCCGTCTGTGAATAGCGCCTCCTGTCTGATTTAATTAGAAGGAAATGACACACCGTAACACAATGTAAATGACATTTTTACATACCCTTGACACAACCTCTGTGTTCCCACGCTTCCTCAGACGTCTTTAAACGAAAAGTTTTTCCATAATTTTTATTGAGCGGCAGAATTGACGGTGAAAATATTGTGTTTATTTTTTTAGGTTTCCTCTATTCCTCGCGATGTGGTCCCAAACTGAAGATGTTATTTTTCAGAAGCAAGGAGAGGAAGGGAGAAAGAGAGATGGGAGGGGGGGGAGAAAGGGGGAGAGAGAAAGGTGAAGGACGAAGAGAGTGAGAAAAGGAAGAGAGCAAAAATCCAGTCAAAAGAGGAAGTGGAGGAAAGAAAGATTTAGGCCCAATCCCATTTCTACCCCTTACCCCTCCCCCTTGTTTTGAAGGGGTAAGGGGAAGGGGTAAGGGGTAGAAATGGGATTGGGCCTTAATCTCTCAGGGGGAGCTGGAACAGAAAGCCACGCTGTGCTTATTGATCAGTCTTGCTGTGCTCAGCACTCTGCTAGACGGGGGTCTTCAATCACATGACCTCTTACATTATGTAAGTCATATTTGTTATCACTGCGGTCCCCCAACACACTGCCACACGTTCAGAAATGGCCCCAACAACAAATGTTGACACATTTCTTCCATCCATGTTTATTCAGCATATTATAATCGACTTAAACACTGAACCCGTCAAACCTATTTTCAATGAGCACGTATTTTTTTTAAATGACTTTCGGTGAAATCAGGTAGGGGTTAGGGCACAACTCTCTAGGGGACATCTGCAGGTAACTCTCAATGTCTGCAAAACATTGGGAATCAATCGAGTACCTCATAACCAGAACACTATGATATGCGACCCTCGACTTGGTGTCATCCTTTTCCGCTCACCATATAGAAATGATGTGTGGAACAATAAAAGGTCGCCAATCATTACTTGGAGTTGTAAAAGACTCTGGTTTGCCGTAGGGCTTCCTGTTTCAATGATAAGTGACGCAGTGGCCTAACGAGGTTTGCGCTCTGATTGGCTGATCTCGTCCTTCCAGGGGTGTGGCATAACTTTGTCCTGTGTCTGGCGGCGCTGGGACTCCTCTTCCTGTTGCCCCTCCTTCTGTTTCCTGTGTACAGCACCGGAGGCGGAGCTTTGGTCACGGAGGTGGTGCAGGTGAGCGTGTCTCTACAGACGATCCACACGCCAGCAACCATGAGAATGGTTCCCCCTCTTCGTCTGATGGAGTCCTCTCTGGGAAATATTCATGAATCCATTTGACCTTTAACTTGAATCTAATGGATCTAATCTAATCCAATTATATCTGATGGATATATATATATATATGTATATTGATCAAAATCATCGATTTATCTCTTCTAAACCAATTACGTCAAAAAATATAAATGAATCTAGCATCTTCCACACCCTTTCAGTTAGGACCCCCTCTTAAGTGGTCTCCTTACCCTCGTTACCTCAGGGCCGCCGTGCCCTTCTCATTAACGAGTCTCTCCCCCCCGACCCCCTACTGTCTCCCGTCTCCCCTCTGCCCCGCCTCTCCTTCCCCTTCAGGGGTCCCCGGCGGACGGCCCCAGGGGTCTGTCGGTGGGGGACATCGTGACGGGCCTGGAGGAGTGTGGGGTCAGCGGGGCGGAGGACTGGGCCAGCTGCCTGTCCCTCCTCTCCCTCTCTCCCCAGACGGGATACTGTATCCCCGCTGCCAGCCTGCAGCCTAGCTGGGCCCACGGGCGAGGTGGGAACACGGCATCCACTCCCCCCCCTTCTATGTGTATGGGTTTCACGCACGCACGCACGCATATATGTCACACACAAAGGTACACGTTTGCACACGCACACACATCACACTCACACATCAAACAGATATTCAATGCATATATATGCAAAATTATATCCAACCCTAACACCCACCCTCAACTAAACATTTCTCTCGCTCTCTCGCTCTCTCGCCCTCTCTCTCTCTCTCTCGCCCTCTCTCTCTCTCTCGCCCTCTCTCTCTCTCTCTCTCTCTCTCTTCTCCCCCAGCCTACAAGCGCTTGGATGGCTCTATGGACTGCTGCAGCAACAACAGTCTGACTGACCTCTGCTTCTCCTACACCAGCCCACGGGACAAGGAGAAAGAGGTGACACACACACACACACACACACACACACACACACACACACTCCGCTAAAAGCACACATTCACGCATGCACACGCATACACAGAGAGTGAATGTATTAACTTCAGACGGAAACGCTTGATCAGCAGAAACCAGAAATAGCCAAGTGCCGTCTGATTGATATGCAGTGTGTGTAATAGAGGTGCCGTAGATGGGGTACTGAGCTATGATAACACAGTGTGCGCGATACGGGATTGACAAGGCGAGATGGATTTCCCCCGAACCAATCAGGTAAGAGACGCCCTGATTGTCAGAAACGAGCCGAGGGCGGTCTGAAATCCAAGTTGGCTCAGACGGGAGGCGGGCGCTACAGATCCATCACGGTGCACATCCCTCACTAATAGCGGAGAGACAGCCTTTCATTTCTAACAAATTACACTCAAATTATGGCTCCTACATCCTCCAGACGGCACCTCTTGATATTAGAGGTGATGCCTTGTTTGGCACGTGGCGCGACTCGGCGTCCGCGTGCCAGGAACGGAGCGAGCACTAGAGTGATGAGACCTTGACGCCGGTTTCTTTGGAACCTCCTTGACGATAACTCATTTCAATGTGTTTGTGTGTGTGATGGCCGCCCCTGAAATAAAGTCAAACGATTGACAACGTCAGACGAATGAAGCGTGTTGTGAATACTTCTGATACGGCGTTATCAGCCACAGCAACGCAATGCTGTGATGATGTGAGATAATACAGTGTTAGCAGAAACCATGGAGAGGGAGGGAGGGAGAGAGGGAGAGGGAGAGGGAGGGGGGGAGAAGAGACGGAGGGTGAGAGTGAGATTGAGATAACGACGGATATGGGAGAGGAGGGAGGTGGAGGATGAGCGATAAAGAGAGATGAGGGGGAGTGTGGAAAGAGGGGAAGGCCACTGATATCACTTTCTGCAGAAAAGCCCTCCCTTCCTGCTCTGAACGCAGCCCTTCCTGCTCTGAACGCAGCCCTTCCTGGTCTGAACGCAGCACTTCCTGGTCTGAACGCAGCACTTCCTGGTCTGAACGCAGCCCTTCCTGCTCTGAACGCAGCACTTCCTGCTCTGAACGCAGCACTTCCTGCTCTGAACGCAGCCCTTCCTGCTCTGAACGCAGCACTTCCTGGTCTGAACGCAGCACTTCCTGCTCTGATCGCAGCCCTTCCTGCTCTGAACGCAGCACTTCCTGCTCTGAACGCAGCACTTCCTGCTCTGAACGCAGCCCTTCCTGCTCTGAACGCAGCCCTTCCGTCCGCAGTACGCCTGCATGCCGGTGCGCAAGATGGTGACGGGCACGCCGGTCTGCCGCCGCGACGCCGACTGCCTGGCCCAGGAGCACACGGGCGCCAGCGTGTGTGTCACCCCGTCCCTGGAGAACCAGACACGCTTCATCCGCGTCACGCACCCCCCCAACACACACATGCTGTTTGTGGGCTACCCCCCCCACCTGCAGTACTCCGGTACGTAGCACTGGGGGCCGCGTGTGTGCGTGTTTGTGTGTGTATATGAGTGTGTTTGGGTAGGTTAACATTGTGTGTGTGTGTGTGTGTATCGTATGTTGTGTGTGTAGAATACAATGCACCGCTCTAGTCCGGTGGCGTTTCTCTTTAGTCCCTTTGTGTGGGAGAGGTCTTGATTGTGTCATTGTTCTCACGATTGCACTAAGAACCAACTGTACCAGTGTCCATGAAGCTATAATCATTCAGATAAATGCATGTGTATCAGTAATAAACTACTCAGTCCAGCACCCAAAACAGACCCACAACAATTATTATAGTTGTACTTAAACCACCACAGATACATTTTGTTTTGGGGGCCCTGTGGCAGTATCTAAGCCATACCTCGTCCATGTATTAGCGGGCACACGTTGCAGCCTGGTAGCGGTTTGCCTCAGACCCAGTCTGCCAGGCTTCTGGTCTGAGCCCTAATTGCTTTCTAATGACCTGCTCTGCCCTGCTGTGTTGTGTATCGTGAGTTTTATTGTGTGTGTAGACTGGTTGTTGTGTTGTGTTGTGTTACAGTGAGCTTGACCAACTTTGTCCCTCGCTTCACCTTCCTCCACCTGGATCTCCCCGTCTTCCTGGAGACCTTTTGCAAGTATCCTTCCCTGGAGGTGGTTAGGTTAGCTGGATGAGGTTATGATTAGATGAGATCCATAAAGATTAGAATGTCGGATTAGATTATGTTCGGTTTGGAGTCGTCTCAGGTCCATCAGTCCTACTGCGTTATTGCAGAGCTTCTGATCCAGCAGCACCTCTTGGCACAAAATATAAGTTTATACAGTGGCCAGTCTACATGCTGTGGATTTTGAACCTCTTCTTTGAACCCTTTTTCAATTCACTACTGCAATGAATTGAAAGAAAGTGAAATGCCCGAGCTGAGGAGGAGCTCCCCTGCCATCAGACTGAGGTATTCATCTCAAATCCTATCTGTGAGACTAGGTTAAGGATAGAATATATTTAAATCAGTTTGGATTCAATAATGTTGGATGACATTATATTCGTTTCACTTGACAAGTGTCCTGCATATGTACTTATAGATTTACCAGGGTAGGTGTTTATATATATATATATATATATATATATATATATATATATATATATATATATATATATATATATATATATATATATATAAAAAGCTGTATATTTTCATCTCGTGTACAGTTTTGAACATCCACATTAGTACGATCTCATTATGTCTGAACCTAGTGATATACTCACTAGGGCTGGCCCGAATTATTTGAATATTCGAATACTCGTTCGGAAAATTAGTATTAAAAGCTTAAAATCACTATTCGGATATTCAGGTTTTTATTTATTTTTTTTTGCTAATTTTGCAAGAAGCTAGAACTGCAATATAATGTCAGCAAATAATATAATATTTGGGATATAAAAGTTAGTAATATTGTAGTAGTAGTAGTAGTAGTAGTAGTAGTATATTGCTAATTTAGAAGGATATATTACATCACTAAGTGTCACAACTTGCGCATCCATCTCCTCACCTCCGAGCGCACTTACATTACTTACATTGAACGAGTTGGTTCAAAATGCCCCACACAACATTAGCGGGATCTCGGGAGGAAAAACTAACGCTTAGCGAAATGCTAACCTTAGCTTAGCTGTTTGTTTACGTTCGCTGTACAGCGCCAAGCCCATCAACTGTGACTGGCTTGCTGTAGAGCGTGAGCGTCTTTGGAATACCCGGTCAATATAATGGATATAATATGGACACATAAGTCAATCACAATTTGGTATTTGTTGTGGATTTATTGTACAAATTCCCTGAAAAGATGCACGTTCCAGGATGAATTGAAAAGCTCCTGTAAGGGCTGAGATGGCAGAAAGGACAGCTGATTTGAAAAGCTGTTCGCTTCCACGGGGAAAAAGTAAGGAACTTCAACTTACTTAGGCCTACTAATCAAAGTTCATACGCTATTAAATCTTCAACTTAATGTGCAGATACTGTCAAAATCGGTTGTAGGGAGTATAGGGATTATTATTATTATTATTCTAAAAAAAATGTCATTTTTTTTTTTTTCTGGAACGAGTATTCGAATACTCGCTCAGAAAAACCGACGAGTATTCGAAGCCTGAAAAATGGTATTGGGGCCAGCCCTAATACTCGCGTACTTTGCGTCACGTATCTGTTCAGAGCGTCCCCCCCCACCTGCCCTTAATCCCCCCGTCCCTTAACCCCAGTGCCCCCGTCAGATACGTGGTGTCCCTCTCCGGTGCCCTGGCCGTGGTCAACTCGGTGCCGTGCTTCGCGCTGGACGGCCAGTGGATGCTCAACGCCCTACTGGAGGCCACGCTGGTCTCCGTGGTAACGGATCGCCAGCGCCGCGAGCTGATTGGCTTCTTCCTGCTGCTGGGCGGCAGCGCGCTGCTGGCGGCCAACGTGGCGCTGGGTCTGTGGATGGTCACCGCCCGCTAGACCACGCCCCCTTTCACCCAGCCGCCCCCCCCCCCCCCCCAAAGCCCCGCCCCCCGCTGAGGTCTGAGAGTGGACCTGTAGTCCTGTGGGGACCGTTTGACTGTCGAGTTGCGATCTAGGACTATGTTTCCCATCCACCCGGCACCACTCCCAGCGCTCTCCCACTGCCTTCTGCCTTTTGTGGTTTTCACTTCCAAGGAAAAATATAAAATAAAAAAAAATGTGCTAAGAGCTTTGATTGCACACACAGACACACACACACACACACACACACACACACACACACACACACACACACACACACACACACACACACACACACACACACACACACACACACACACACACACACACACACACACACACACAGACACACACACACACTCGCATATACACCGGCACACACAAGTATTTACGATCCCACGCACACACCCACACAACCAAAAAGTGTACACACACACACAAACACACGTACACAATCACGTTGTATGCACATACTCTTCTATACGCAGTCATACTTAAAGTCAACTGCTATTAAGGACTGTCTACAAGAACTGCAGAGTCCGTGTGAAATTGTTATATTTGTATATATTTGAATGAGGGTTTTGATTTTGCCACTGTACCAAGGATTTTACTTGTGGATGGCGAGAATATGTTAGTGCTACCGTAAACCAGAATCTGCGTGTTCATCAAGTTGACTTCAAATCTCAATATCGTTGGAATCAAGAAAGATTTCTACAGTGACAATTTGCTAAGTACATGCCTTTTGTCCTTTCATCAAATGACTGAACGTCTGATCGAGTCATGCCAATAAACGCATCCTGGGGCCTTCCACCCTGATGGATCAGCGTGTCCACGTCTGAGTCCCTCTTTGTTCCTCACTTGGTAAGGGCCAGCCTCGGGGGAGGGCTACAGGTGTTCCCCCCCTCCCACACGCAGAACCTCCCCGATGTGTGATTGTCCAATGTGCAAGGTGTGCTTGTGTGGGAATGTATGAAAATGTGTACGCACGGCACGCACGCCGTGCACACGGCACGCACGCCGTGCACACGGCACGCACGCCGTGCACACGGCCCACCACGCACGTCCAGACTAATCAGCAGCGTGCCTGATGACAAGGGAATTGTAAACAGAACGAGGAAGAGGATGGTCAAGTTATGTTAGCATTGTGGGAGGAAGATTATTCCCTCATATTTTTCCACTGAAACCCAATTAGTATGATTGTTGGAAAATAATTCGTAGAGAAAATAGCCTTTGTTATTGACAATGATCAAGTGTTGCGTTATAACGGCTTTAATCGCTCAGAGATTTTCCAGCTTGACCTGAAAACAATGAAATCACCGATTATTCCCGCTAGGGCCAACAAGACTATAACTAACCTGATTTTAAATAACGGATTTGGATTAGCAGGGACTTGAACCTAAAACGGTCTTAATAAAAGGCTTCAAATGGGACTAGAAATGGGACTCAGACCGATAACCCCCATCAGCAGGACCGGAGCTCAACCAGGGTGGTTTCCCTTAGAACCGTAATGTATTGTTTCGAATCAACGGCTAGGAACGATAGCGTTGTGGGCGGTGGGGCTCTGATTAATGGCTGTTTATGTTTCCGTCTTTTTTTGTTCTTGGAGTGCAGGAAGTGAAGTCTATATAAGGACACTGTGGTCTAACCATCTCCTACAGTGCTGAGTCTGTGGGCAAGTTCTCCCCGCACAGTTGGAGGTTAAAGAGGAACCCTGGACTGCACTGGAAGTCAGACTGGACAGTGTGTCTCTCTCTCTCCTCTCGCTCTCTCATTCACAGGGCTTTACTGTAATTGAAAACTTTCCTTTTCAATTGCCACAGCACAGAAAGTAGTATATATTACAACACAGGACGCAAAGATGAATAGCAACAAGTAACAAAAATGTCTCTCGGATACAGTAACTAAGCAGTGTAATGAGAACAGCTGGCCAATAGGACTATTGGCTCTCTCTCTCTCTCTCTCTCTCTCTCTCTCTCTCTCTCTCTCTCTCTCTCTCTCTCTCTCTCTCTCTCTTTCTTAAAGGGCTTTACTGGAATGGAAAACGTACATTTACAAGACCAAAGCCAAGGGAGGTTTGGGACGGGCGCGAGACGCTCACGTGTTTTAACCAGACCGTACAATGTCATTACTGCTGGATTAATGAGTCAGGGCCAGCAGCGCTCTGTGCGTGCTCCCCATGGGCCATCCTGTTCCATTTACTTCTGCTCTGGTGGCCCTTTTAATCTGATAAATGTCCAAAGCAGAGCACCCCTGTGTTCTGAACATAAGATTAGGCACACACACACACACACACACACATACATACACAAACACACACACACGCACACACACACATGTGCTCTCCCTAGAATTACCAAGCAATTAATACAGTTTCTTCAAAGCGGCCCCACCGGCAGACACAAACACTAGCACACTGGTGGGCAACAACGTCTGTCTGAAACAACAACAGGTGTCTGCCCACACTAACCATAAAACACTACAATAAACGTCCATCAGGTGATTATCTGAAAGCCTGGTTCCCTGTTCCCTTCTCCTCGCTGAGAGGAGCTGGGAGGGAGGGATCGCAAAGAGGAGTGACAGCAACGAGAGGGATGGTTTGAAAGTGGGTGAGTCAGAGAGAAGTTGGAGTAGACCTCAGAGAGACCGGGAGGGAGAAAGACCCTTGAAACACACAGGCAGAGAGAAGGGAAAGAGGGGAGGACAGGTAGGAGTTTGGGAAGAAGGGGAAAGTGGGACTTCAGTGACCTAGTGGTTGACTCTTACTCTGTGGGCTAGTGTGTCAGCGTAGTGAAGTGTGGACGCCAGTATAGTGTGCGTGTTCGTGTAGCACGTGTGTGTGTGTGTGTGTGTGTGTGTGTGTGAGAGAGAGAGCATGGTACATGCAACCATGGAGTCTGAGCCGTTAGACAGCCGAAATGTTCAACTGCTCAAAAGCAACGGCCGCCTGCTGAAGGCTGCCCTGGCCGTGTGTGTGTGTCTGTGCTGCGTCCTGCTGCTCGCACTCATACTGGGTAAGTACACACACACACACACACACACACACACACACACACACACACACACACACACACACACACAGTCCCTACACACACAACACACACACACACAGTCACACACACCACACGAGTCCCACACACAACCACACCACACACCCACACACACACCTAGACACACACAAACATATAGAGTCCCACACGCATGCTGGGACAGCTCCTCAAGCCGTCCTCCGGTGCCAAACGTTGTCATTTGCAGGGAATTCCATGGAAGCCCCATGATGAGAGTGTACACAGAACACCATAGATTATAGACCGGCCTTTAAATAGCCCCGCCAGAACACACGCACGCACACACACCACACATGCTCACACACACGCACACACATGCTCACTCACTCTCTCTCTCTCACCCATAGAAGCTGGCTTGTGTACACAAAGTGGTGAGGTTCCCGGTCGGCCGGGCACTGTGTGGTGTAACATGGAAGCTGCGTGGTGGCAGACTATTTTGGGGGGCTGGTTTACAGTTTCATCATCTCGGTGTGCGTAACGGGTGGTCAGGGCGAATGTGAGCGACAACACACGGCGCAATGAGCAACAGACCTGAGGGACTGCAGGGAAGGCAGTATTTTGATTTGGCTCCTCTTGTCCGACAAGGGGGTGGGTGTGTCAAGTCAAGTCAAGTCAATTTATTGTGTCTCCCAAGGGAGAAATTCGTTTGGATCTGGGCAATAGCTGCATCACATCAGTATGAAACAACATGTGTGTGTGTGTGTGTGTGCGTGTGTGTGTGTGTGTGCGTGTGCGTGTGTGCGTGTGTGCGTGCGTGTGCGTGTGTGTGTGTGTGTGTGCGCGTGTGTGTATGTTCGTGTGTTTCCTGTTTACTGAGGATATGAGAGGACAGTACGTGTGTTTGTGACGGTTCAGTGGAGAGGGTATGGGTGGGTGTGTTTGTTCACCCCTTCCTGCTTCTTGGGTGTATTATGGGATGGAATAAGTATTGTTTCTGGTAATTAAGGGGCAGACAAATTTTTGTGGTTGGTCTTTATGGGCGTAATTATATATGAATACTGTATGTGTGTGTGAATGTGTAATGTGTATATATATATATATATATATACATACAAACAAAGCCATGCACACACACACACACACACATACACTCTCACACGCACACACACAAAGTTCCTTAATTAATTTAGATTTATGACTACTCTTACTTTTGCTACGCTGTTCAAGCAAGCAAGCAGTGATAGTGTGTTTGTGTGTGTGTGTGTGTGTGTGTGTGTGTGTGTGTGTGTGTGTGTGTGTGTGTGTGTGTGTGTGTGTGTGCGTGTGTGATCAATCCAGGTCAGTGGAATGTGTGTGTCCTTGATGATACGTTTGTGTGCATGTAAGTCCTTCTATACGTTGTGGTCTGTCTGGCTGACTACTATGTATAGACACTATACACTATATTTATACCATACTACCGTTATAATGTAGGTGTTCATGTTCACTATTTAACCAACATCTCCTCCCAGTCCCTCCCAGTGGGAGGCTGGCTGTGGTGCTGACTGGCTCATTGAAGTGCCTCTCATGTGTTCAGAATGGAGGGGCAGACTGGTTTCTAGACCGGCCTCCTCCTAGCCTGGGGTTACTCCTCTGGCGGGCACGCATAAACACACAGCATACCGCATGTCACCAGGCAACTCTGGGCGGTGCTGGTGCCGTTCCACTTCATGCTTAACCCAAGGGGAGACATGAAGTGAGCCGTGACTTACTCAAAATGTCAGTGGGAAGGACACCTTTTGAACCATGTCTGGTTTAAATCAGTCGAATGGTGTGCATGTTTGCATGTGTGCATATGTGCGTGTGAACGTGCATGGGTGCGTGCATGTGTGCGTTCAAGCATTCCTTTGTATGTGCGTGCATGTGTGTGTGTTCCTGCGTGCATGCGTTTCTACGTGCGTGCGTGAATGTGAGATTTGACAAATGTTACATGTGAAGATGATAAAGAACACAGTGTTATGCTGAAGGAAAAGGGTTTATTATAATCTTTGTCCCTCTCTTGTTGTTTTCTCTACAGTGGCTCAAAAAAGCGAGGATCAGGAGTTCTGTCTGACACAAGAATGCATCGAGGCAGGTAAGGAGCGTGTGTGTGTGTGTGTGTGTGTGTGTGTGTGTGTGTGTGTGTGTGTGTGTGTGTGTGTGTGTGTGTGTGTGTGTGTGTGTGTGTGTGTGTGTGTGTGTGTGTGTGTGTGTGTGTGTGTGTGTGTGTGTGTGTGTTTGTGTGGTTGCATGTGTGTCATCTGTTACGTGTCAGAGCTCTGATGTGTGATGACATTTATGTTTCCGGAGGAAATGTACCAGGACATATTACATGTCCTGGTACATGTCCTACATTCGATGGTAGGGTTAGACACACACACCAGGTTCATAAAGGTCCATAAAAACATCGAGAAGACAGAAGCCAGGAATAGCAAAGAAACATTTTGGAGTGGGGAGGGAGATGAATATTTATCAAAGAAATTCATTAATGTGCTAAAAAGCCCCGATGCCAAGCCAGCCCCCACAATGAGAAAGAGTTACTGGAGCCTCCGATTATCTGAGTTATCGCCTAACGCTGCTTTCTAAGCTTTTATTGAACTGACGTAAACCAGACCCCAGAGGGCTAATCTACCGCTTTGATTTTACCATCAAACTCCACCTCTCCACCTCTCCACTTCTCCCACACATCGCCTTCAACACCCACAGGCGGCTCACAGTACAATATAAAGAGACAAGCATTCATAAGACGACGTCCTCTCCGCTCTCTTTATCGCGCCCTGGCTTTACAGTGCACTGTACTTATAATGCTGTCTGCTCCTGTTCCCGTGATTAAGACTCGCTGTGCTCGTCACAAAGACAAGAGAGCGATGTTCCCTCGCCTCGGCCCTGTGGGGCACAGAACATATCCACGTTCTGAACGGGTATCTTGTTGGCAGGAGAGTGTCACATTTAAGTAGGAGTTGTCAATTAAAATAACACGTAAATCCTTTCCGGATCTCATATTGTGTTGTTTATGATTTGTGAGCGATTTTATTTACTATTGAGGCTAATTAAAAAAATACTAATAATTGATAAGCAATAAATAGTTTGGGTCGTTGGAGCACACAATCATAAAACAATGTCGCTAGTATATTCAAAAACAATGAATGTGAAAAGATGAACTGATGACAGTTTAGTTATGAATCTTTTGCTGCTACTCGGTGGCACACCGAAACACTTCAGGGTGCATCCTTATATTCCTATCACACCTCTCGTAAAACAGGAAGACGTGTTATCCCAACAAATGGTTAGAACCTCCTCAAATTCTCTGGTTCTAACTGCCTAACTGTCTCTCTCTCTCTCTATCTTTGTCTCTCTCTCTCTCTCTCTCTCTCTCTCTCTCTCTCTCTCTCTCTCTCTCTCTCTCTCTCTCTCTCTCTCTCTCTCTCTCTCTCTCTCTCTCTCTCTCTCTCTCTCTCTCTCTCTCTCTCTCTCTCTCTCTCTCTCTCTCTCTCTCTCTCTCTCTCTCTCTCTCTCTCTCTCTCTCTCTCTCTCTCTCTCTCTCTCTCTCTCTCTCTCTCTCTCTCTCTGTCTCTGTCTCTGTCTCTCTCTCTCTCTCTCTGTCTCTCTCTCTCTCTGTCTCTGTCTCTGTCTCTCTCTCTCTCTGTCTGTCTCTCTCTCTCTCTCTTCCTTCCCCTCACTCTGTCATGGTCCCTATCCCCCCCCCCCCCCAGCGGGGTCCATCCTGAGGAAGATGGACCGCTCGGTGGACCCCTGTGAGGACTTCTACTCGTTTGGCTGCGGGGGCTGGCTGAGGGAGCACCCCATCCCAGAGACCTCCAACTCCTTTGGGATCTACTCCTGGCTGCGGCAGCACGTCAACAACAGACTCAAAGGTGTGCGTGCGTGTTCATTGTTGTGAGGCGTAACGGCAGGTTGTGTATCATAACGTATGAATCCGGTGGGAGATATCCTGAAATGTAAAGAAATGTCATGGCTGCCTCCTAAATTCTGAGGCATTCCGGAAACCGTTTTACCCAGAAAAACGAATGATGCAGGGAATATAAAAGTAGCTATTAACGAGAAGAGGCAAGGGTTCTGAGATGACACGGATTTAACCCAAGACCTTTCGTGTTAGGACAGCTCGGGCTTTGGACTATTTGATCTACTGCAACTCTGTGAGTTGTTACTGAGAGGTCAGAGGTCAGAGCCTATAACCTGCTGCTTCCTGTCCACAGATCTGCTGAGAGCGCCGTCCAGCCCTGGTGAGCTGGAGGCGGTGACCAAGGCGAAGGTGCTCTACCGCTCCTGCATTGACGAGAGTGAGTCACAGACACGCACACGTAGACACGCACACACGCACACACACACGCACGCACGCACACACTCACGCACGCACGCATGCACACACACACACACACACACACACACACACACACACACACACACACACACACGCACACGTAGACACGCACACACGCACACACTCACGCACGCACGCATGCACACACACACACACATAGTAATACACATGCTTACACTTGCACGCGGGTACAAACTTATCTGGAAAAGCAGACACTCATCAACGCAAACAAAAACTTTATTGCATGTGTATCTGCCCACATACAGAAACACACACACATACACCAAAGAAAATATAAAGGGTCTTCATTTAACAGTCTGTGTATTTGTGTGTGTATGTTTGTGTGTGTGTGTGTATGTGTGTTTGTCTATGTGTGTGAGTGGTGTGTGTGTGTGTGTGTGTGTGTGTGTGTGTGTGTGTGTGTGTGTGTGTGTGTGTGTGTGAAGTTGGTGTGTGTGTGGTGTGTGTGTGTGTGTGTGTGTGTGTGTGTGTGTGTGTGTTTGTGTGCGTGTGTGCGCGTGTGCGTGTGTGTGTGTGTTCAGCGAAACTAGAGCAGTTGGACTCCCGGCCCCTACTAAAGACGCTCCGACAGCCAGAGTTCCGCTGGCCGGTGGTGGGGGAGGGGCTGGCGGGGGACTGGCAGTGGTTGCCGGGGCAATGGGACCTTCAGAAGACGCTGTCCGCCATCCGGGCCCAGCACAGCAAGAACATCCTGATTCGCCTGTCCGTCGCCCCCGATGACAAGAACTCCACCCATCATATCCTCAAGGTGTGTTTGACATTTCATAGAGTGTGTGCGTGTGTTTCTATAAGTATGTTTGTTTGTGTGTGTGTGTGTGTGTGTGTGTCTGTGTGCACACCAATGTATAACAGTATGTGTTTGTGCATGCATATGGATCAGTATGCGTTTGTGTGTGTGTGTGTGTCTGTTGTGCATAAATGTGTGTGTGTGTGACGACAAGATAGATGCGTATATGTTTGTATGTATCTGTGTGTGTGTGTGTGTGTACAAATGTTTGTGTGTGACTTAGAGATATATTTGTACGTGTGTGTACTGTATTTTGTGTGTGTGTGTGTGAGTTTGTGTGTGTGACTATATGTGAGGTATATGTGTGTGTGTGTCTGTGTGTGTGTGACCAAGCGATAAATGTGTATCTGTAGGTGTGTGTGAGACTAAGAGATATGTGTGTGTGTGTGTGTGTGTGTGTGTGTGTGTGTGTGTGTGTGTGTGTGTGTGTGTGTGTGACTAAGGCGATGTGTGTGTGTGTGTGTGTGTCTAGGTGTGTGTGAGACTAAGAGATATGTGTGTGTGTGTGTGTGTGTGTGTGTGTGTGTGTGTGTGTGTGTGTGTGTGTGTGTGTGTGTGTGTGTGTGTGTGTGTGTGTGTGTGTGTGTGTGTGTGTGTGACTAAGAGATATACAGGTGGTGTGTGTGTGTGTGCGTGTGGTGTGTGTGTGTGTGTGTGTGTGTGTGTGTGTGTGTGTGTGTGTGTGTGTGTGTGTGTGTGTGTGTGTGTGTGTGTGTGTGTAAACTGAACGTGTGACAGACACCAAACCCTCCTCCCTCCTCCTCCTCCTACACAGCTGGACCAGGAACTCCTGACCCTGCCCTCCAAAGAGGACTACACCTCCAACACCACCTCCGCCAAGGCTGTGAGTCCTCCACCCACACACACACACATACACACACACCCACACACACATACAGACGGACATACACACACCCACCCGCACACCAGAAGAAGTAGCTTCTGTGGAATCTTTTTTCAATTGTTTAAAGGAGACATATCATGGTGTTTTCCCAACAATTAAACATGGTATATGAGTTCCAGAAAAAAAAAATTTTTGAAAAAAGAAACGCTATTTTCCTCTGTTTTAGTCCCTTCAGAACGTGCTGTTTCTGGTGTCTGTAGCTTTAATGCAAATGAGCTGCTGCCCATTGACCAATGAGCTGTCAGATTGACCCACAGCATGGAGGAGAAGGAGTTGTTGCCGTTTGCGGACTCCTAGAGCTCTATATCTATATAATATAATATAATATAATAATAATAATAATATTATATAATATATAGGTATTTATATAATATTATATCTAATTTCACGGCCAAAAGCTATGTGCGCCTCGGATGATATTATGAATCATAAAGTCTGCGTCTGACGTCCCTGGTACTTCAACAACTAGTAAAGACTCATAGTGGGGGATATCTCGGCCATGGTTGAGAAGAACTGGGGGAAAGGAACTTTGGCCTGGATTCTCTGAAGTCCATATTGAACCGCGACATGGAGGAGAAAGGGATTGTACTCCCGGAGCTGAGCTGGAGAGCTCAGCTCCGGGAGTACAATCCCTTTCTCCTCCGTGTCTCCTCCTCCGGACGGCCGCCGAAGCCTCGGCAGCCGTCCGGAGGAGGCGACATGGAGGAGAAAGGCTTGCCATGTCACATGGCAAGCTGATGAATCTATTTTTGTTTTGAATATCCCTGCTTCTGAAATGCGTGGACATCAACCCAAATCCCAGGAAAAGTGTTTTCATAATATGTCCCCTTTAAGTTCCACCAATCATTATAATGATAAATGTATCAGTGAATTGTTCCTTGATGCATCTGAACGTGAGTATGTCTCTCACATGGCTCAAGCCAAACTGCCGCGCCCACTCAGTGATTAATATATCCAGCCTGACATTAACAGATTAGAGAAAATGTCAGTACACTGTATTTCACCCCAGAGGGTTTGTATTATATTTCTTAGTGATGCTTTTGGTCATTTTATTAAATAAAGCATTAAGAATAACCAATGGAAGGGACCTTTTAAGTTTAATTCATTTAAGTGGTTACCAGTATGATCTACTAGAAAATGGGAATGTATGTATGAAGGTCTTTAATCAAAATACCTGTTGCTGCAATCCTAGTACTTCAGGACCTACACCCCAAATGTAAACATACCCCCTCCTTACCCCCTACTTGTTTCTTTGTTTTGCTGTTCCTCCCATCGTGTTGTGTTTTCTACCGTTGGGCTACACATGCTTGTGGTGCAGTAAAGCTCTTGGAAGAAGATTGAGGCCCTGTCCACACCACACCAACGCAAAGACTAAGGCAGATAACACAGAATATAACACAAAAAACGAACACAAAAACCCTCACATGGGCATGCCAGGCCAGCAGGTGGCAACAATGTGTCCACTGAATAAATCAAACACCACACTGACTGGTCTCATTGAGCTTCGGATATCACTGTTCTTTTCATCTCGGCGGTTCGTGTTCCCCATACATATAAAAACACTGTTTTTCTTGTGGACGCTGGACATACTATGTTATCCATAAACGCATGGATTGGGGCATCAGACTGCACAGCTATATCCAATAAATCGTATAGAAAAGCAATATGGCAAAAAAACCAGGATGTTGTACTCCCATCATATAACATTTGGCAGTATGCTAGCCAGCTAGCTTTTGTGCTGTACTAACCACAATCCTCTGCGCAGCAGAAGATACATTGCAAGACTTACTTTAGCTTTCTGCTAAATCTTAAATGCATTGAATTTTCTTACTTTGCCTTTATTTTCTTTTAATCTAATTTCTTTTCTTATTTTATTGTATTATGTGACAATGTTTCTATGTCAAGCATTTGGTCTGCCTCATGTCTGAAAAGTGCTTTATAAATAAAGTTGCCTTGCCTTGTCCAGGGGGAGCTGTAGAGCTACCCCTGGTACATAAGAAAAATAATGTGATTTGGACGACAGCCCAGTTTCAGCCATGTGTGGTGTTGACCCCTGTCCTCTCTTCCTAGTACCGGGCAGCCCTGCTCTCTCTCATGGTGGACATTGCGGTGATGCTGGGCGCGCCGCAGAAAGCAGCTCAGGTCCAGATGGAGGAAGCTCTGGCCTTTGAAATTAAACTGGCTAAGGTGGAGAAACAATGGAAGAAATCCTTATTCTATACTGTATTTGGATATATTTATCAATTGTTTGGATAATGATACAAGTGCGTTGATCAGTTGGTAAGCTAGTTATCTAGCTAGCCAACCATTTAGTTTGTTAGATTGATAGTTAGTTAGCTATCTAGTTACTTAGTAAGTAATAAACATTTGGTGATAAGGATGAAGCTAACAAGTGGTGTTATACATTCATTTAACTATATGATTAACCGATCCATCCAACTATTGTGTTTTTTTTCTGTTGATGTTCATTTCTGTTGTCTGTTTATTTGTATTTATCCGTCATGTTGTTGTTTCATCCTTCGTGGGTGCAGATGCTGATTCCGTTCGAGGAGAGAACCAGCGAGAACATGTACAACAAATACACTATAAGCCGCCTACAGCGTCTTATACCACAGGTACTGTATCCTAGACACACACACACACACACACATTCACTGACATTGTTTGAACTGAAGCTTCTGTGATCTCCTATACAACCTAATTTCACAGAAGGCCTACGCATAGCACATTCAAAATGTATAAACTTATGAGTCATGTATTTATACAAATAACTATGATCTGGTCTGTTTAGACTGGTACGTCCAAGTGCTAACGTTGGAAAACCAAGGATAAACATCTCTCTACCCCCCCTCTCAATACCTCTCTGCATTTCTCTCTCTCTCTCTCTCTCTCTCTCTCTCTCTCTCTCTCTCTCTCTCTCTCTCTCTAAAATCTATGTATTCATTTCTTCTCTACTTCTCTCTCTCTCTCTCTCATCACCTCTCTCTCTCTCTCTCTCTCTCTCTCTCTCTCTCTCTCTCTCTCTCTCTCTCTCTCTAAAAATTAAGTGAATTCATTTATTCAATTTATTCAGTACTTCATTGGACCACATATTTGTAGTGCCAGCAACAGTCCTCAATAGCTTCTCCATCTACACAGAGTGGTCAACACAACACCATATACAGTTGTATTGGATTGAGAAAAGTCAGACCCTTACAAGTTTCCCTGTGTATATTATAACATGTGGGCGTGGCTTATTTACCATTCCGCCCATTACTAATATACACCGGCGGTACTCGAGGGATGCTTCATGACCCACCTCCAGGGTGCAAGCTGGTTTACATTTTGGTTTACATCTCTGAATAAACCCCGTGTTGAACATGAACCCCTATCATGGCATTTCCTTTATCAGATATTGTGTCTAAGACAGATGAGATATTTAAATGCAAAAAAAGCCCACAATACTTTTTTTTCTATATTAGTAAAATAGTACAAACAACGATACATCACAACATGCATCAACAAACAATCAACAATAAGGCAATACAAACAACAACAATCCGAGGCCTCAGATGGGAGTTCGCCCTGCGTCTCTCAAAAGGTACGCAAGGAGGAGTCCACTGTTCTTATACACTTCTGTCGGGTTTCCGAGGGCAGCGGTCCCCCAATAAACCAAAAGCCCTTGTTGAACAGACGGTAATCTATTGAATTGGAGCTCCTCAGGATGTCATAATAGGGGGGGGTCATGGCCATGCGCTATGGAACCCTTTGCTTCTCGAACGCTCCCCAGGGGGTCAAGAAAAACAGGCCCCAAACCAACAGATTACAAAGGTTTACATTTTACCTGAAGGAGAGCAGGATGGCAAGATCCCACACGGAATAGCAACATGTGGATCTCCACACACACCCAGGTGTGTGTGTGGAGAGGGGTGTGTGTGTGGAGAGGGGTGTGTGTGGAGAGGGGTGTGTTTCCAGAGTCAGGTAACTTCTGTCTCTCTGTCTCCCTCTCTCTCATTCTATATTTCCATAGTCATGTAATCTCTCTCTCTCTCCCTCTTTCCCCCCTCTCTCTCCTTCTATATTTCCGTAGTCGTGTAACGTCTCCCACTCTCTGTGTAGTTTGACTGGCTGGCCTACGTCCGGGCTGTGGTGAAGTCCGCTGGTGACCCGTCTCTCTCCATCTCCCCCTCGGAGCCCGTCATCGTGAGGGTGCCGCAGTACTTTAAAGACCTCTTCAAACTCATCAACACAACCGACCCAAGGTGACACACACACACACACGCGGACACACACACACTTAAGGTGACACACACACACACGCGCGCGCGGACGCACACACACTTAAGGACATGGGGGCACACATGCACACACACACACACATAGACACACGTAGGGACACACATACACACACACACACACACACACACACACACACACACACACACACACACACACACACACACACACACACACACACACACACACACACACACACACACACACACACACACACACACACACACACACACACACACACACACACACACACACACAAGGATGCACACGCGCAAACACACACATAATGACACAGACATACACACACAGACACATACACACATTCACAGGTACACGCACAAACACACATGCACATAGACACGTATGCACGCAAGCACACACACAAAGACACACACACTGATACATACGTGATCACTTCACGGCCTCAGGGTTTCTATTTCTCATTAAATTATTCTAATATATTTTATAATGAGATTGCGTACTGTAATTTAATTGATGCCCTTGCTCTGCATTTGTCTTTGTCTTTCTTTCTCTGCCTCTCTCTTTCTCGCCCCTGTTCCTCTTTCTTTTTCTCTCTTTCCCCCACACACTGTCCCCTCGTCTGCACTCTGTCCTCTAAATCAATTACCCACTCTCTGTCTGGTCCCTCTGTCTTTCTTTACCTCTCTCTTTGTCTGTATTGTCTCTCTCTCTCTCTCTCTCTCTCTCTCTCTCTCTCTCTCTCTCTCTCTCTCTCTCTCTCTCTCTCTCTCTCTCTCTCTCTCTCTCTCTCTCTCTCTCTCTCTCTCTCTCTCTCTCTCTCTCTCTCTCTCTCTCTCTCTCTCTCTCAGGACAGTGGCTAACTATGTTCAGTGGAGATCTGTGTTGTCCCGGGTAACCGCCCTGAGTCGGCGCTTCCTCTACCGGTACCTGGACTACGCCCGGGTGAGCCACCAGCTCTGCTATGCTGTGGACGTTATGTCAGGTCACTCGGTCACTTCTAGAGCTGATCCCCTGGTGTCAGTTGGTCTGTTAGTCAGTTAGGCGGGCAGTTAGTTAGTTAGTTCGTCTTTTAGTCGGTCAGTTAATAAGTACGTTCACCAGTAGATCTGTAAGTCATTTGAAGGTCAGTTAGCCTGGCCATCATTTAGTTAGTTTATTAGTCGGTCAGTTAGTTAGTTATTCCGTATTTTGGTCAGTCAGTTTGTTGGGCAGTAGTCATTAGTTTGTTAGTAGACAGCGGGTTGATATTTTTAGATAGTTAGTCAGTTAGTTAGTAGGATAGTGAAGGTGAAACTGTTTGCAATGATCACACCCAAATGTCAGTGGTCCAATCAAACTCCTCCTCTCCCACCAGGTTACCACGGGAACCACCTCCCTGATGTCACAGGTGGACAAGTGTGTCGGTTACATCAGGAACCTGCTGCTCCTACCGACCGGCCGCCTCTTCATCGACACACACTTCCAAGAGGACAAGAAACAAATGGTGTGTGTGTGTGTGTGTGTGTGTGTGTGTGTGTGTGTGTGTGTGTGTGTGTGTGTGTGTGCGTGTGTGTGTGTTCTCTCCCACCAGTGCAGTGTCGTTTCAAAACTGTTTCGGGAACAGGCCTCCGGTAATGCTACTGCTTGAACATTTCCCTCTCGAGATTTTCCTTCCTCGAGCCCTCGGGCCACACATCCACCAAGTGAAGTCGATCACATGAACGGTTGTCGAGGAAAATAGAAAGACAGACGCCAGACATCCATACATACAGAGACTCCTTCCACTTTAGTTAGAATTCCACTTGAAATCCTATTTGTAGAATTCTGTTGATACTTGCATGTGTGTTTCCCGCTCAAAGCCACACTTCTCGATACTGTAAGCATACTACATCATCCAATACTTTGTGTGTATCTGTCTGTCTGTCTGTCTGTCTGTGTGCGTGTGTGCGTTTGTTTGTGTGTGTGTGTGTGTGTGTGTGTGTGTGTGTGTGTGTGTGTGTGTGTGTGTGTGTGTGTGTGTGTGTGTGTGTGTGTGTGTGTGTGTGTGTGTGTGTGTGTGTGTGTGTGTGTGTGTGTGTGTGTGTGCGCTCCATCACCAGATGGAGGAGCTGGTGGAGGGGGTGCGCTGGGCCTTTGTCGACATGCTGGAGAAGGAGAACTCCTGGATGGACGAGCCGACCAAGAAGAGAGCCGTGGAAAAGGCAACGCTTGTTCTCGGTTTAACCTCAACGTCATCAGACATCACCGGAGTCCTCCCGCTCAGGAGCCAGACAGACAGGGAACCGGACCCATCTAAGACAATGACGCACATCTAAATTAGACCCCAGACTTTATTTGTCATGGAAATTACCGCCCAAAACCCCCTTTTGTAAAAATCATCCAGTTGGTGCCGTTGTGAAAAACAAGCGCTCCTCTCCGTTCGTTAGCTGCCTTCGGCGAGTGTCGGGCCCCCAGGAAGGAAGTGAACCGCCGTTCAGACAGACTAGCGGATGAGGGCCCCCCGACAGCAGGGATAAAATCCATTATTAATATCATTATCTCCTTGATGGAACCGTAGCCCTGGAGTTGACCAGGCAAGACTTCATTGCTTTATGTGATAGTCATTTATGTTTTTTTCCATCTTTCGTAATGTCAAAACAATCAGGGAGGTTCAATGCAATCTAAGGATGTTTTTTTTAAATTTCAGTGAAATATAACCACTTTGTTGGGTACTTTGGTGATTACATATTCGTCCCTGGATGACACCCTTTGATGATGCTCTTACCGCCTTTTATAACGCTGACTCATCTGTCTGTCGTCTGATTGGCTGACGCGTCCAGGCTGATGCAGTCCTGGCTAAGGTGGGCTACCCCGAGTTCTACCTGAACGACACCTACGTCAACGAAGACCTGAAACATGTAGGGCCACATACGGCTGCATGCCTGTCTGTCTCCTTTCATTCCTGTCTGTCTCAATTTATGCCTGTCTGTCTCTGAATTCGTGCCTGTCTGTCAATTTATTTATGCCTATCTGTCTCTGTATTATCCATGCCTGTCTGTCTCTTTTCATGTCTTTCTCTGTATCCATGCCTGTCTGTCTCTTTACTCATGCCTGTCTGTCTCTTTATCCATGCCTGTCTGTCTCTCTATTCATGCCTGTCTGTCTCTCTATTCATGCCTTTCTTTCTCTCTATTTATGCCTGTCTGTCTCTCTATTCATGCCTGTCTGTCTCTTTACTCATGTATGGAATAATGAGGGTCCTGATGGATGTTTGTGTATACATGTATTCATGTGTGTGTGTGTGTGTGTGTGTGTGTGTGTGTGTGTGTGTGTGTGTGTGTGTGTGTGTGTGTGTGTGTGTGTGTGTGTGTGTGTGTGTGTGTGTGTGTGTTCCAGCTGTCCTTCAGTGAGACTGACTACTACGGGAACATCATGCAGGTGTTTGGCCACAGCGCGATGGACGACATCCGGAGGCTCAGGAAGAGCGTCCAGCGCACTGAGTGGGTGTTCCTCTTAACCCTTTGACCTCTGCTACTCTCTCGCCTGCTGCATATAGGACTCAGGTCGAGTTTGGGTATGAAAATGTTACACGTCATTTCTGAAATGATGAAATGACGTGAAATGACATTTTAATATGGAGTGAAACATTTTCCTTTGGTAGCTTATATTTTCCTATTCAAATTAGACACGAGTCCTATATGCAGTGTGTCAAATAATACAAATGCTCTGAGCGCCACTCACCATTAAAACAACATCAGGCTGTTTCGGTTTTGGGTCAGGCTATAAGCAACCGTGTGCATAACCACTGCTCTCCCTACTTCCACTGACGACTTTTTTTTTAACCTTGTTACAAACGCATGCTGAGAACTCTGAAGAAACAATCTGATTATTGGTTAGTTTACATTCAAATGTGGTCAATGTGACTTTGTGATCTTTCAGGTGGTACACAAGTCCGACAACGGTTAACGCCTTCTACAGCTCATCCACCAATCAAATCCGTAAGATAAACCATTTCATGAATAAATAGATAAATGTCATATCAACACATGATCATATAGACACTGAGGGAAGCATTTAATCCCACATAATGTAATATAAATGCTTAGAAGGAACACAGAACCACTTTTATCGCGCAGATGCACACCACGCATAAATATAGACTTAAACCAATAGAACCAAAGAGTATTATAAATAGTACTCTTTTTTTAGTTATTTGTACTGTAGTGTCAATCAGAATAGAACAGTTGATTACGTAACAACTGACTATGTCGAGAGAGGAGGGAGAGAGAGAGAGAGAGAGAGAAGAGAGAGAGAGAGAGAAGAGACGAGAGAGAGAGAGAGAGAGAGAGAGAGAAGAGAGAGAGGAGAGAGAGAGAGAGAAAGAGAGAGAGAGAGAGAGAGAGAAGGAGAGAGAGAGGAGAGAGAGAGAGGAGAGGAGAGGGAGAGGGAGAGGGAGAGAGAGGGGAGGGAGATACAGAGGTGGAGAGAGTGCGAGGGAGAGAGAGGCAGAGAGAGATAGAGATAGAGAAACTGAGAGAGGTAGAGCTGGAGAGAGGTAGAGAGGGATGAAATGGAGATGGGTAGAGAGAGATGGAGGGATGTCCATCTCTCTAGCCATCTCCATTTCCATCCCTCTCTCTAGGGGTAGAGAGGGAGAGAGATGGAGAGGGGTAAAGAGAGAAAGGGAGAGATTAAGAGGGGTAGATAGAGATGGAGAGGAGTAGCAAGAGAAAGAAAATTGGAGAGAGAGAGGGAGAGAGAGCAATGGCGAGATAAAGAGAGGTAGAAGAGATTAATCAAGATGTAAATTACATTTCCCCGTCTCCCTGCCAAGCCTCGACTTATTCAATTGCCGTGCCAGTTGGAGCCCGGAATGAAAAGAACATCAAAAGTGGTGTGTGTTGAGTCCTCCCTCCTCCCCATTCAGGGTTCCCGGCGGGGGAGCTTCAGAAGCCGTTCTTCTGGGGGAACGAGTACCCAAGGTGAGGCCAGACAAACCCACCCACCCTCTCCCACAGCACAGGAAACGCGGGGGTCTGCAGCGCTAGCTCCATCCAGCCCCAGTCCCTCCTCGCCGAGTTGGTTTTGTGCCGATTAGAGAGCTGTTCAAATGGAATATAATTAAATCCTTCCTTGTTTTAAAGCAGACTTTTGGGGAAAAGGTGGGAGCATTTGAAGCCCTTTTAGTACAGTTAATGGGACGACATTTCATGGAGGGTGAGGATATTGTACCGACAGCCATATATTATTGTTTCTCTTTCTTGTGACAAATGTGCTTATTGTAAGTCGCTTTGGATAAAAGCGTGTGCTAAATGTAAAATGTGAATGTGGTGGGCAGTCTGAACCCACCCGTTGATGAGTGATTGTTGTTCGCAGGTCTTTGAGTTATGGGGCCATCGGGGTGATAGTCGGACACGAGTTAACCCATGGCTTCGACAACAACGGTAAATTAACCTAGAACAGGTGTGTGTGGGTTCAATAACCCACGTCACTATCCCAACCCTAACTGTTCCTTGTGTCTGAATTTACCGTCTGTCCCTTTGGAGTAAAGCATCTGCCGGATACTAAAAAGTAAAATGGATTAATCTGGTCTTTTGTCAAACTTTGTTGTCATTTGAAATGGAAAGTGTGTAATTGATTTGTTTGTGCGACAAGGACGCAAGTACGACAAGAACGGCAACCTGGACCATTGGTGGAGCAACGCGTCCATCACAGCCTTCAACGAGAAGTCCCAGTGCATCGTCAACCAATACAGCGACTACCGCTCGGAGGAGGCGGACCATAACGTGAGAGCTCTCCAACCCCATTGGCCACAACCGACATCAATAATCTATGAAATAAGATTATCAATGAAAAATAACCAAGCATGAAATTCCAACTGCCTGGAGGGTCGTGTTTCTGGTGAAAGACAATGACCCCATGGCTCAAATTGGTGATGGTGCTGGCTTGAACCAATCAGAAGACAGCAGGGGTGTATAATGTGTTTTTGATTGGGCAGGTGCTGGGAAAGAGGACCCTGGGTGAGAACATAGCGGACAACGGGGGAATACGGGAGGCCTTCAGGGTACGGCACTCTCTCTCTCTCTCTCTCTCTCTCTCTCTCTCTCTCTCTCTCTCTCCTCTCTCTCTCTCTCTCTCTCTCTCTCTCTCTCTCTCTCTCTCTCTCTTCTCTCTCTCTCTCTCTCTCTCTCTCTCTCTCTCTCTCTCTCTCTCTCTCTCTCTCACGCCCTTACACCGTCAGTCTATCTGCCCTTCTTTGTGAAGAGATGACTATCAGTGATGTGTCTGTTGAGGATGAATTGAGAACCATCGATTGTGCATTATGCGGTTAGACCAAAGTGCATGTGTGTGGTCTGTGTGTATTTATGTATGTGTGTGTGTGTGTGTGTGTGTGTGTGTGTGTGTGTGTGTGTGGTGTGTGTGTGTTGTGTATGTGTGTTAGTGTGTGATTGGATGTGTGTGTGTGTGTGTGTGCAGGCCTACCGGAGGTGGCTTGACCAGAACAGAGGTGGGAAGGAAGAGCCTCTCCTACCAGGAATAGGAATGACCAACAACCAGCTGTTCTTCCTCAGCTACTCACACGTAAGCGCGCACGCACACACACGCACAATGAAATCACACATGCAGTACGAACAGTACACGCATGCTATTATTGCACTCCATCCTCAGGGCACTAATACTATTAAAGCCAGGGTAGGCAAGGTGGAGAAACCATTCAGGGTAAGCTATGTTTTTAAATCCCATCCCTCTTCAGGCCTCCCTCCAAGGCCACTCCCCCAAAACACATGACTAGCTCGCTACGCTAGCTTTAGCATTAGCTCTGCCTAGCCTTATGTCTGAGTGCTCTCCGGCATTGCTCTCCTTATTCTTGTTAGAGCATTGCTTACCCCAGCTGAGGCTCTGGTGAGGTAAGAAGCCATATCATACCAGGATGGAGATTCAGTGGTGGATTGTGTCCATTATTAAAGTGTTCTTTCATTTGAATCACAGCAATATGATGTGTTGCAGGTGAGGTGTTACGCCTATAGACCAGAAACAGCCAGAGAACTGATTCAGACTGGAGCCCACAGCCCTGCAAAATACAGGTACACACACACACACACATACACACGCACACACACACACACACACACACACACACACATACACACACACACACACACACACACACACACACACACACACATGCATGTACAATAAAACACACACACAGATATGCATGTACAATCACACACAGAAACCTGTATGTTCATACAGACACACACACAACCAACACACACACACACACACACACACACACACACACACACACACACACACACACACACACACACAAACACACATACACCACACACACACACACACACACAACACACACACACAAAGCATGTACAATAAAACACACACACAGATATGCATGTACAATCACACACAGAAACCTGTATGTTCATACAGACACACACACAACCATACACACACACACACACACACACACACACACACACACACACACACATGCAGCACAATCACACACACAAACCCACACACACACACACACACACACACACACACACACAAATGTAAGTACATACAAACTTACACACATGCTCATACATGCAGGCACACAGACACACACCTACGAAGTGTTTACATACTCTTTCCGGTCGCCATATCAAGCAACCAATAGAAACCTGTGGAACAAAACCAGCAAACACGGACGTACAAATTGAGTTTTTGAGGCGTGTTCAATTTACAGAGGTTACTTTCCAGCAGTTGTCAGATACTTACCTGTTTTTAAACTGAACGGAAGGAGACAACTGTGCTCATAAAAGCATTTAAACATTTGAAACGTACAATTCTCAGATGAATAGCTTTGTTTGTTATACTTACATTTACATAGAGTCGTTTTGCGACTAAGTGTAAATGTCTGTCTCCGTATTGTGAAAGTGAAAGTGAAAGTAGGCGCTGTGTTCTTCAGGGTCATCGGCTCCATGAGCAACTTTGAGGAGTTCCGCAAAGCCTTCAACTGTCCCGTCACGTCCCCCATGAACCGCGGCGCAGAGTCCTGTCGGGTTTGGTAAAAAAAAGAAATACACAACCCCCCCATGGACCCCCCCACTAAACCGCTGTTGGCCCCACCAGAAGAGGGCCAGCTATGGGGGCCATCAGAACTGCAGATCATGTCCAACCGTAGCAGGTCTTAATTCCTATTCAACGCTTTGGTATGGAGTTCAGGAGGAAAGGATATTGGCGGCTGACATTTTTATGCTAGTTCTGAAAAGATGTTTGGTATCCCCCCGACATGGTGGATTGTTTCTGATTATAGAACAGCATTATTGAATACCTGATTCTGATTGGTCAATAACGTTCCAATGGTGTGCGTTGTTTTTCCATAAAAGCTCTGCCTCTTGACACTTCCTCATCAATGTGCTATAAAATAAGATAAAACAGTATGCAAAAAAGCACAAAGGAAAAATATTTGGATGTCCGTGTATGAAGGCCATAATAAAACCATAATGTCTCGAATTACGGTCACTCGTATCTAGTCATTGTTGGTTTTTATTGGGAAATAATGTAGCCTACTTTGTCGTAGGCCTACATTATATAATATGGAATGCCATTAAAGTCACCATTGAATAAAGAAACAATTACATACATAAATAAATATGCCTATTAAATAAATATATAAGGACATATAAATACTGAAATAAATAATTGAGGCAATAAAATAATAAGAAATATTATAAATTATAAAATAATATATAAATGAATCAATATAGTTTAATAAATAAACATGTATTCATTTAACTATATTGACTTATTTATATATGTATATTCACATTTATATATATTTTTTTGTCAAGCCATTACCTCATGTTTTTATTTAATATTGACCAAAAATTGCATTTCAAAGTATAAACCAAGAATTACCTGAATTAAATAGCCTGTAATGGTATATAGAGAACGCATTGTAAGAACGAAGCCTCATTAAAAAACTCACATTACAAACTTTGTATTACAGTTACATCATACAGTATTTTGTCTTAATGTTTTCCGGTATTTTTAAGTCCTGTTAAGTTTTTTTCCAATTCACAGTACAATATATATATATACACAATTAAGAACCCTTTCTAAGCAAAGCCATCGGCATAGCTTTGTTTAGCAGAAAACCCAGCCATTAGGAAGTGGCTGTGTATTTGTGTTGCGAGCAGAAAACAGTGAGTGAAAAAGACGGGAGTCGTCGATGCGGTTAGAAATGCCAAGATGACACACTGTATGAAACACTACCTTTTTTTTTGTTGCTATTTCTTTATTTAAATCGCTGCTGCCCTAGTTGTTATTCTGACAGCTTTTCAACTATATCAGACGTTTTGGGTATGTTTGTTTTTCACCTCTCCATGGTTCGCTGGCTTCCTGTTTGGGTGGCTTGTTTGTTTCTGTCAATAAAAACATCAAAAGCTCCATTTGTGTATGCGTTCGTCTCAGGTATGAGCTGTAGGGGAGAGTACAGCCTGAGAATAGCCTGACAGACAGAGAGACAGGCAGACAATGAGAAACTGAAGGGAAGGCAGAGAGCCATAGAGAGTTGTACAAACACACTGTCAGACAGACAGAAATACAGGGAGACTGGTAGGCAGAGAGACAGACAGTTATACTGACGCAGTGTCAGATATACAGTGATATAGACAGGGAGACGGGTAGGCAGATAGACAGACATTTATACAGACACAATGTCAGACAAACAGTGATATAGGCA
>OLKM01000192.1:218973-231473 GCA_900291075.1 Melanogrammus aeglefinus
ATAATAGAGTACAGAGTTGAGCTTTAACGATTATACATAGAGTGGTTATACATAGAGTGGAGCAATAGATTCCACATCTTATCATAGAACAATGGTTAGAGATCAGAGATAGATAACAGATTGTGGGCTAGATAGAGAGATCACTTGCAGTTGTGTGTTGGGGTATTGATGTGAGAGTTAACCTTGGTTTCACCTTCCCATGACGTGTTGCCGGGCAGAGAGTGAGACACTGAGACACTGAGAAAGTGAGACAGTGAGAGGAGCTGGAGGCGTTCAGCAGGTCACACTGCTGCTATTAACCCACACACTCTGCTGCTTCATTAAATACACACTTCTCAGAGATGATGATGCTGTGTGTGTGTGTGTGTGTGTGTGTGTGTGTGTGTGTGTGTGTGTGTGTGTGTGTGTGTGTGTGTGTGTGTGTGTGTGTGTGTGTGTGTGTGTGTGTGTGTGTGTGTGTTTGCCAGAATCTAAAAGTATGCGTGTGTTTTTGGGGATGGGTGGCATCCGCCGTCACTATGGGAACCGACTTGTAAAAAAGAAAGTGATTTGTCCGGTTGCCATGACAACTGACTGCATGGCCGCCGCAAACTTGTGTGTGAATAGAATAGGCTCTGCGCGATGCGGTGTGCGTGCGTGCGTGCGTGCGTGCGCGCGCGTGTGCTTGTGTGTGTGCGTGCGTGCGTGTGTGTGTGTGTGTGTGTGTGTGTGTGTGTGTGTGCGTGCGTGCGTGCGTGTGCTGTGTGTGCGTGCGTGTGTGCGTGTGTGCGTGTGTGTGTGTGTGTGTGCGTGTGTGTGTGTGTGTGTGTGTGTGTGTGTGTGTTTTCAATAAGGCCTACATGGTAGGGCAGACATTTGGTCATTTAATTTTTCTTTTTGAAATGAGTTTCAGACAGACAGACAGAGAATGTCAGGCATTCTTTTGCATGTGATCATTGGGAATACAAAAAGCACATCTCGAGCGTTTTTACACAACGTCAGACGCGCTCACTCACGCGCACGCTCACACCATGCACAGAACACACCACCACACACACACACACACACACACACACACACACACACACACACACACACACACACACACACACACACACACACACACACACACACACACACACACACACACACACACACACACACACACACAAACACGGACACATCGTTCGCTCCCATTCAGGGTGAACATTGAAGCAACGTGTTTCTCTGCATCGTACCGGCGGCGCGAGGCGGGGCGGTAGCACCGATCAAACACCGGGAGGAGGGAGGAGCGGCGCGAGGGGCATCAGCAGCAGCAGCAGAGACAACGAATGCCCCCCCACCCCCCCCCCCCCCCTGCTCTTTGAAGAAAGCCGGTAATTAGTGACGTGTTTTGCCACCACCAGCAGCGAGGAGGGCATTCGTCGGGACAGCCTGTTGGCGGTGCGTCGCGCGGACGAGCAGGACTCGGTAATTCACCGGGGACCGAATGAGGGGCTGAGCTGAAAAAGAGAAAAAGGGAAGAGGATGACAAAGCCCTCAATGCGGCGCCCAGCGGAGGACACATCTACCGGACGATCTGCCGTTTGCGGGTAAAGAAATCCTCCACCAGGTGGGTGTTTTTCGCCCCCACCCCTCTCCGTCATAGTACCGGTTTGAACGGTGTGTGTGTGTGTGTGTGTGTGTGTGTGTGTGTGTGTGTGTGTGTGTGTGTGTGTGTGTGTGTGTGTGTGTGTGTGTGTGTGTGTGTGTGTGTGTGTGTGTGTGTGTGTGTGTGTGGGGCGGGGGGTGAAGGCCATGGGGTAACGTCTCTGATGCGCAACACCTTCTCTGTATTGTTGTGATCTGCAAGCCGGTGTGTGTCCGGTGCTATTCATCAGGTCGGTGTGGTGGTCGGTTTGGTGGTCGGTGTGATGGTCGCTGTGGCGGTGAGGTCATTCCACCTTACAACCTGTGCGAGTGCTGCTAATTGTCCTCAAAAAGCCAATGGGGGATATTTTTTATTAGACAAAGGACTAAATGCGCTCAAAAAAAATAGGATCATTAATTCCAAACGCGTTCTTCATGACTAAAGAGCATTTCGCTGTTTATTTAGGGGCTGTCTTTTTTTTATTAATATTTCCTTCTAATGCGCGCGTTTTTTTCCCCCTCAGATGACGCTCCGCCGCCTCTAATGGGTGAGACCCGGTATAGGAGGCGGTGCTGTGACCGGGGAAAGTGGACTTGTTCCCCGCCTTGCCGTGGACACTAGTCGGCGGGGTCGTCGCCCCTCTGACCGTCCTCCGACCGTGTGACTAGAGATCGGTGCTCCCCGATGCGGCCGGACCCTGATGGTCGGCGTTCCCGGGCTGTCCGGTCGACGGTGGGAGAGGCTCGAGCCGCGGCCGCGCGCTAGGATGCTGCGCCAGGTGTTGCAGGCGGGCCTGGGGGGCTCCTTCCACGCGCTGGGTCGCTTCGTCGCGAGCCACCCGGTGTTCTTCGCCTCCGCGCCCATGCTGCTCTCCATCTTGCTCGGCGCGAGCTTCAGCCGGTACCGCGTGGAGGAGAACGTCGAGTACCTGCTCGCGCCGAAGCACAGCCTGGCGAAGATCGAGGGCAACCTAGTGGAGAGCCTGTTCCCCGTGAACCGCTCCAAGCACGCGCTTTACTCCGACCTGCAGACCCCCGGCCGCTACGGACGCGTCATCGTCACCGCGCGCAAGGGCAGCGTGCTGGATCCGGTGCACCTGGACACCATACTGACGGTGACGCACGCACACGCATGCATGCACGCACAACGCACACGCGCGTATGACACGGAGAACGCCAAGAGACAATCTCAAGTGAACTAAAGAAAATCTATAGTTTATCGAATAAGAAATCTCAAATTGTGAAGAAATCTACACAGGGTCATAATCTGAAAGTTCTCAACAATCATTACAGCATGCGATAATTGCAAAGAATGTAATCACAAAGAGGTCCTCGGTATGTCTGACATTGTGATGGTTATTATTCAGACAGCCCGCAGCAATCACTCAATAGACCCAATTCGAGTATTGTCACTCTAATCAGATTTTACAGAAAACTCTCGTACAAAGTCCCTGCATTCCATGTCCCATCTCTCTTATGAGTGTGTGTGTGTGTGTGTGTGTGTGTGTGTGTGTGTGTGTGTGTGTGTGTGTGTGTGTGTGTGTGTGTGTGTGTGTGTGTGTGTGTGTGTGTGTGTGTGTGTGTGTGTGTGTGTGTGTGTGCTTAGAAATAGTGACCTACTTTACCTTTGCAGACTTGTGCACTTGTTCCCGAAAGGATAGTGGCAAGAGTGAGAGTTGACAGAGTAGCATTGACTGGGCTGCTCCAGTCACAGCCTATTATAAAGCGTGTTCAACAAGGCCTTCCCCAAGGTGGTCCACAGAACCAGGCCTGAGGGCAGACTCGGAGCCAGAGTGACATCACAGTGACATCACGGTGTCACCGGAATCAGGGTCACATCAGTGTTGACATCCGAGTGACCTCTTTGTTGACATCCGTTGTAAATCAATGTTGACATCAGCCTGATCTCAGAGTGACAATAGAGTTGACATAGAACTGAATTCTGTTTGACATCACAGTGACACCGGTATGACATCAGTGTTCCCATCGTTGGTGACATCAGAGTGACATCAGGGTGAAATCTGTGTTGAAATCATGGCTGACATATTGTGACATCGCGTGACATCACCGTGGCAACACAGCGAAATCAGGCTGACAGAGTAAAGGTTTTGACATAGCAAACTAGGGAAAAATACTTTACAGCTATTTACTTTATGACACACACACACTTTTACAGTCAATGCGGCATTCTTAGGTGGGCTACTGCTTTGCTTGTTTTGCGCTGTGGCAGCGACTGGCATCTGGACTGTTGCTTAGTAACCGTCACAGTGGATGCTGGCACTGTTGTCATCCCGCTATAGAAACACATACAGAGCAAACACACTCACACATGCTCACGAACACACATGCACACACACACACACATGCACATGCACACACACACACACATGCACACAAATGCAGGCATGCACACACATGCGCACACACACACATACACAGACACACAATAAATTATGCACATGCAAACAGATATATAGACACGCGTGCATGCACACACACGTTTGCACAAATAGTGCAAACACAAACAAACACGCACCCCCTAGTGATGCTTCAAATCCATTTGTATCGGTATATTATGCGTGGTTTTCCAGAATCAAAAGAATGAAATTGTAAAATGGATCATGGTGGTCCTTTGTATGTGTGTGTGTGTGTGTGTGTGTGCGTGTGTCTATGTGTGTGTGTGTGTGTGTGTGTGTCTATGTGTGTGCGTTGTGTGTGTGTGTGTGTGTGTGTGTGCGTGTGCATGTGTCTATTTGTGTGCGTGTCTGTGTGTGTGTGTGTAGCTTCACCGCCGGCTGTACCAGATGCAGGTCACGGTGCCGGCCAGCAGCGCCAGCAGCTTCAACTACTCCTTCTCCTCGCTCTGCCTGCCGGACGACAACAACGCCTGCATCATCGATGACATCATCCGCTCCATGCAGGGCATCCAGGCGGCCCGCGCCGCCAACCACACCCCGCCCCCGCTCAAGTACCCCATCACGCGGCTGGCAGACGGGCGGCAGGCCTACATCGGCCACCAGCTGGGGGGGGTGCAGGGCTGGGGCCCCATGGCCAAAGGGGACGGCGTGCGTTCGGCCCGCGCCCTCCAACTCACCTACTACCTCCAGGCGCACACCAGTTTGATGGACAAGGTGGCCGGCCAATGGGAGATGGCCTTCTGCGCAGAGCTGCAGCATTTCGGGGCGGTGCACCCCAAGCTGGGCCTGTACCCGTCCACGTCGTCGTCCCTGCGGACCGACTTCCAGCACTCCTCGGTGCTGGCGCGACGCCCCCTGCTGATCAGCCTGGGGCTGTGCAGCGTCCTGGCTGTGCTGTGTTGCTCCATGAGGGACTGTGTGCGGGCCAAGCCCTGGCTGGGCCTGCTGGCGCTGCTGTCCATCACGCTGTCGGGACTCACCGCCGCGGGGATCCTCAACCTGACCGGGGCCACGTACAACTCCACCTACCTGGGCATCCCCTTCGTCATGCTGGGTAGGAAGTGTGTGAGCGCGCGCCGCGGGGGGGGGGGAGCGGGAGGGGAGGGGAGGGTTTGCCTTGAAGTTGGCTGGGGATTAGCGGGGGATTTCTCTGGGTTTATTGTGTCTGGATTGTTGCATTAAGGCCGCAGCAATTAGTCGATGAATGCTGGGTGATATTGTGGACCTGGAAGCTGGACTCTGCCGGCAACAGGGATGTAGGATGTGCTGGTTTTGCAGGTGTACATGTGTCTGTGCAATTTAGTGTCTGGATAGCATAGTTTGACTCCCAGCCGAAAGATTCTGGGTTTGAACCCTAATGTCCATGGCCTACCTGTAGCCAGTTGGCCCCCTAAGACCTACCGGCCCCTGACCCTGCATGCATATCACAGTAGGTTGCTTTGGATCAAAGAGTTGGGAAGTGACAGAATCGTTATCGTAAAAAGCTAGTATTTTTAGAGCAGTGGGCCTTTTTTCAAAGGGTCGACTATTTAAAGATTGTTTTTGCCAAAAAATGAGTTGGTAGTTGACCAATAGCCTGCGAACTTTAACACCACACCCAGTTTATAGCGTAGCAAGCTCTCCTCCCTGCTGAATTCCCGTGGCAACTGCCTCCGATGCCTTTTTAAAGTGATCGAGTGTTTTGATTTGTGGAACTTAATTTAAAAGGCTCTACACATTTTTATATTTCCATCTATCCGAACGGAGCCATTTGTCACACGAGCGAGAATGGCCCTGACTCTATGGTGTGTGATGGATGGGACACATTTAGCACAGATGTGTTACAAGTCACACACCGTGGTAATATCGGTCCGAGGTTGTGAAAATACCACCAAGCAAAACCCACTCAAATATCAATAATGAACCCCCAACGATAATCTGGCCCAAAGCCTCACATTTCTGCTGGACAATCGCCCAACATTTGTCACTGAATCTTAATTTCGTTAATGAATGACATCTTTAATCAAAGGCTATGATCTATTGTGCTCTATTGCACGTGCTACATTTTACTACTGCTAATGCTTGTTGCTGGTGCTAATGCTACATATACTAATTATACTGCTACTACTACTGCTACTACTTCTGCTACTGTTACTTCTACTGCTATTACTACTTCTACTAATTCCACTTATAATGCTACTGCTACTGCTAATGCTACTGCGACTGCTACTCTTGCTTATGCTGCTACTGCTATTACTCCTACTGTTTACTACTTCCACTACTCCTAGTCTAATATAGTCTTGTCTGATCTATTTTGGTCTTGTCTTGTCTGGTTTTATCTTGTCTACGCTTGCCTGGTCTGATATTTCCACTCTTCTAGTCTGGTCGGTTCTAGTCTATTCTGGTGTGGTTTGTTCTGTGATTGTCTAATCTGGTTTGGTCTGGTTTAGTCTGGTCTGGTCTGGTTTGATCTGCTCTTTTCTGGTGTTGTCTAGTCTGTTGGGGTCTGGTTTGATCTGCTCCTTTCTGGTGTTGTGTAGTCTGGTTGGGTCTGGTTGGATCTGCCCTGGTCTAACCTGGCCTGGTTTAATCTAATCTGGGCTAGTTGTGTCTGTTGTAGTCTGGTTTGAGCTACTCTATTCTGGTCTAGTCTAGTTTGGTCTGGTCTATTTTATTCTGGAATGTTTTTCTCTCGTCTAGTGTGGTCTGTTTCTGTATCGTGTTTTTCCTAAACACATTTTCAGGGGTTTGTCTTGTCAAATGTTATCACCATACTGGATTAAAGTCGAAACGCATTAACTGTATGAATGTGAATCCCTTTCAAAGTAATAGCGTGTGTAGTATCCTGTAGGATGTGTATAATCACACTCATTTAGCCTCTAGACTCGTAGCGTAATTACAGCCAAGCGAGGAGGAGGGACCAACACTGCTGCTTAAAATAACCAGAGAGGGACTGAGAGACATAAAGAGAGGGAGAGGGAGAGGGAGAGGGAGAGAGAGAGAGAGAGAGAGAGAGAGAGAGAGAGAGAGAGAGAGAGAGAGAGAGAGAGAGAGAGAAGAGAGAAGAGAGAGAGAGAGAGAGAGAGAGAGAGAGAGAGAGAGAGAGAGAGAGGGAGAGAGAGAGAGAGTTGGTTTAATAAATGAGAGATAGAGGCAGAAATGGAAAAATAGGGAGAGGGGGATGAGAACGAGGGAGAGAGATAGAGAGAGAGCTACAGATGGAAGTAGAATAGGCCAAGAGACACAGACTGAAAGAGAAAGAGATAGTGTCTTGTATCAACAGCAGAACCAAATAAGGGAGCAGAGGGGTTTTGCTGTGATCCCAGTGGCAGGCAGGTATCATAAGACTAGATAGAAGAGCGGGAGCTAGCGTTATGCTAGCGGAGGGAAGGAGGAGAATAAATGGAATCTCAAGGCTTCACGGCTCAGCAGACAGAGAGACAAAGAAGACACACACAGAGAGGGGGAACCAAAACAGAGCACGTTTTTTTCTCATACTGTAAAACAGCAACAAAAACAGAAACACTTTCACCTAATAGAAAGGTTGAAAGAAGGTATTGCGTACATGTTGATTGGGGCATATGTATTCAATGAATTACTCTATAAAGCATTATTTATTTATTATAATTTTAACGATAAAAGGCAAAAAGATCTATAGTGATGACTCGGACTATCTAGCTGTTATTTGCTGTGTGTGATCGTGTGAGTGTAAGAAAGAGTAGCATTGACTGGGCTGGCCAGATCCATTTCACAACCTGGCCATTTTGATATATTGAAGTCAAAAGAAAACATACCACAAGTTCCAAAGGATTGAAGTGTCATGTGACCTTGTTGTCTGTTTGTTCATGCATTCACACGCACATGCACTTTCAAAAGGTACAAGAAAAAAGCAACGAAACAATCTCTTTAAACAAAACATAAATACACAATATTAGACTTCATCAAATGACATCCCTTTTAATGGTGACAACCTAGGGCAGGAGAAAATACTTTCCCTTCTCATCGTGTTGTTTGCATGTTTTCATCAGATTCCATCTGTACCATTCATCCATTTCATCAATTTGTATTTTGTGTATAGTAAAAGGACACATGGGATATCGCATTATTTTCTCAAAGATGGGTATCTTTTCTGGTGAGTGTTTGTTTATAGTCTGGTTTGAGTGTTTGTTTATAAATCAGCTTGCATTATGGGTGATGGAGTTCCTATGAGGACAAGCTTCTGGGTCCTAGTGCCGGTCTGTAGGCCCTTCTGGCTTCTTTCAGAACCAGCAGCAGAATGCAATGTTTTTCTCAGTAGAGTGAAAACAAAACCGGAGCTGATCTTTCTCAGGGCAAGTGAGGTTTTACCTTTTCTCCAAACCCTCACACACATTAACCATCCCTTCACTCCCTCCCCTCTCCCCATCCCCCATCACAGGCCACGGGCTCTTCGGCTCCTTCGAGATGCTATCGTCGTGGCGACGCACGCGGGAGGACCAGCACGTGAAGGACCGCGTGGCGGCCGTCTTCGAGGACGTGATGCTGCGCTTCTCGGGCTCCACCCTGCTGCACCTGACGGCGCTGGGCCTGGCCGCCTCGCCCCTCACCAACATGGAGGCCGTGCGTCTCTTCTGCCGCACAGCCTCGCTGGGCGTGGCTGTGGGCTACGTGTACACGCTGTCGCTGTACGGCTCCTGCCTGGTGTTCACCGGCTACCTGGAGACAGGCTACCGCCACGGCTGCTTCTGCCGCCGCGTGCCCAAGCCCGAGCGACTGGACGCCAAGCCGGCCTGGTACCGCTGCCTCATGTACACGCGCTACGAGGAGGAGACGGCCGGCACGCACGCCAGCCCGCCGCGCAGCTACGCGCACGGCCACGCGCACGGCAACGCGCACGGCAACGCACACGGCAACGCGCACGGGAATGTTAACGTGCATGGGAATGTTAACGTGCACGGGAATGTTAACGTACACGGGAATGTTAACGTGCACGGGAATGTTAACGTGCACGCTCACGGGAACGCTCATGGTAACGCCCACGGGAACGCTATCGGTCACTCGGCAGTCAATTCCAGCGGCACGCACGTGCACGCCGGGAACCTCCAAGGCGCCCACGGCAACAGTCACGTGACTCACTCGACGGCGGCACACATGCACGCGCATCCTCATTCCCACCCTCACATGCACCCTCATGTGCACGCCGGGGCGGCCCCCCCTTTGTCGGCCCTCGGCCCAGACCCCCACCCACACCCTCAGGACTCCCACCTGCTGCTGGGATGCATGCGGCGTTGCTACGGCGACTGGATCACCAACACCTACGTGAAGCCCTTCGTGGTGCTGCTGTACCTCGTTTACATCTCCTTCGGCCTCATGGGCTTCATGCAGGTGAGGACACAAACACACACACTCAGATACACACACCTAATGTGTAGAAACGTACACATACATAGATAAACAACACACACACACAGACACCAAATGTATATACACACACACACACACACAGTCACACAAACACACACACACCTCATGTGTATGAATGTACACATACATATATAAACAAACACACACACACTCCTAATGTATATAAACACACACAACACACACACACACACACCTCATGTTTATGAATGTACACATACATCTATAAACAAACACACACCTAAATTAATGTATATATACGCACACATACATATTGTAACACACACACGCAGGCATACACATACTGTATAAACACACACTTACAAACACACGTAAACACAGCCGTACTGTATATACACAAACACACCCTCAAGCATACGCAACTGTATTGACACATGCACACACATGTATAAACAAACACATACACACACGTACTGTGTAGACACACACACACACACAGACGCATGAAGAAACATGAATTCATGCCAGCACACACGCTACCCTCACCATCACTAACCCCTCCCCCCCTTGCCCCTTGACCCCCCCCGTCAGGTGACCCAGGGCTCCGACCCCAGCGCCCTGGTTGCCATGGACACGGCCACGGTGCTGTACGCGCGGGCCCAGCAGCGCTATTTCAGCTCCTACTCGCCGGTCATCGGCTTCTACATCTACGAGAGCGCCCCCTACTGGAACGCCTCGGTGCAGCGGGACCTGCTGGAGTACACCAAGGGCTTCCAGAGGATCAGCTGGCTGGAGTCCTACCTGGGCTACCTGTCGGAGCTCAACCAGTCCACCAGCCAGCCGCGCCACAACTTCACCCGCACGCTGCGCCTCCACTTCCTGCGCCAGCCGCGCTACGCCCACTTCGCCGACGACATCATCTTCGCCGAGCGGGGCGCGGGCGAGGAGCCCGAGGTAGCGGCGTCGCGCGTCTTCCTGGTCGCCAAGACGACGGAGAACAAGCGGGAGGAGATGTCGGTGCTGCTGGACACGCTGCGGCGTCTGTCGCTGACGTCGCGCGTGCGCTTCCTCATCTTCAACCCATCCTTCGTGTACCTGGACCGCTACGCGGCGGCGGTGGGCTGGCCCCTGCGCCACTCCCTGCTGGCCGTGCTCTTCCTGCTGGGCCTGGCCTCCCTGGCGCTGGTGGAGCCCCTGGTGGCCGCCTGGCTGGGTCTCACGCTGCTGTCGGTGCAGTTCGGGGTGGTGGGCTTCATGACCCTGTGGGGGGTGGAGCTGGACTGCGTGTCGGTGCTCTGCCTCATCTCCACGCTGGGCCACGCCGCCGACTGCAGCGCCCCCCTGCTGTGCGGCTTCGCGGGGGGCCGCGGGGAGAGCCGGACTCGCTGGGTGCGCGTGGCGCTGGAGCGGCACGGCGTGGCCTCCCTGCAGGCGCTGCTGTGCTACGGCGCCGCGCTGGCGCCCGTGGCGTGCGTGCGCTCCAACCTCACGCGCACCATCTTCCGCTGCCTGGCGCTGGCGGCGGGCTGCTCGGCGCTGCACACGCTGGCCTTCCTGCCCACGCTGCTCACCTTCCTGCCGCCCGCCAAGTCCAAGGACGCGCAGGGCGGGCGGGGGCCGGGCAGCCCCCGGCAGGAGGTGGAGTGCGTGGAGATGAACGACAGCACGCGGGTGGTGGACCAGATCACCACCGTCTGACCGCCGGACGACGCGACGGGCGGGCGGGGGAGGAGGGGAGGAGGGGGAGGAGGGTGGGGGTGGTGTCACGGAACAGCGGAATCTCTCGGTTGCTATGGTTATAGGGGAGGGAGGGTGGTGTGCTAGGGGTGGTCCCCGACGACGACGGTGAGTGGGGGGAGAAGATCTGCTTCCAGCTGATGCAGCAGAACCGATAAGGAGGGGGGGGGGGGGGGAGAGAGAGATAGAATACCACGCTAGAGAGAAGGGATAGAGAGGTAGAGATGGAGAGGGGAAACGGGGAAAAATGAGCTAGACAGATATTTGGGATGCAGTGTATCCATGGTTACCTGCCGGTGTCGTGATGAGGCATGTCGATGAGCGCTCCCGTTTTTGTTTTTTTTCCACACAGCAGCCAATCGGAGGAGGTGAAACCCGCTGAGGTCATTCCGGGATGTGACCTCACAGCCCTCAGAGACACTAGCTCACCGCGATGGCCGGGACCCCAGAAACAGCTTCAGAAGCGATCACATTGTTCAGCTAGCACCTAATAAACCCACAGTAACCCACCTAATAAAACACCACCATACCAGACCACCAGACTGTGTCTTTACTTCCACTCTGGGTCCAAGATCAATGTTAACACACAGTGTTCAGACCTCCATCGTGTTGGACCATATCACAGGCGTAGTCTAACCTTCGTTATTTTGTTCTGTTATTTTAAACGGAGGGGATAATGGCTGCGTTATGAATTATGTATTTTGGGAGTGTTTACTAAACCACTTTATGGTTATGAAAAAAATGCTAAAGGCTTCTTAGCAAACGAAAAAAAACAAAAATATAACATCATTTTGTAGCCAGCGAAGCAGAGATGTATAGTCACTGTACGGCCAAAAAAGATAGCCTTAAGCAACCTGATTGGGGTCCAAGACCTATCTCAGCAGCAACTGGGAACTCAATCAAATAAAACCAGCAGTACTACTGTATATAGTATTATATATATAAATATTATATATATATATATATATATATATATATATATATATATATATATATATATATATATATATATGCAGTATATATACATACATATGGTAATATATGGTGATGTATTCATGGTTATCTATCCATAGTCCACAGCTTCTATTCAACCTATTCATCCTCCTTTCACAGCTTCCATCTCTTCTCCTTGTGAATCAATGAATACATGCGCTCCCTGGCAGAAGGTGTGTGTGTGTGTGTGTGTGTGTGTGTGTGTGTGTGTGTGTGTGTGTGTGTGTGTGTGTGTGTGTGTATGTGTGTGTCTGTGTGTCCGTGTGATTGTGTGTTTGCGTGCGTGTGTGTGTTTATTTCTGTCATGCGTGTACACGTGCATGTGTCTGTGTGTGTGTGTGATTCTGTGGGAGGACAGGTCATTGTCTAGGTCAAATCTCCTTCATGACCTGCTGTACAACTAAA